>OY757047.1:6211791-6782053 GCA_963582015.1 Xanthorhoe designata | reverse complement strand
ATCGCAGAATAGCACTAGCCATTTGCCCAACTGCAAGAAACATTATCAATGATTATGTTTGACAAGGTCCTTTATTGCGAGGCATTATTAAAATTAGCCAGTAAATGAAATGAAATGAAAAATATGATCACGACTGTATCCCGGGGAGCGGTAGACAGTAAACGTATACGTAATAGCTGCTTGTAAATGCAGTAATATAAAAAAGCGTGTCCTGTTAACATTAAACCTACCTCGGGAATCAATTAATCTTAGGTCAAGGATTGGGACTAAGATTATAACAACAAGTAATTTCAAAGATAAAACAAATAAGTATTTATTTTACCTGCACCGGAGCCAAAACGACGCCATTCGGAGTCTTCTTATATTCGCAGTAGTGGTCGAATGTCTTCAGCAGTAGTTCTGGAGTGGTGGCGGAGGAGAAGTTGAGGCCGACCACTTCCATGTCGGGCAACGCTCGAAGCGCAGAGAACAGGGTCATGGTTTTACCAGAACCGGGCGGCCCGCAAAGCACTAAAATATATTTAATTTTTAAACAGAAACTCTTGTTACGACGCACCAAAATGCAATTCAGTTCGCACACGCGCCTCGTGCCGATCGTTAAAAGTACTATTTTATTCTTACAAATTATCCATTATTAACTCGCCGCGTGGCAAGCTTCTGCATATTTTTTTCACCACTCAAGTTGTTCGGCCTGAGGCACCTTAGCCGACCACGGCACCCATTCGCCGGATGCTCAAATGGATGCGTAACTAAATATAAAGTTTTAATAATTTATTTGAAGTTCCTTGTTTCATAACTGTTAATTACTCACCAAGAGGTTTATGTTCAGCCAGCCATGTGTAAAGCAGTGCCTCATGCCTCACAGTATCTAGAGTAGGCACGACCACATCGGGCGCGGCGACCTTGTGTGTTTCCACTTCGATCTGAGGCACCTTAGCCGACCACGGCACCCATTCGCCGGTTATACTGACCTAGTAAAAGATGGTATGTAACAGTTATTGCAATACAAGTTTCCGCCCTTGGCGTCGCTTGCGTGAAACTATCCCGGATAAAAAGCCTATGTGTTACTGCAGGTCATAAACTACTTATGTTTCTAAATTTCTAAGTATCAACAAAATCCGTAGTTTCCATACAAACTTTCGCATTTATCATTTTGGCAGGAAGGATGTTTGGTTGGCAATATAATAGGAAAATTTTACAACTTTTCTTGCTTCATATTCAAACTCAGGTATATAAGAACTTACTTCGAAGTCAATGATGTGTTGATTCGCACCGCAGTTAGGTAGCTGCATGGTGCTCGCTGAGCGAATGAAGTCTCCCAGTTCATTGCGATCCTGTTAAAAAACATTAATGAGTTGCATTGAACTCTCAATTCAAATATAAGAGTTCATATTTTTTAAGACTTATACCTTGAGCTTAGCGTCTCCGGCAAACGACCAGAGCAGTGAGTAGACTAGCCATTTCGGCACGTACGCTTCCAATTGGTCGTTTGTTACCGGGAAGTCTGGATGCTGCCGGTTGTATCCCAGAATATTCCTGTAATAAAACTTAGTATTTCATATTCTCTTAACAATGAATATACTAATATACTGCTACTAGAACTTGGATAAGAATTACCTGACACCACGGTTGAGCATAGAATGCAAAGAAGATAGAGCTCTGTGGCGTGTGAAGTCCATGATATGGTCGAGGGTCGCAGCTCGCTCTAAGCATTTCACTACGAGACCTTCGCCGTAAAACAGCGGTTGCAAAATAGCTGCTACGTCACGCTGAGTCTGAAATACATTGATATTTAGAAAGAAACCTAAATTTCTTGCAAATACAGATGATTTTAGAATGTGAAATTACCTGCAATGTCGGTGAAAGAATATTTTCAGTGGCATTCTGATCTCCACCCGCAGTTGGAGCGGCCATAACAATACTGAACGAATCTTCATCTCCATCTTCCAATGGTATATTTCTCAACCTGAAATACAAAACAGATGATAGAGTCAATAAGTTCAGTGTTTGGTATCTTATTACCAAACACTGAACTTTGACTTTATCATACAATCGTAATTCTTCTATAACTTACCGCAAAAGATAGTTCTCGAATATCATCTCAGTCGTGAGCACATCTTGTGAGAACCAGACCATTCCACAACGCGATACAGTGGCGAGCGTCGCGTATTTTAGATCTTGAACCTGAAAATGGCCGTCAAATTACCTACTTAAGCACATCAGGTATTCAATTCTATGAGAAGTATAATTTACCTTGAGCTACTAAGTCAAACTTAAAACAGGAAAGTCAGTCCATAATTGAATAAGTAATAAACGTACCTCAAACATGACTCGAACGTTAGGTGGTAGCGACAATCGTTCACCATTGGGCAGGGTAAGTAGTTTGTTGTCATCCAGTACAGAGTTCAAATTCTCAACCCATTCGGGGTCGACATCTCCGTCGAATATGATCCATTGGCGCTTGTTGATCTCACCACGAACGTTATCGATGATTTTCCTATTAGAAATTTTCAATGAGCAAAAGTACATTGCAGTGTAGTGGAAGTGTACAAATACTTTTTTAATAGGGTAGACCAAAGAAAAGATGGATAGATTGTATGACAGTGTTGACATGAGTAAGAAAGGGGTAAATGCTGAGATGACAGCTGGTACCCCCTGGACCCCTCATAATGTCGGATATGGGCAGGATGATGATTACAATAATAATAATCTTGCTCAAACTGTTTTTTATTGCCTTCTTAAAATCGTTAATCATTAGGTATTAATGGCGGTTACGTGTGTGACGTAAAAACATCAATTTGGCAGGAACTGAAAAGATCACATAGTGGGAAGTAGGATAGGTATAGTAAGTAGTATAGATAAGTAGGATATAACACAAACCTCAAGATGTGAGTGAAAAGACCATCGGTCCATTCCCGGGTGTTGGGATCGAGCACACCATAAAGCGTTTCCTTTGACATCGCCTTCGGATCGATAACGTGTGCCACACCTTCCACTCCTTCAAATCTGTTTGGAATTAAAACAAGTTCACTATTGTAGGTGTCCCTAGGTATGATATGTCTATCATACCTAGGGACACCTACAATAGTGAAAAAGTAACCAATAAATACACCAATAAATTCTAACTCTTAACTTTGCCCACTCGGATAAAGAAGACATTCAAGGGTGTCCCCTTGAATGTCTTCTTTATCCGAGTGGGCAAAGTTAAGAGTTAGAATTTATTGGTGTATTTATTGGTTACTTTTTTAATACAATTTAAGTTTAAAGAAATAGAGCCTTGAAGGCTTCATACAGATATAAAGAACGTTAAGTATTTTAACTCACCTCTCCAAAGCCTTGAGGAGTACCCTCCAAGCGGTAGATTTGCCACTTCCAGACGGTCCAACCATCATCAAACCGTGGTTCAGTTTGCATATCTGGTACAGCTGAAGAACCTGTATATACAAATAATGTTAGTAAGGGTTTTAACTACAAAAGGCGGTAAGAAAGAGAACTATAGACAAAAAACCTAAGCTATTCGATATCAATCAAATAAGGCAAAATATTACTCAAAAGAATAATATCTTACATTAAAAAAACTGCGTTCTGAAAAGCTGTTGGTCTAACATATTGAAGGCAAAAATGTAGGCGTTTTGTAAAGGAAGATAAGGAACAGATATTCGACAATAACGTAAAGAGTAAAAGATCTAGAAATAACAGTCCCACTGAAAGTTAGGACTAACTGATATCGAAAAGAAATTTGGACTACACAATATCAAAGCACAAATGATACAGTGCTTCTGACCGCTAAGTGACTGTGATGGGAGAGGGTAGCTGTGAAAATGAAACCACGGTGACCAGTGCTATGAGACACAAACACAAGGAGCTGAAAACACAGGTTATACCCCAAACCGCTCAGGTCACTGACCTTCTCGATCCACGTGCTGTGATGCGGCTGCGACGACGGAGTTCGCCTCTACGAGCCGTTAGCGGGTTAGCATGGAAACGCATTGCACACTCACGACTAGTTCGCGATAAATCGACATGGCGAACGATTTTCATTATTGAGGTGGATTAGCGTTCAGTCTTGCCATATTGAGTCATCGCAAATATATCGGATTATGGATATATATACATATCAGTTGAGACTGCATTTCGAAAACTTGCAAGCTGAACCTTGCTTCAAATTATTTAACGCATTGTTATAGCAAGTAAGCATTGTCAAGGTTTTGTTGAAATGAAATCTCAACACATTTAAATATACATATAATAAAAATATGTAATAAATATGCATCACCTTATTACGTGTATATTATAATAAAATAAATACTTATGATGTACATATTTCAGGTTATTATATTTATTAGTGAACATTGTCACCTTCACCTATATTATATCAGTATATCAGTATTATTCAATGATATGAATGAATTTATAATCAGTGTGTTACGTTTTGTTTGTGAGTTTTATTTCTGTGCAAATGACAACACTGTATGATGGGATGTGTTATTGCAATGTCAGACTAGCTTTTCTTTCATCCTCGACCTTATTAATGTCTCACGCAAATTAAAAAATAATTCTAGCCCCCATTTATAGCAACATCGTGTATGAGAACATACCTTTTCCATCCAAGTAGAACCATGTTCATCACCTTCACCGCAGACCAAGAACTCTTCCGCGCATACGGCGCGGATTTCGTTCTTCAAGCCTAAAAAAGGTTAAAATAATTAAAAACCATTGTTGACCATACTTAATAGTGGTTAAGGTGTACTATAAACATAGTAATATTATTGTACTAAAGGAAGTTTGGATAATTGAAGTTTTCATGTCAAAATTATAAAAAATATGAAATTTGAATTAGATGAACCAATGAAATTGCAAGGGTCTTGAGTGGTCATTGAATACAGGTGGCACAAACTGTTCGTCCTTCAAGTATATTTTAGTAATCTTCAACGGACTGGACTGATTAAGTATGACAATGTTTCATCCGCAAGCCGCAAGAAAAGAAAATCCAAAATAACAGTGTGAACATGACGACCTCTGTGGCGCATTGAACTTAGGCCCGCCTGAGACGCGGAAGTTGCGGGTTCAATCCTCGCCACGGGACAAATGTTCGCATGTTCTGCAGATATTTGTTCCGGGTCTGGATGTTTTTCTATCTATAAATTATGTATGTATTTACAAAAAAAAATTATCTAAGTATTATATCACTCATCTTACCATAACACAAGCATTAAGTTGCTTAGCTTGGGACTAGATGACGCCGTGTAAAATGCCCAAGGAAATTTATTATTATTATTATTAAACATACCAGTCATCTCAGCCCTGGTGTACCCAACGTTAGGGAAGACATCGTTGAGCAGAGAGAAGAGCAGAGGAATATCTTCTGCCACAAGTTTCGGCACCATGGTCTCACAGATGGACTGAATGAGGATGTCTTGTTCCGGCAACGATTCCGCGATCGAAGCTTCGTCGGGCACTTCTGTGCCGCGTTCTACTAGATTCTCCTGTATTCAAATAGAAAACAAGATCAATACTGTAGGTTTCTATTCACCCAGGTATTCAAGATAATGATGCGACTTGGACTAAAATTATTCCTTTAAAGATATGTATATTGGGTTTCATTTTATTAACAGCTACGACGCCAAAGGTGCAAAGATATCGCGCCATCTACTTCTGCCTTTGCTACTGCCAAAGACGATTAATATCTAGAAGACAGACAAAGGCCATACACAAAATCGTAACCCTAAAAAATAGCCTGAAAACTCTAAAACATCAATTTTATCCAGGAAATTTCAATTACTTTCTAGTTAAAAATGTTTAAATATTGAATATTGTTGCTACCTACTACCAAAGACGATTAATATCTAGAAGACAGACAAAGGCCATACACAAAATCGTAACCCGATCCCGCAGTACCAGATAGCCTGAAAACTTTAAAACATCAATTTCTTGGATAAAATTGATGTTTTAAAGTTTTCAGGCTATCTGGTACTGCGGGATCGGGTTACGATTTTGTGTATGGCCTTTGTCTGTCTTCTAGATATTAATCGTCTTTGCTACTACTAAGTATTGAAATTTCTTAGATAAAATTGATGTTTTAAAGTTTTCAGGCTATCTGGTACTGCGGGATCGGGTTACGATTTTGTGTATGGCCTTTGTCTGTCTTCTAGATATTAATCGTCTTTGCTACTGCTAAGCATAGCTACATTTGCGAGTTCGATCCCCGTCACGACAAATATTTGTATGTTCTGCAGATATTTCTTCCTGGTCTGGGTGTTTTCTATCTATATATTTACAAAAAATATATATCTATGTAGTATATCAGTCATCTGGTAACCATAAAACAAGAATGAAGTTGCTTAGCGTGGGACTAGATGACGCTGTGTAAAATGTCCAACGATATTTATTAATTTAGGTATTTGTAAATATATGTACCTTGATCTTCTGAATACGATCACGCTTCACGTTACCCGCCGACACAAGTACGGACTTGAGCGCTCGAAGTCCGAAGTCATAATGAGATTGGTTGGATAGTTGTTCATCGCACAACCTGTATAGAAAGAAAAAACATAGTTATAAACATCGTAAACATTTAAACATATCGATCAAAACGTAATGGAAAGTTATCGCAAATGTTTGGAACATATTTTCCATAGTTGACGACTATATTATGAACTTTAGATTCCGACACTGTTTTAATTCAACCAGATTATCATCATTCGAATAATAGGGAGAGACTCGGGATACGATCACTTATATTAAACTTTCATTAACTTATGATTTAATTTTAATAATTGAATGTCGTGCTGATAAAGTACAACACAGATCAAATCTATGTTAATTAAGATGGTCAAAGTACTTGAAATGGAACTGGGCGGACCATGTAAGTCGTATGGACGGTGAAAGGTGGGTGGGGATAGTCACACCATGGGTGCCAGCAGTAGGGCGACGTAGCCGGGGCAGATCGAGAAGACGCTGGCGAGATGACCTTGACACCTTTCAGGAGGGTTGGTGGGAAATGGCAAAAGACCGAGAAACAATTAGGGGAGACCTTTGCCCAACAGTGGGAAAATATAGGTTAGAAAAAAAAAAGTACTTACTTGAAGAACGGCACAATCTTGCAAGCAAGTTTCTCCGCAGTCCTAAACCCTTGACTGAACAGCATAACCTCAGCAATAAGCTGTCTATCCGGCGTGGTCATGGCGAGAGAACGGAACAGCTTCTTCAAGTTATCAGGCAAGTTGGAACGGCCGGCGTATCCAGGGTTCATTGTGATGAAGATTGCCATATCTTGACTCACACGGACTTGCTTGCCCACCAGTTCAACTGTTATTGACTTGCCTGGAAAACACCTCAGTAATTGAACGTGTGAGATTGTTTGGTAATATTGAAAAAGGGTATGTTATAGTTCGCCGAAAGCTTTACATGAGTTACACCTTTTTTTAAATGATAGGTTCTCTTACCGGTATTAGTGTTGTCTCCTTCTTGGTGACTCTTAAGAGCTTCCTGAATGGTTTGCACTTGTTGAGACACAGCCGACAACATCCTCTCTTCCAGACGGTTAAACTCGTCAAAACAACCCCAAGCGCCCACCTAAAACATAACATAAATTTTTTGGTCATGAAGAATTATTTTGAACTTTATAAATTACTAGTTAAAGTGTAATTGATAAAGCATACCTGGCAAAGTCCAACGAAGATTCGTCCCATAGCTTGGAAGTCGAAGGTTTCGTCGCAGTTGAATACAAGTACGAAACGACCCAACTGGTTTCCAAGAGCTTTAACTGATTCGGTTTTACCCGTACCAGCGGGACCTAAAAACAAAAACAGATTAAAAAACATCCAAACGAAATTAAACGTTGTGTAAATGAATGAGTATCTTACCGAAAGGTGATCCTCCAAGCCTGGCTTCTAATGCCTGTGTCATAGTTAGATAACAGCGATCTGTCAGCGGAGTTTGTACCAAACGATCTTGAACTCCAAGGTACTCGAATCCGTAGAGGAATTTAGCGTTAGCCATGTGGATTGTCAGTTGTTGTAGCACCTGTTTGATTTCATGTTTCATATCAAGACTGATTGCGGAACATAAGGCATGTAAATAAATTAAATACTATAGATACAAAATTACGTCTGAAAAACGTTAGGATATGAGATTTAACTTACGTCATTGTTCCTAGGGTCGAAGTAGAAACGCATCTCGCAAAGCCACTCGAAAGATCGTGCACTGTTGACGTCAGACGCGATAAGACGCCGCGTCACTGTACGCTTGTGAACGAACTCGTTGATCTGAGAACATTACAGAAATGTCATACACGATGAGAAGTGCTAAATTATTTGTACATGAACTCTTTTAAACATTCTGGATATAGTCAGCTGTTAAACCTACTGATTCTAATGAGTGATATGTAAATAATGAAGACAATAAATGTGTCAACAATGTTCCGTTAAGTGTAAAATGGGTCGTAATATTTTATAAAGCATAATGGTAAAGATGTAAAAGTCCCTAGATTAAAAACAGTGTCAAATCTCACCAAATGCTCCAGCTTCCTCCTTCTCAGCGGCGGTTGTTCCTGCAGCACGGAATCTGCGAGGATATTGAGCATGTTCTCGACATGGGCTAGCACGCGTTTCAGCCCCTCACCTCCACCGCTCGTAAGCGCTGCGTCTACATCTTCCGACCACAGGATTTGTGCGGCGAGCACTACGATTTGCGCCTAGATAATCAGAAATTATAAGTCAATTTGTTGGTTAGGCGTACGTGTAAGTTCAGAGCTCGCAGTGATTGACTCGTCAGCACACACTTGAATGATGTACATGGGAATGCCACACATAGAAAATAACAGACTTCGTCGTAGAAATATGGTTTAACTGTAGTAAAAAAATACAATACATAATAAAGACGGCTTATCAAAACGATGCAGATCTTATTAAAATCTAACAATTGAATGTATCACCTCCAAAAGAGTAAAAGAGTTTAAGAGTCTGCGTTATTTTCTGGTACTTTCGGGAAAATTAGTAAATTGAAATAGCATAATAGCAAGGCTCCTAATTGTCACAAAACTAATTATTTAAGTGTTTTTTTCTATTGTATCGACCAACTGTATCGATCGTAGTGGCAATAATCATTGTCAAAACTAACCTGATACTTATCGCACCAGTCGATAAACTTCTGCGGGTCCACGTTCCCATCCTTGAATTGTTTGACATCACCGACAGCATCTTTCAGTCGGCAGGCGAGCGTCACTCGCATCTCTCGCTCGACCATCGATAGCCATGAGTTGATCTTCGGATTCTCTACTGTAGATACCGGTGATGTGAAGTATACCTAGAAAATACAATGTTAGTAGTCAAATTAAGACTTAGTTATAGCTCAAGGTCATGTTTATTTGCTTCAATATTTTCTACTAACCTACTTAGATACTCGTATAAGCTTTTTACTATGGAAGTGAGTAGCGAAAAATGATACACCAATTAATAATTGGAACTACTAAATGCTGGCCATTTGCTTTCAATAAGTGGTAGATAATGTTGTTTCAGTAAATCTGTATCTCTCTTAAAATAATTACGTTGAAAATTTACAGTAACTTCGAAAGTATGTATTAGGATTTATAAACTTTACCTCTTCACCTTCCCTTGAGGCTATACCGTTGATGATCGTGTTATCCTCATTCAGTATAATAGCAGCGACGCCCGCGAACATTTTCTTGAAATGCTTCTGTAGGCGAGCGATGTTCTTGCTGTTGCCAATAATTTCTAGCAGGTCCTCGTCTCCCACGAAATAGAAACTGAAAAAGGGTACATAGTTCAAATGATGATAGTGTTAAAAGAAGTATACTTTTGCTACCTACTATACTGACTCCTACGGGCAAAGTCCCCTCTATAACCACCTTCCTGTTTTCACTGCCCTGTGCGATGTATTTGTGGTTTATTCTTTTAAGAACAATTCTAGCTTGTCCCGTCATTGTAATAGTGGAAGAGATCTAAAAATCTATTAAGATCGTATAACACAAGCGTCACCGACAGTAGCTAAGCGGATTTAGATCGTTGAAATGACAGGACAGGCTATATAGCACGAGAACAGATGGCCACTGGGGCCGAAAAGTTCTCGAAAGACCGCGGATCGGCAAGCGCAGCGTAAGACGACCAAACAGATGGTTGTGAATGAAAACTTGAATGTAAAATCATAAAATCACACTAATATTATAAAGGTAAAAGTTTGTGTGTGTGTAAGCGTGTTTGTAACTTTTTACGCTCAAACGGCTGGACGGATTTGAATGAAATTTGGTACCAGAATTGCTTATTCCCTGGATTAAAGAATAGGCTATATTGATCCCGGTATTCCCACGGGAACGGGACCTATTCACGGGTAACACCGCGGGGCGCAGTTAGTATACATAATCCAAAGAAAGAATAAATAGCAGTAGTTACCGTGGGAAGCTACTTCTCTCCCTCTCAAGGTACTCTCCGAGCGCCTTCTGTATCTTGCCGAGCAGGTCGGCGAGACGCTCCAAGGAGCGCTGCACGCCTTGTATGTTCAATACGTCCATCACCATGGGAGACTTGCTCACTTTCTTCATCAGACCCAGGAATTCAGTACTGAGGGAAAGATTGTACTTATTAGAATTTATAATGTGTTTTGTGGCGCCTCTTACTGTCTGTATATATTAGAAATGGAAAAGTTTGTCACAATTTTTATAACATTGTAAAAAAAAAAACAAAAAAGTGATGCGGAAGAACTTACTTAACCAAAAATGTAACATGTACTGTTGCTCTAATAAAAGAAAATACATGGAATAAGTACAATTTTCAAGGTTACTTATGATTAAGATAGGAAACCGTAATCTTTTTGTAATATTGAGCACGTAACTCTTAACTTGACTTTACGATGCCTCTGGACTGTTTTCAATAGCCAATAAGCTACATCAATTCTTTACCTGATACTTTGGAAGCGACTGGTTTCGACCGGCAACAGAGTTTTGATGTCGGCGGATCCACTGAATATGCCTTCGAGGTATACCCAGCGACGTTGCACATCGATCCACACGTCGAAAAGCGCATTGATACGATTCAATTTCTCTTCCCATGTTAGAGCTTCTTCTTCGAATACCTAAAAGGGTTAAAACTGTTTAGAGAAAGACAAGCAAAACTATCATAATAGGTTTGATTCTAAAAGATTTCCCGTGTGCTATTATAATGTCTAATACAACTCACGATAGTTTTGAAAGTGAGATAAATAAGTAAGTAAGTTCGTATGAGCAAGTGGCCAACTCTGGTGACGGAGTTTTTAGGCCGCCTTAAGGCCTCCGTCATGGCTTAACGACTATAAAAGCTAACCTTTAGGGAAAAGTTAACCTATTTTGCTGCATTGTTCACGCCAATTGTGTTGATTTCAGTGATGTGTTGTTGATTTGTTATAGCAAAATATTGATTTAAAAAACATTGTTAAAGTAATTGTCGTAACATAGCATACAATTAAAAAAAATGCAAAGAAAGCGTTAAAATACCTTGTAGTAAGGAGACAGTTTCATAGCGGCAACGCTGTTGATGTGCTCCTTCACTTTGTTGAAGAGATCGTCCCAGCCGCGGATGATCTTGCATTTGTTCTGGTAGTTGATTAGATCCAGCTCGTAGCTCTGCCACGATTCGCGGACCTAGAAACAGACAAGAGTTTTTGCGAATGTTTCCTATACTAAAACATTTTTCCAATTAAACTATTGATTAGTTACTAAATGTCGATACCCGTCACGTAAAACTAAGCATAACTTCCTACAAATGAAATGAAAAAAAATGAAATATGATCACGACTGTATCCCAGGGAGCGGTAGACATTTCTTTCAGATCTTAATGCAATTTTTAGATCCTTTTGAAGATGTCTAAGGGGGTAGTCAGAGGTATGTCCAAATATATATTTGGTACATGCCCACATCTTGCAGAAGTTAACTTTCCATACGTGACAGGTTGCAAGCCCATCGACGCTATTAGAGAGCTAACTGGTTTCCTCACGATGTTTTCCTTCACCGTTAAAAGCTCGTGTTAAAGCGCATATAAATTTTTCGATGCGAAAAGTTCATTGATGCACGGCCGGATTCGAACCCACGACCTTCGGAACGAAAGTCGAAGTACTAATCCACTTGACCAACACGGCTTTAACTTCCTACAAATAACTGCTGGTAAATGGTACTCAGATAGTACCAAACTCAAACTAAAAAAAAAACTACTAAAGGCTACTTATTGTAAATGGTGCTTATCTTTGACATTATTCGCCGTTTGTTTATCATCATAGTCACAGCATAGAACGATCAACAACAACAGTAGTTTTGTAGACTCTTACCAGTTTCAAGAACTCTTCCAAAGCCTTTTCCCCCTGAGCCACAGACACCACATCCTTGACTGTGTGCTCGTTATGCAATAGATCCACGTCCCACACTTGGCCTAGAGTCAACTCAGACAGAGACCAGTCCACTTTGAGCGCGCGGCACAGCTGGCGCCAATGACGTTCTTTCAGAGCATCGGATTTCAACTCGACTATCAGCATGTTCACCTGTTAGAACAGATTGTTTACTACTAGCTGCGCCCCGCGGTGTTACCCGCGGTGAATAGTTCCCGTTCCTGTGGGAATACCGGGGTCAAAAGTAGCCTATTTTTTAATCCAAGTCAAAATCCTGGTACCAAATTACATTCAAATCCGTCAAATTTGAGCGTGTAAGAGTAACAAACACACACACACAAACTTTCACAAAAAACACACAAAGTTGTCCTATTTCAACAAGGTTTTTTTACTGTTGTAAAAAAACTCAGAGCTCTCCCTTTTTTCAGTTTAACAAAGATAGCTAATCGGACTTTAATTAATATCTACTGTAACATAAGTGAAAAAAATATGCATAGATAATAAATAAATATAGATATACCTTGGTGTAAGACTGAAGCAGTTTGCGAACGTATTCGTAGCTGTCGTACATACGTAGACGAGCTGGCAGCTCCTTTAGTTCATTCAGCATTGCTTCAAGTTGTTGCCTGAAATACCCACATATTGAATACAAACGCACATAGAAGCAACAAAAAATACAGATAAAAAATAACAACTCAAAACTGAGAAAAAATCGGTAAAAAAACGTGGTTTCGCCGATTTACTTCTATGATATTGAATAACGGGGTGGTATGCGAAATACGAACAATTTCAATGAAGAGAATGCTTGTTATTGTAATAATTAGAATAACAAGCATTCTCTTCAAATTAGATCAGAGATTTTAAGAATCTAATGCATATTCCTGTAAGCATACCTGAGTTTTCTAGGCTGCACAGACAGCCATGGCTTCTCCCTGATGTCGTCGATCTGAGTCCAAATCTTGCTGAGCGAAGCCCACACGCCGCGTAAGTCTTGCAACTCCTCCAAAGCCACATTCATGCGTTCGTTGTTTACAGAGCTTACTGTAATAAATACTTCAGTTTGTATTGTGCCTAGATCTACGTTGAGGGTTATATTATATCTACTACAGAAATTGCCCGGCTCTACGTCTCCCTGAAAGCTCTACTTAATAAGAGCAAACATTAATGCGTTTTGTCTATACTAATATTATAAAGAGGTAATGTTGGTTTGTTTGTTTTTTTGTATGTTTGGGGTAATCGTTACAACTCTTTCGATTTCAAAAAATATTTCACCGATGTGTAGCATGGACTTTCCTAATGAACATAGGCTATATTTTATCAAGGTGTAGGTACCACGCGAGCGAAGCTGCGGGCAAGTAAGCTAGTAGTTAACAAATTGACAATTTGTTATAGCTCTGTGGAGTATGCGAGGTATAACCTACATTACTGACAACTTGGCTTGCGAACACACTTATGCCGGGTTGCAATATTCAACTTACTAATAACCGTGGATCTGTCGCCATAGTAATATTGTTATCTGTCAAAAAGTGTCCTACATTTTTTGTTGTCTAAACAAAGTTGCTATGGCGATCAATCTACGATCATTCGTAAGTTTAATATTGAAACCGGCCGTTAGATAATTTTAAGTAAAAGATGAAGTATAAAGTAGCAACTATTTCTGACCTGTATCATGCAACTCTAGAGCCTCCTTAGCTTTAGCCACATTGTCCCTCTCTTCCTTCAACCTAGTGTACCGAGCCTCCATAGCCTGGAGCTTGGTCAACGCGTCTTCTGGTCTCGTGGAGCCATCGGTGGGCTTGCTGCGTTCCCACTCGGTGAGGAATTCTAAAGTGCGTGTTTCAACTGCCTTGTCTTCAGCTACGATCTTTTGCTGGAGTGACGCCACCTGCAAACAAAAAGTTTTGTATGTAGAACTTAAATCAGAAATAAGGGTAAAAAAAAACATTATTTTCATTGATAATGTAGTTTTTTTATTAATTTTGCTACAACTTACTTGGGTCTGAATGGAAGAATCCTTCCTGCGCATGATCTCATTGAACGCACTCCATTCGCCTTCGATATTATCAACGTGCAACCATTGAGCGGGAAATTGAAATCTGTAAAAAATATTACTTAGTATTCTATTCGTGCTCTTTTAGGTTCGTATAGATCAATTTCCAAAACGTCCGTTTTTTTAATTGACCGTTTACCAAAACATCCGTTTAAGAATTTGCCTTACGTATGGAACTTAATCACCTTTGTCTTTCGAGAATCCGTTGAGCTTCACGGTAGATGTCGACTTGCTTCTCCCATGCTAGAACTTCCCTCTTCAACTGCTGCACGTAAGTAATAAGAGACACGGCATCGCTGGTCGAGGCCGCTTCTATAAACAAAAACAATCATAATATACACTGATTTCAATTTTGGATAAATTTTTTTAAATCTTTCCTACAGCTGGGCAAAGGTCTTGATTAGAGATTTTGTATCATATCCTTGGTAAATGTTCGAAAGTCATTTGAAGAACACATACCGATGGACTGATGTTCAAGTTGTGAGCGCGATTTGGCCAGTCTCCCGTGGAACTGTACCATCTCTCCTCCAAGCAGAGCTCCGAATTTCCCGAGCACCTCCTTATGCCACGCATCATACTTCAACGCGACTTTGCTCTGTACGCGAGCGAAGTCGATAACCACAGGGCCATATTCGCGACGTGTGTCCGATGTGTCAAATGTTGTGCGGGATTTCCTAAAAAAGATATCAAATTAAATTAATAGCCATTTAGCCAGTATTGCTAGTAACTTAAATATTAGTATGTAGGTTTAGAAGATGAAACTTACTTGATATCATTCAGGCACTTGATCCACAAAGTGATGTCTTCACCAAGACGGCCGTACAGACTATCAGGCTGCAGATCCCACAGGGCTTGATAACTATAGGAAAAAAAAAACATTAAGTATCACACAAATGTCTAAAGAGATAAGGTATGAAATGCTTCGGAGAATTCATTACCGTAGCCATTCATCAACGTATTCTCTGACTTGAGAGATCTTCTGCTCGATGGCATCATATGCATTTTCCAGAGGGTTCGATCCGCCCGGTAGCTTGGTTAGCAGATTCCTGTATGTAGCCGTTTGAGCGCGATCTACGCCTACTTGGTATCTAGAAAAGAACATTGACAAAAACATCATAATCATGTTGATGACAAGTAAATTATCTGTGAAAGACTTTGCCGACTACCACATTCCATACCATGACCGTATCAGGCGCGGAAAGAAACACGATATCATACTTTGCCGTCTGACGGTACGGACACGGAACGGTCTAGCTAGTGCTTTGTCTCATCTTATCCAATAGAAAGGTATTTTTTTGCGTCGTACGTTCCCAATACGGTTATAGTATAGCACGGTCGACAAAGACCTTTAAAATAGATAAGTTAAGGTTCAATTTACCTGGTGCTTTGCAGGCGGTGCTGGCTGGTAACAATCGCTTGCCACGCGAACATCTGTCTCATCAGTTGGAACCGAGCTTCCTCAAGCGAGGGGAACAGATACATTTGCTGGTTGGTGATGCGAACTTCGTGGACCACGCGAGCTATCTACAATTATCATAGGATATAGATAACAACTATTCTATCTCAACAATTCCTAGTGTCCCGTTAAGTGTAGGCAAAGCTTGCCTCCTGACTCTGTATAAATCATCTAGTAAAGATGGCCTGAGTTTTTTGATAACAGCATTTGTGTAATTGTGCTTTGAAAATCGCGTAAGTAACGCTAATATTCAGAACACATTTATTATAGGTACTAATGTCATTCCATAAAATATTTTTCAAATGAAATAGTTTTGTATCAGATACGATCGTCATAAAAATGTTTTTATTGTTTCATTACTTACTTGTGGTTCACCGCCCGGTTTGTGGGTAGGTTTAGCGGGCGAGTAGGTGTCCATGGAGAGGTCGAGTTCATTGACCTTGCCTAGCAGTGCCATGGTCCAAGCTTCGATACCGGCCTGTAGGCGCGCTGCGAGGCTTTTTTCTACCTATAAATTTTAGAATGAAGAGATATTTGATGATAACTCAAATAAGTAAACATAAACAAATGTAGACTGTCTTGGACTAGTAAATTGCAAGTTCTATGCCTTTATGTGTAGCTTGAATGAGTTCCTCCCTACAGGTAATTGGGCACCGTGGACATTAAAGCAGATGAGGCATATCCTGCGAAGGAGCTCCAGAACCGCACTGGTCTTGAGAAGGGTCGAGGTAGCATTCGATAAAAAAAACAATACTGACTTCTTCATCAAGACGCTGCACCCACAGATGCAAGTTGCTGTACTGCCGTAGAGAGAGGTCGTCGATCGCTCGTTGCAATCGGCTCAGTATATCGGCCAGATGCGCCGCAGAATATTGGCATGTTTCAAGAGAACGCGCGTCTACGGAGATCTGCTCTTCTACGGCTAAGAGATCTTCCACCTGTTATAACAAATAACATACATAAAATTCTGGATCTATGGATCTAAAGAAAAATCAGTGACGGCAGACCCAAGAAAAGATGGCGAGACGATTTGGATGCATTCGAGCGCAAGTCGGCCCAGGCATTGGAGCGCAAGTCTTGGAAGTTAAGGGGGGAGACCTTAGCCCAGCAATAGGACACGAGAAGTTGATAAAAAAAAACTTGTCAAGGCCTATTAATGTTCGCCCAGTTAAAATTATGATAATTATCATTTTTTTTTAATTAGCCCATCGTGTCCCACTGCTGGGCAAAGGCCTCCCCTTGATCTTTCCAACTATCACGGTTTTTCAAATTATCATTTACACGGGTAAAAATAATAGATAACAAAAAAAAAACTTGCAATGCAAGGTTACAGATATTTATTACCTACGTTTTAGAATTTAAATTTTAGCATATATGAGCAAACCCCATGTTATATTTACCTTCTCTTGGAACAGCAGGACAACTTCGCTCAGTTTCTGCACATAAGGATCCAGTTTGTATGACTCCCACACTAGAGCCATGCCTTCAGACACTTGGTTCAATACATCGCGACGCAAACCGGCGACCAGAGGGATGATTGAAGCTTTGTCACGAATCTGGAAGATGATTATTTTGTTATCTTACTAAATCTTGCGGTTGTTGCTCTTTCAGTGTATGCTCACTCTTATGCGACTATAGGAAGAGAAGAGATACGATAATTTAATGGGTTGGTTAAGGTACGATTCCCCCAAAATAGTGTGCAGCACTTTTTGTACACGAAACAATGTGCGCGTACAAATTAATGTTTTCACTCTGGTAGCGGAGCAAGACTGAGTTCGCGAACAATGTGAGTCGACAAGAATAAACATGTGTGTTGTACACTGTGCATTATATCATTATCTCTGCCGACACCTTGGGAAAGAGGCGTGATTTTATGTATGTATGTACTGTGCTTTACAATGCCACACCGTGCCTCACACTGGTGGAATTGTACCTTTATGCAAACACAGGAAAACACAATGACGTCTATTAAAAAAACAAAGATTCCCGTGCATTATAAGAAATTAACACTAGAAAATAATTTTAAAGAAACAACAAAGATTATTTAGAATGATTCTGTCGAATTTTAGAAATCTATCTACGAGAATAAAGCATGCGTTAATTAGAAAAGAGTTGAAAATATATGACAAAAATATTTCTATCTATAACTGCCCTAAGAAGCAGCACTTGAACCACTAAACAAGTAACATGCATCCTACAACATTTGACTACCTTAGTATGATTCCTATTATTTAGCTGCACAAATAAAAACGCACATGTGTTAGTGAAGACACACACAGGATTTGTAATTAGTGTATTTTTGTAAAACAGACTAGATTCACCACCTTTAAAAGTGTTTTCTATAGCTGTCTCTGTTACTCATATCTAAAGTTTAATGTCCATGAAATGTGAGGAACAGAGTCAACAATAAATACTTTTAGACTTACTAGAACAGTGAAAAAGTTTAGTTCAATAATTATTAGTTAGTACGATTTATTTACATTAAAATGTTCAATGGAATAACTGCTAAAATATATTTATTTAAGGTGGTGAATCCGTCTACAGTGTAAGTATTATAGTGAACGAAGTGTTGACTATCAGTGCGTGAAGTGGAATGTATGAATGACTGATACCAAATACTACATACCTTCTCCAAAGTGCGTTCGTAAGTCCGCACGCTCTCAATAAGTGAAATAGCGAACGGATAGAGCTGATTCGCTTGGTGGGCTTTGTTCACTATAGCCAGAGGCACTCTATAAAATCAAAACAAAAATACATTCTCTAACATAACAACACACATCGTAATCAAATAAATGATAATATACATGGACCTAGTATTGTACCTAGACGAACAGAGAGCATTCCGCAGAGAGGGACAAAAAATGTAGTGAATCCACAGTTTCGTAGTACAAATAAGGAGCATTATGTTTCCGGTCATACAAAAAAGCGGCACGCGATGAGGGACAAAATATATAATGCTTTATCTCTTTTACTCACAAGAATGTGGTATATATTCTTCTTTGTTTTTGTGTGACTGATAAAAGGAATATACAGCGCTCTATTTCTTACTTTCTCTAAGGTAATATGGCTTGGTAGTTTTACCTGAATCCTAGATTCTTCAAGTTGCGCACTTCTTTGTAAAGAGTAATGATTTCAGGCAAAAAGTTGACTTTGAGCTTCAGAACCGTTCCAGTCTTGCTAGAGCGAGCGCGAACTGACTCAATAGTAAAGATGCGACCCGAAACGCCCAAGTTACGCTGTTGAACCTGTCAATTGAACATGTATCTTATAAGTAGTACTACAGAGTATATATTTAATTGGTAAAGTTATTAATAGAGCATTATCTACTTACTTTACGAGCCCAGTCATCAAATACTTCCTGAGTATCCAGTTTCAAACGGAAACTGTCACCATCCGCCTTCAACTTCTGACCTTCAATATGATTCTCCCAGCCCTTGCCTGAAACGGTTGTTCTCGTTAGAAACACGAAAATTTTACCATAGTCACATTTATAGTTCTAATAGATATTATTAGTTATGGATATTATCAGAGGTTACAAACACAACACCCAGGAAAACCGTGTCTTTGTTATATTTGACGATATTACCAATGAAGTTCTATATTCTTGAACAAAGTAATATAGAAGATTACCTGAAATCAATCCCTTCAACAATGGTACAATTGAAATACACTATCAAATGAAAAGAATTTACCAAGAACATCTTCGACTCTCTTCAAGTAAGCGGTGAGTTGATGGTCTATCTGCTTCGCCCAGATAATGGAGCCGGCTACCGGCGGCAAATCGCGGACAAGGGATAACCGGCTGCACTTCGATTGAGGGTATTGAACCTGTGGAAAGTACCAAATATGATAAAAAATATATCGTTCGTTCGTTAAAGTTCAACAATCTGTAGGTAAAAATGACAGGAGTAGAGTAATGCAGATTTAGGGAACGGTATGTAGCATGGCTACAAATTATAAATACGAATAAAATATAATTAATTATAACTAGCTGCGGCCCGCGGTGAATAGTTCCCGTCCCGTGGGAATACCGGGATCAAAAGTAGACTATTTTTTAATCCATAATCAATACTGGTACAAATTTCATTCAAATCTGTTCAGCTGATTGCGCGTAAAAGAGTAACAAATACACTTACATACTTACACACACACAAACTTTCACGTTTATAATATTAGTGTGATTTAGTCTTTACCTTAAACTTCTCATGCAGAGCCTCGATATCGTCCTTCACGCGTTGAATGAGCTGGGTCTGGTACTCGCGAATGGCGCCTCTGATATGAGGGCGCACAAACAACGCGTTGAATCGCGAGAAAATACGGAACATTTCGTTAGCGTTCTTAGCTGTTCCGAGCTGGTCACGCAGATGGGCTGTGATACGGGTTTCCACGCGATCTGTACATTTCAAAGTATATTTATTGAAGTTATAGCTACTTGGTGAATAAATAAAAAAAGCGGAAGGTCAGCTGACATCTGTAAGGACTGAAAATACGAAGAAGAAAACATGATCAAAGGAAAAAAGTTTTAAAGTGGAATTATGCATTAAGTACTAAGTTTGTAATTAAACTTTAACTAACTGCGCCCCACGGTGTTACCCGCGGTGAATAGTTCCCGATACCGTGGGAATACCGGGATCAAAATTAACCTATGTGTTAATCCAGGATTTATGCTATCCTGGTAGCAATATTCATTTAAATCTTTCTAGCTGTTTGAGCGTGAAGGAGTAACAAACATTCACACTTACATACTTATACACTTACACACACAAACTTTCACTTTTATATCAGTGTGATTTTGTTAAATAAATACAAAAAATAAAGGGCAGGATAATGAATAGGTACTCTCATGGACTTTGGCTTGTTAAGAGCTGTACTAGGAATGTGAAACATACCAATCCTGTCTTCGTATCGGCGCACCGCTGCCTCCCAAGCGTCGCAGCCTTCGCGAGATATATCCAGACAATCCACTTCTTTGACATTCTCGTATGCTAAGTTCACCTAAACATAAAAACAAATCTTTATTTTCCTCTATCAAAGTAAGAAAAGGAAATGTTGAGCTAATTCGAGGTTAATATTGAACTGTTTCATAATCAAAAGACAAGTAGATTATAGAAGATTTACCCCCGGTTCCTATATCCAACGTACGGATGTCCGTAGGTCGGTCGTCATAGCAACGTTGTTTATTCAACACAAAATGTATGAGACTTTTTGACAGATAACAACGTTGCTATGACGACCGACCTACGGACATCCGTTCGTTTGCTGGAAAGCTGATAATGGCTGATCTATAATTTTATTTACTTGACATGTTGTACCTACCCATTTTCGCAATAAATGAATTATGAATTCGTTGGATATAGGAACCCGGCATAAATAATGACAGATTTGTGTAGGTAATTTTATTAGTAGCAACATTAATTTTTATCAGAGTTATTTTCGCGATTTACTGTGATTTTTGCTTTGATACAACTTGGATACAATTCTAGACAAGTGTACACAATCAGGGGGTAGTTGACATCGATGAACTTACCTCGGCAATAGCATTCGCGTCAGCGGCATCCATTGGAAGTGAGAGCGGCTGGGCCGGCTCGCCGCCTGCGCCAGCGTCGATCGCCACAGTAGCGCGAGGGCGAAGAACCTGGAATCACGAGACAAATTACCGATCGCATCAAATTTATATCGTGTAGGTAGTATTTTGCCAGTAGGTATATCTCTTAAACATTTTGAGTAGGTACTCCATGTTGAAGAATTTTCCTGAAAACTTCACATTGTTTTGTTTGGATCATTTCGTAAAGCAATTTAGTCGTCTTTAACCAAAGACGATATTAATCGTTTTTGGTTATACTAAGGACGATAAAGATCCTTGGTTATACTCACTCTAAGCATGACAGTGCGCAGTTGTTCGTGTTGGCGACGGAAGCGGCGCATGTGTTCCATGCGCGCCTGCAGCCGCTTGTGCGAGGGAGACACACGCCACACCATCTTCAGATGCTCATCTCGCTTCTTCTTTACGATGTCGCTGTACAACAAAAATAAAAAAGCAAATTTATTAGGGTGTCATCATTGAGATGTATTATAATTGTAGAGCCACAATCAGACAAATAAAATGTAAACGCCAAAACTCTGCGCACAATAAGTAGTACGCAGAGTTTTTCTTTTTTGCGTACAACCGACATTGAACATTAAAACAAACGACATAACGTCTAAATTCAAATGTCAAATGTCATTGTAGAGCTATTAGATTGTGACTCTTTAATACATCTCAATGGGTTTCATTCATAATTTCGAACTATCAATTTACCGTAATAAGCCCTGAAGTTTCTCGTACTCATCGTCCCAACACGAGAATACTTCGAAGCACTGTGTCATCACACGCTCGAAGTCTTCAAATGGTATGTGCATCAAGCGCCGAGTACCTAAGACCTAGAAGAAAAAAGGTTTATGTACATGTATGTATACCAAACATTTATAACAAAAAAAATGTTTATTTCAAACTAGAGCCCTTAAAAGTACTTTTTTTACTATTTTGAAGCAGGTACCTTCAAAAGTTGTTGTCCAAGGTCTCTAGAGATGGCCTCAACAAGTCTCAGCCCACGTTGGATGGGGTACTTGGTGGAACGAATCTTGCGAAGATGTGAAAAGATTTGCTGTACAGCCAATCTGTAAAAATAAAACCAATTTAAGTGTAAAGTGCCTGCCTATGAGAAGCATGTACGAGTCGAGTACCTATATCAAATTATCTCCATCAATATAACAATTGGTTGAGACTAGTATTTACATATTTATTTGAAGTTTTAATGGACCTAATCAATCAGTAAGCTACTTTTAAAACTGTTGTCTAAGACACAAAGTCTTTTTCTAACAATGCACTTTCTACTCAGAAAGAATTCACTAAAGCAAAATTATTATGTTTAAGACAGTCACTAAGTTATTCAAAGCTATGTCATCTTACCTAATCCTCTCAAGCTCCGTAGCACTAAGCAGATCGTTGATAGGGAAATCTTTCATCAGAGGGTTGTAGTCCGAGACTGTGGCCAAGGCCTGCTTGAGTCCCGTATCAGTGTCGAAAGATACAGTCGCGTGGAAACGCTTGCCGTATTTAAGGATTTCCAATGTGAGAGCCACCTAAAAAATATATAAGTTATGGATGTTGACTTTCAGAAATCATCGACAAATATTATTAACTACCGTAGTATTTTTGGGCGATTAATCATCGAAAAGAAGAGCTTAAGTGTGTGCCATAACGCCGAGGAATGAGCGGGAGAGCGAATAATGTTTTTACTCGTGAGTGAGAAGCGCAGAACGATAGACACGCAACATAATTTATAGCAAAAAAACAGTTTTTATTTAATCACAAGTTAATTAAACAAGCAATCGAAAAATTAAAAAACCAGAACTAAATAAATACTTCTAGGCTATTTGTCAAAACATAAAACCAACAAAAATAGCGTTCTGTTCCTGAGATAAATAGCAAACTGTGTGAAAAACATGTATTTTTCAAAAAAATATATGATCGAGAAAACTTTTACCAATCGTGTTTCTAAAAAACCATAACGCAAGATAAAAGTTCAAAGTATAATTTCCCTATATATGAAGGACGTAGCTTTCACATATACTGAGATAAATAAGGATTTCGACGACTAATTTGCATATGGCGCTCTCTTAATAGGCAAAGTTTTCTATCTTATTAAGTTAAAAAAAGATATCTGGTTGCCTAAAAGTCTCCACATTTATTTCGAATAAATAAACTAAAATGAAATATCATTTATAAGAGTAAAGAAGAGAAGATAACTTATATTATGAGCAGTTAGTTGTCAAGTAAAATAATACTAAGTACAATTCACCTCAACACTTTCTCTCTTCTCCTGAATTCTATGAAGGGCTCTCTCAAGATTCAGCCAGAAAGAGATCTCCTGTAATGCAGTACCGTTAGATGGATCGCGATCTAACTTCGTGACCTGTAAATAAAGACAAATAAAAACATATGAGGCGGAAGCCACAGATATTATGCCTGATCTTGTATTCAATTCAATATTATTGTATAGAAACTTAGATAAATTTTAGCTAACCTTTTGTATTTCCTTGATCCAGCGGTTGACGCCATTCTGAAGCTGGTTTAGGAATGTAGAGTCCTCCACTTTGTCGCCGAAGTCAGCTACGCGCGGTTTAGTACCTTCGTCAGCAGCCCTATAAAAAACACAAATTATGTAAAAATCCAGACATTCAGTTAAATCAGACGATAACATTAAACCAAATTTATTTTTACCGTCATTTCGATTTAAAGGACATCATAAAATTAATCCATGTTGGCAGAGTGGGTTTTATAGCTTTGACCGCGCATCGGTTTGATAATTATGCGCAGTTTTTAGCCGGTGAGGGGTCTTAATCTGAATTGTAAAATATCTGAAGATGGGTTTCCGCAAAGTCACGCCTGAATCAACTATCTTTTGTTTCATAAAATATAATAATAAACAAATATTCTTGGACATTTTACACGGCGTGATCTAGTCCCAAGCTAAGCAACTATGGTAACCAGATGACTGATATAATACTTGGATGGATTTTTTTTTGTAAATACATACCTTTTGATAACAAGAGCGACTGATGGATGTACTGGTAGGGTTATCTCGGGGATGTCAATGTTCTGCTGCAGATGAAGCAAACCCATCTCCAGCTCAGCTATCTTCTTCTCTACCGATGGCGCCATTTTGTCCCCATCCCTGTTCAATGTTAGATTAAATATTGTATTAGAGTTAGTTTTCAGTATCCTATAGAATAGAAGAAGCATACAACTTTTTGTCTTTTTTACAATATTTGAAAGAGCATAGCATTATATAATTAAACGAATATTATTATTACTTGTTGTTAGGTATTTAGTTTTTCTTAAGTTGTTAATTGTATCTTATTTGAGTGTACAATAAAGAATTTTCATTCATTCATTCATTATTAAAATGTTTTGGCAGCTTTCCTACACAAAACTGTATGCAAATCAATCTAATGTTCAATACAATGAGTGAGTCATGGCTAGGTGTGTCAACAAAATGAATCTTATAATAAGTATGTATATCTTGATTTTTATACAATTCCATCAATATAAATACTATCACTCAAGTCAAGTATAGATTAATATGGGTTTGTTGCTGAATAAAAGTGGGTAAAATTGAGCTGTGGCTGACATCATCCACAGCCAATGATGAATATACGTATTACAAGCCATCTTACCTGTCAGCTCTTCCACTCTCCTTGACATAGCTCTTGAAGAAGGGAGCCATGGTTTTGCTGATGAAAGCATGGAGAGTTTCATATGGTGAACCATCAGAGAGATTAATCAATCGCAGCTGGCTGTGGATTGACTTGTCTGCCTCGATAACTGCACCACGCTTGATGCAAACCAACGCAGCCACACGGGGAGATGTGAAGTGCACCTGAGATAAAAAATAGTAACATGTTACAAAAGATTTCAAAGTACTTACTAGTTACATATCTGCAATCCGAGAAATCAATTCTACTAGTATTAGAAGGTGTAGCAAAGATATTGTGATAGTTATTATGTAATGTAGATAATAAAAAAAAAAGAAGTTACCTCATTACTGATTTGGTAGGTGACTGCTTCTTTCTCCTCTTCTCCTTCAGTTGGTTGTTCATTGTCATCTTCTGCAAATAAAGATAAAATCATGTATCACTATAGATCAGAGCAGACGTTACAAAACTTTACTAGTCTAATAGGTACCTATAAAGAAACAAATTATGTTTCTGCCGGATTATTAGGTATAAAAAGTAGTTTAATAGTTTAGGCAGCTAATAAAAACAAGATTATAGCAGTAAAGCATTTCTTATTAAATTTAATAAGAAACAGAACACTACTGCACTGCAGTAGAAAGTGCAAGAAACCGGGTCGATACTGGTGACGCACCTTTCAATGAGAACCGCTGCACGAACAACGAGGACACCTGAGGATCCGAGATGAACTTCCTGATGCAATCTTGGTAGACTTTATCGTCCAAAGCGGCGTTCAGCGCCGGGGGAACGATGTCATCCTCAGGTAAAAGTACCGTTGCAGCTCGTCGCAGGTAGTTTGCGAAGTCTTGAAAGTCAACAGCGACCACATTTTGCGCCTCAGCTGCATTTTCACTCCCATCGAGGGAGTCTCCCATGATGTTTTCAGGATATTAAAATCGGTTTTATAATGCTTTTACGGCAGATTAATCGATAAAAGACGAAATTTATGAAGAATTTCACCAGCGACCAGCGTCTACCGTACCGTGTCGCGCAGCTGTGCTCCAGTCTGGCGAATGTACTACAGGGGGGGTCAACTTCCTTAGCATCAAATGCAAACACCAGGGCACAGTTTGCCATAAGAGAGAACGCTATACGTAAGACAAAGACGGCACTATTTATGCTTTAAATCGCTGGAACATTGCCCGACAAAAAAATAAACTTGGAACAAAATTTGTTTGCGGTGACGCTTGCCTCGCCGCCATTTTTGTTTTGTAATTTGATTGAGTTTTGTGTGCGGTTTTGAGAGATATATTATCGTCTTTCTAGTGGTAATTTTCCAAATTTTTCACGATGTCTGCTTCAGAACTGCAAAGAAAATGCGCTAAATGTCATATCTCTGCTGCAAATGACGAGACTGTGAACTTGCGTTTCCACAGATTTCCTCTACCCGGTAAACATGGATCCTTGAAGTAAGTGCCCGGCCTTTTTCAATAAAATAATAAATCAATAAGTACATAAATATTTTGAATTTTCATTTCCAATTAAATTCAAACAAAGAAGTTTAATTTGATCATTCAATGATTCCAGGGCACGAGTATGGGCCGAATACTGCTACCCAGCTGGGAACTGGTCTACTGAGAAGTCACTCAGAAGCTTACATCAACAGCATAAAATGCTATGCAGTAAGCATTTCGATGACGGATCATACACCAGCAGTTCTAGGAAACGATTGAACAACTTTGCTATTCCAATTGGAACAGAAAGCATAATGTTAAAGCTACGCCAGGAACAAAGTTCAACTTCAAGTGATACATCCACAAACCCAACTATCCCAGATGTGGAACTTCAAGTAAGTTAATTTTTATTAGTAGGTAAATGATACAATTGTTAATATGTCAGTACTTTTATTGTTATGTTAAATTAGATACTTAACCTTTCAAGTATTATTCATTTGGGTCCAAAAGTCCACTATTATTAGGAAAGTCAATCTGAGTCTTTTTCGATATAACACCAAGTCTCAGTCAACTACCTTGATTGGATTGACATTCCCAATAGTAGTGAGGCCCCTTATTTCATTGGCCGGCACTTTTCACTTTTGGGCCCAACCTTGTTTGGAGCCTGAAAGACATCCTTAGTTTGCCACTTCGTAATTTTAGGTGTCAGTGCCCACATTATTGTAAATTAATAAATTATGTTTGATTTCTAGGCATTGGTGACAGACTCTACTGTACCTGTACCTGTTGAAGAATCAACTTTAGATATATCAACTACAACAGTACCAGAGGTTGGTAGACAGTCTCTATCTATGCTGTGTTATGTATAATAGTCAAAGGTTAAAAATAAAAAAAAATTCATAATCTTGCTTTCAATATTTCTGTATAGGTATATATACCTACATAAATATAAATAAGATGATTTTAATCAGATCATTTTAATTTTTTTAGGTTTCAAAGACTGCAAAAGGAATTTTAAGGGAGTTGAATCTAAGTAGATCTGCAGAATTGACCCCTAGAAAACGCAAACTTTATGCAAAATGCAGAAGAAACTTGAGTGAAATAATAAGACTTCGAAAAAAAATGAAGAAACAGCGTTGTTCGGTCTTACACAGGTTAATATCAGATGAAAATGTAAAAAATTTAATGGACCAAAGCATAACTGGGTCTTTTGCCTTATTGCTGCAAAGTCAATTAAAAAATACCCCGAGAAAATTGACTGGGCACAGATGGAGTATTGAGGATAAAGTTATGGCTTTAAGTATTTATAAACGATCTAGTGCATGCTACAGATTGCTGAGGCGCCTTTTTTGTTTGCCAAGTGTGGGTACTCTTAAGGCTCTTTTAAACAGGATTCCGATGAAATGTGGTATAAACCCCCAGATATTTCAAACAATCAAAGGAATAACTGACAATCGAGGACCTGAAGAAAACTTATGCATTTTGGCATTTGATGAGATGTCTATACGAAAAAATGTAACCTATAATGTTAAACAAGACATTATTGATGGATTTCAAGATCATGGAAATCAAGGCAGAACTATGGAGCCTGCAACACATGCACTGCTATTTATGGCTATTGGAATTAGAAAGAAATGGAAGCAACCGCTTGCTTTTTACTTTTCTGGTGATTGTGTTACTGCTGACAGATTATCCGCTCTCATCAAAGAGGTTTGTATTTTTTTATTGATTGAATAAACGTTTGAGTCTCTAAAACTACTTTCTGACTTGTTAAGTTTCCTTAAAATGGTTCTCATATCAATAAAATCAGTTTTCTTTTGTGTTTGTCCTAAACATTATATAGCTCAAAGTAATAATGTGAATCTCTCATATTTACAGGTGCTTGATGCAGGCTTCCAGGCTGGTCTCAACGTTGTTGCCACTGTCTCTGATAATTTTGGTGTCAACATCAAAGCTTTGAACTCACTGGGTTCCTCAGTGGCTCAACCATACTTTGATTTCAAAGACCATGAAATTGTCACCATTATGGATCCACCTCACTTGCTCAAATGCTTCAGAAACAATTTCTTGAAATATAACATTGAATGCACTCAAGCATTGCAAAATGAGGGAAAACCAATAAGGGGTAATTATATTCATATTCATTCATTTATTCATTGTTTCAAGTTGGTACATAAGGTCTTAAAAATTAGGTTTGGCCGCAACAAGAGCCCCGTTGGGACACCACAATGTTTGAGGAAATAGTAGTATGTAGTACCTAGATATAATAAGAGTACACATCAGACTAAATAGAAGAAACATTTGCCTACAGCAATTAGAGCAAATACAATTCCTTATAATAATCTCTTTATTTATTTTGCAGGTATAGCAAAGTGGAGCCATGTAAAAGAATTTTTTGAAAAAGATAATGCGAATCCTAATTTTGTGTTTGCTCCTGCATTAACCAAGCAGCATATGGAACCTAATTTTAAACAAAAAATGAAAGTAAGCTTAGCATGTCAAGTGTTGAGTCATTCAGTGGCAGCTGGAATGCTTGCAAAGATTGCCAATAGTAAGTAATAATGTATTTAATTTATAGATTGCAAAAAAAAACTTGTAACATACTAAAATGTATAATCTAATACTTATTTTTTTACTTTCAGATGAACTTCCACAAGAAGCTACAGCTACAGCTATGATCATTGAAAAAATGGATCAATTATTTGATGCATTGAATGGGGATACGCCCGATCTAAAAAGGGGAAAAAGATATTTAACTAACTTGACCCAGAGGAGTCCACATCTTTCATTCTTCAAAGAAATGAAAGTATTGTTTGGAGATATTAAATTTGTTGGTGCCAGGGCTAAGCCGCCTTCGATAGATGGATTTATTAGAACTCTTAATGCAGTAGAACGCCTTTCTAGTAATCTAAACAAACTATATAAAGTTAAAAGTTTGTCAACGCGAAGACTTAATCAAGACCCACTTGAAAACTGTTTTGGTTGTATACGCAGCAACTGTGGATGCAATCCTAATCCAAATACTGTGCAATTTGTTGCAGCACTTAAAACGGCAATAATTAACAGTTTATTACATAGCAGCAAACATAAAAACTGCAAGGATGATGATAATGAAATTCTTCATAATTTAAAATCATTTTTAACACAAAACATTAATGAACAATCATTAGCTACAGCTTCTCTTGATCAGTCATTTGATTTAACAATAGATGTTGAAGCTAAGGCAACTGCTATGTCTCAATGTTCTGGTGAATTGCAAGCTTGTGCATATGTGTGCGGTTTTATGGTAAAAAAGTTAGGACCCACTTGCAAACAATGCCAAACTGCAATGCTTGCAGACCAGAACACTGAGTTAAGCCATCTATTTACTAGTTTCAAAGAGTATGAAAGTATGCGTAGCAGTTTGATTTATGTTAATAATAATTTTACACAAACTGTTGAGATTGCTGCAACTATTGTAAATAAATATTTGAGTGAACAGAGCTGTGATGTATTTATCAAAAATACATTATCAGAAAAATTGAAAACGCAAATAGATTTCGAGTGGTTGCTTGAATGTTCTGAGCATTATGAAAAAAATAAAATGTTTTTGATAATGTCAACAATTGCTATATGTATGAAACGCTTTTGTATATTGAAAAATAGGCAATTCTCAGAAGATGCGTCGAGAAAAGCAACCAAACGAAAAATAAATATTCTTCAAAACATTTAAAAATGGTTGTGTTCATTTAATCTTATTATTTATCATAAAAACAAAGCTTAATTCGGTTATAATATAATAAACAAATTTCTCATGTCAGAAATCAGATTAAGTGATGTTTTCATGGTACCTACCTATAAACACTATATATACTAGTGACTATCTATCAGAAGAATGGTCAATAATAAATTATTACATTGACCATTCTTCTGATAGATAGTTACAGATATTTCATATAATGGATCTAAATCCATTTTGTTTGAATCGCGCGCACTAAAATTTAAAAACTCCCGCCAAACGTAAGTTTCCTTCGTCAAAAGATGGGGCGCTAGTGTGCTTTCGTGTTGGCATTTATTTTGTATGAAGTTGTGCTTCTTCTCGTCAGAGTATATATGTTCTGTGATGTACTATTTAAACAGATGATATATGAAACGCCCCGGAGTTTTAATGGCTGCTACAACCACAGAACATATATACTCTGACGGGGCTACAACCCGTTCGAATAACGAAGAGCACTGACAACTCTGTAGAGCTATACTAAAATAGGACACTCTGACATGGACGGATTATAGTAAGAATGAACGAACGAGCGTAAGAACGAAGAAGAAGAAGAAGTACACCATCATCCATCATTAGTCTGTGGCTACATCAAGGAAGATGTCTTTTCTCTATGGGCTACATTCTACATTCTCTTTGGTCTGTCCACTGTCTGTGGTGTCATGTCAATTCACGAAGTCTTTCGAATTTTAGTTTGTTGACAATTTGACAATTAATTTGTTACAGAAAATTTAATCTAAGGCGTGAAATCATAAATAAAGATACGTGTAAAACATTGTTATTCAATAGTTTTCTGTAGTGTAATAGTGTGTTTAAGTAATATGAGTAAAATCAATGTGAAATTTGCAATATGAAAACATGCCGCGAAGGAGTGCAAAAACGCATTTTTATGGCTCAATTTCCTCTAATGTAGATCGGTAAGCAATTTTATGGCATTTATTTCCAAAATTTGGTAAAATAATGATACAATTCGTAAAAGTTTTTGCAAGAACATTTTCTCATACCGTATGTAGGTAAACAATAGTGCTTGACTATCAACCTAGATTTATCGATATCGATAGTTTGTTTTACGAAACTGGAATGATTAATTTGTTTGTTTGCTATGTTTATAAAGTTTTATTTTGTTTGGATTACCATAATTTATATGTAGGTAACTTAGATTTTATTTTATACCTATTAGGTTTTTAATTGAATCATGTACATTTTTAGGAGTAGGTAAACATGGATGTCACTACTTGGATGGGTGATCGCAAGTGGCACTATTACCATTATGTTTAGGTATAATATATTTTATATTGTTTTATTGTATAATAATACAACAATATTTGTTGCAGACAACCTACCAGAAAATCGAAGCAGCATGACGAAGCATAAACAAAAGCTTGATGATCATCGTCACTATATGAAAGTACCTGGATGGCAAACATTACATGAAAACACGGATATAAACGTCATTTTCTAAAAATTGATCCTAGCAAGATCGATTTATCGCCCCCAAAACACCCTATGTAGATGTTCAAATAAATGTATACTACTTACTTAAATTAATTATTGATTCTTTTATTTATGAAAGAAATACCTACTAATAGTTTAATGGAATCCAAAAATCCTAGCTACTGCTGATAGGTATCGATATCGATAAATTTTCGATAGTCACTAGGTACATCCCTTGATACTGCCAACATAGAGAATATAACATTTTTATATTCTCTATGTTGGCAGTATGTCGTGGTCAATATGTTCTGTGGTCGTGGTTTGGTTTTGTTACGTTGGTCTTATTGTTCACTGGGTGATTAATACATCGTCTAGTGTTCGTTTTGTTTGTATGGCACTTCCGTCTCTTACTATTACATGCTCTTTGCTGTGCTCTTTGGCTGAATCACAGAACATTAACATATTTACTCTGACGAGCTGAATGAATTTGACACTTGTTTGTTTGACTTTGACACTTTTGAGTCTTTTGTTTGACTTTGACATTACTCTAAAATGATGACGCATAATAATGTTGCCAACTAAACTCAAGATTATTTTATTAGTAACACCACCAAAGAGGATCCATTATTTATTTTATTCTGTGGTATAATAATGTATGGTACATACACAAAGAGAAAAAAACACTACGGGTATAAATCTATTTTAATGAATGGTATTATACCAATGACGTTTTACCCTTTCTAACTTTACTTTTACTTTTACTTTCTTTTTTGTTAGAAAGGGTAAAACGTCATTGATTAATATAGATTGGTTCTATTCCATTTTTTTTGTTTTAGCTAAATCAGTAAAAAAAGGAGAAACTAAAGCGCCACCTTTTGGATCGACATTGTTATCATCAAGAACGAAGTGCCCAACAATAAAAGATGGCGCTATACGTTCTGTATCGTAGAAGCGTTGCGTATTTTACCTAAGCTTAGCTTTTGTTTTTTGCTTAGTTTAGCTTTTGCGACACTCAGAATCGCCACTACTATTAGTGGCGATTCTGAGTGTCGCAAAAGCTAAACTAAGCTAACTAAAATTGTTGCCGTCCCTTTCATAGCGATGGAAATAAAAAGGATGGCAATAATTTTAGTTAGCTTAGTTTAGCTTTTGCGACACTCAGAATCGCCACTAATATGCATGCGGTTCATAAAAGATATAACCAACGTAGGATGACCATCACAGAACATCCGAAGCACGGAAGCGCTCAGCTGATAATGCCACTTGCGGTCACCCATCCAAGTAGTGACCGCTTAGAAGATTGCTTCATCGATCTATCAAGAACTTCGCCACGAGCGGTAACCGGCTTTAAAAAAGGAGAAGGTTCTCAATTCGTCACACACAATATTTTTTATGCATGTTCGCTTGTCCCCCAATCACTTGAAGGCTCCTTGATTGATTTAGAAAAATATTTTTTGTTTGTGTTTATTTCTAGTTAGGTAGTCCCACTTTTAGACAACGCATAACGAATCTTGAAGATCTAAAACCTCAGATAATGTAGATAAGGTAGGTAGGTACCTACCTACTTACCTGCTACCTACTGATCAGAGTTGGCCACTTTCTCATACGAACGAACGAACGAACCTACTGATCATAAGTTTGTTGTGATAAAAAGGGTTTCATTATACCTACAAGGCTACAATGTAAAAACTAGTTGAAGTTAGATACCTATGACGTAGGTACCTACAAGCTTTGTTCGACGAATACCTACGAGTAGTGCCAAACGCCGGCGCCGCCGCCGCCGCCGCCGCGCGCCGGTAGACCTAATTTTACAAGTTTTAAACTTCCAAGAAAGGGTGAAACGTTTTCGTGTGGTAATTTGTCGCTAAAATCCTTATTTATTGCAACAGAGAAGTTGGATCGGCCCCGGGGGCAAATTCGCAAACTTTGCTCCTTTAACTTTGCTTCACTGAATACCGACACCTTGAGCACATATTGAGGTTAAATCCGCGTTTTCTTGTTTCAGTTGAATTATGGTCGAGCACTTTTGATACAATTCTCGTTAGATTAAACTTTATCGTCTGACGCAGCTCACTGGGAAACTTTTAGGGTGGCGGCGTTTTGGGGTGTAGGTAGTGTAGGTAGGTACCTACCTACTTACAACGAGGGACCTACCAGCTTAGAGCAACTCGATTCTCTCAATGGAATAGAAGTAAAAGCACTCGCGTGGGTAGCTCAAATAGTAGGTACCTAGACAGGCAAAGGCCATGTCCAAATGAAAGTAGATGGCAGCACTAGCTAGCATGGAAACTTTAATCCAAGAAATTTTAATTACTTTTAGTTAAAATTAAATTACTTAGGTACCTACAATTTTTTTTTATATTGCCTGTCTATTTTATAAATCGTCTTTGGTAGGTAGGTACCTATCTAACTTTGCCGGTAGGTTGCTAACTTAATCCGTTTTGGAGAGTTACAAATCACAATCAGAACGAATTCGTTCATGATTAGGTATACCTACTGAACGGATGAATTATAATTTATGTTTACTTACCTAATTGTTTATTTATGTACCTACTTAAGTAGGTACCTACACTACACGTAAGCAGGTAAGTACCGTATGTACTTACCTACCTGCTTTACAACAATTATAGGTAGGTACCTAGGTACTACTTAGGTAGGTACTTTCCTACCTATGTTTATAAACAACTAACCTAATCGTCTGCGGCTTTGCACGCGTAGTACCTACCTATTTTTGAAATCGGATGAGTAGTTTCGGAGATTACCCAAATATAGGTACAAACCAACTTTACCTCTTTATAATATTAGTATTAGAAGTAGAGACGAAGCTCTAGGAAAAGAGTAGGTAACCGTGAAATATCTACCTACCTGCAAGTTGCAGGTAGGTCACGGTTGCAGGCTGCAACCATAATCACTGTGATGAGTGAGCCTGATAGGTACTGATACGAATCCCACAGAACGCCAAGTGTGGCTTCTACGACACAAATGTGCACTCTGTTTAATTATAGCTAATGCACAATGATGGTCGGATTTACGCTTCAATATGCTTGTGTTTACTTACCTCACGTCCATTATAACCTACACAGTTTATAGGTACTAGATATTATTATAGGTACTTACCTACCTACAGCTTTAATTTGATTATGTAGAGGTATAATGCAAGTAGAGAGTGGTGGCACCAATAGATGAACGGTAGGTAAGTACTTACCCATTAGATAAACGAAATCTAGGTTTTAATTTTATTAATTACGTAACTAAAATAATTAAATCGTCATGCAAGGTATTTTGGTTTTAAGTATACCTACTTAATTATATATATTTACGGTACCTACCTAGTATGTTTACCGACCTATACCTAGTTAGCAGTTACGTGAGTAGGTAGGTACCTGTATCTTTTAGAGCTTGTTCCTCTTGTACCTACCTGATATAACCCTACCCTACCTGGCTCTGAAATAATACTAAATTACATGAACTATGTGATTATTTAGCCGTAGCCTTGCGATCAAGTTAATTATTATTGACAAATCGAATAGGTGGCCATAAATTTATTGTACCTACCACCTTAAGGTTGACTTTTATTTCAAAGTCATGAAACAACAAGGTCGATATAAAATTGCAATAACATGTGCAATTAGGTACTCTCATTAAATTTAAAGTAAAATAATAATAAAAAAAAATATAGACCGGTTCTCTAATATGGACCACCGGCTTTTATTAAAGAATGTCCATTTTATCGAACCAACGGTCAGCGCAGGCTATGCTTCACCTCTCCTGCAGGCCGGCAGAGAGCTCGCGGAGATCCATTTGTTTTTGTTTACTCACGATGTAGGATGTCTTTTTTATGTGCATTTTGGAGGAAATGGGCTCGTGAAGTCAACATGCGAACTGTTAACAATGATGAGTTGGTAATCAAATCAATTTATTAATAATAATACTGTCCACAGTTAAAACCATGTGGTCCATATTAAATAGGTACACTTTTAGCAAATTCATAAAAATAATAAACATAGTAGGTAATACCTAGGTAAGTAGGTATTTTAGAAAATACTGATTATTTCTAAAATGTTGATGTTGCTTACGAGCTTTACTATTTGATAATATGCCGCACTTACTCTACCTAAGTCTTGCCATTGTGTCAAGTTCGAATTCTCGCAAGAAAAAGTGAACCTTATCGACAATTTAGATCTCACAGAAACTTTTGTCAAAATTGGTAGACCACTTTCTTGGCTGACCATACCTACATTACGCAGTTAGCCACTACAATGGTTTCCGAGTTCACGTGCCTAATGTTTATTATTGTCATACAAGGCAAATATAGCCTCATTCCCGCTGGGTCCTCGATAATAATGGACTTGGCATAATTGCTGGAAAATAAAGTGCGGTGAATACGCGCCGGAGGCATGGACCCAGATTATGTTTCGATACTTCAATAACGGCAATAACCTCCTAAACTGAAACAGTAAAGAGAATGTTGCCCTACTGTAAACAATTTATAATAAGTTGGTAGATAGGTAGGTACATAAGACGCAAGTATTTACCAAACTTTCCCTTCTAACCCATCTCGATTTATTCCATTCTCTACCATAAATCTAAAAAACTTTAATTAAAAAACCAAAATGAAATTAACCCAATGAAGCTAAAAAGCTCACTCTTTAGATTTGGCAGTTGGCAACTATAAAACTCGCCACATGTAGCAACAGTAGCAAGAGATATCATCGTGTTCGTAAAAGTTTCCAAATGTGTTCATTCACATCTGTTCTGTAGTTTTTGCCGCTGCCTTTTTGTAAACATTTATGAATATTCCGGCTATGAAAGTTGGGACAATCCGGGATTAGTGTGGCAACCCTGAGAAATGGGCGAACGGAATTGGAAAAGTTGAAGCAAGTCGAGACGGCACGCTTGGATTACCCACTGCTTGCTATTGGCACGATGTGACATGAGTAAAACTTTTGTTGTAGACTACCCACTGTTTTGTCAAAAAGTAGGTAAGTACCGAACTATACTTACCTACCCACAGGTTGCCTTGTCCAACCAAACTCCTACACTTTTGGAACAAAGGGACTTTGCACTCTTAGAATTTTATACTTACTTACCTATCTTTCCACTATTTCATACATAATTGTATTTTTCCAAAGATGTTGGTAGAGTCTTTCATTTCATATTTATTTATTCATTAACAATCATACAATTTTATTGTGTGTAGGTAAGTATTTATTATCTTATAACCATTTATTATTTCTAATTTATTTAACTAAGTAAGTATAAAAAACACTGCAAAAAACCAAAATAATAATAATAACGATTAGGTACCTATATACTAAAACGCACCTAACGGTTGTTTTGAAAAATAAGGCGTTCGTTTTGCTAACATTGAGCTCTAGATTAGTTTGCCTGGAACCATTCATAAGTACCTTATTTGAATTTTAAGTGTGAGTTATTGGCTGAAATAACAGCATCAGCGCAGGTAATACGCTTGCACTACACTTACTTACACTCAGTACCTACCTAGACAGGTTTATTACTGGGGAAAACCTAAAATGTCTAGAGTAGGTATTTATCCAAACAATTCAAAATTAAAAACAAACGGTCCGTTTCGTGAACTAATTTTATTTTAATTTGGCCCGAAATGAATCGGGGTGAACTCAGTTGTGCATTGTGCTAGAGTGCAACGTAATTACAAAACCAAAATTTATTTTGCCATTTGTGTAGGTTTGTTTATTTCTTCATGTTTCTCATAACTGCGAACGCTTTGTACGACCAGTTGATAAGCTGTAATAAAATGGTTGTTATTATTAGCGGTGGCCGCTTTTGGAATGTTTACTCGGTAGAAAGGACAGATATAATGGTTACGACCCTTGGATAATGTACCTAACTGTAGAAAATATTGTGTGCTCTGAAACCGTCTAAAAACTTTGTCAACAAGTTAATCGGGCAACGAAAATTTTAACCAACATACTTAGATAACAAAAGTAAAAGTTACTAAAAAGTCTAAAAGACCCTTTTGTCCCTTTCTAATCTGTTGCTTTTTTTAACGTTGCTGGTTTACAATATTTAGATTTTTTCACCAGACAATGCTGACATTAGTAGGTAGATAAGATTAAGTACCTACCTATAGATTAAGTATAAAAAGCTCCAGATGCTTTATATTAGACAAACTTCCGCCCACGGATCGCTTGCGTGGTACTAACCCGGATAATAAGTAGCCTATGCGTTATTCCAGGTCGAAAACTATGTACATTCCGAGTTTTTGCCAAATCCGTTCAGCAGTTTTTGCATAAAAAAAGTAACAAACATTCAACTTTCGCGTTTATAATATTGGTAGTATAGGATGTGACCTACACAACATTCCCAGATAAATCTTGATAAATAACTTACAACCGTGTAGGTGTCCAAGGATAAAGTGAAGATTTTTCCCGCAGTAACTCGTAAAGGACGCTTGCATCGCTCCAGAAACACGATAACAAACATACGCGACCTCCGATCCAGGCCGGTCCACGGCCCTTCGAACGCAGCCAGCCGGAGATCCAAGCTCTGAAAACATTCACTAAGTACATGGTAGGTTCACGATATGCCTCATAAAGGCTGGCATCTTATATTGTGTGATGTTTCATTCAAAATGTGTTAATAGGATGGAACTTGTCAGGGGTTTGTAGTGTCGTGTTGTGTTTTTTATTTCCAGTTTATACCGTGAAGTTAACATGGTTCAGCGTGTTGTCATATCTTTATTACTTAACTAAGTTTTGAGTAAGATTTGGATAAAAGACCCTTGAGGTATTTTACAGTTTAGCTCACAATAACACTGAGTTTTGCTTTCAGGAGTAGATTTGGTTATAAAACTCATGTAGGTATTTTACAGTTTTAGCTCACAATATCATAAGAAGCTACCATTAATCTTACGTTGATGCCAATCATTAAAGAAATTTGGAACAGAGTCTACTTAGATCTTTTAATCCCAGTGTCTATCCTGTGCACATAATCCATCTAGTAAATTGATGTGTTCGAACAAAAATAGAAATATAAATGCGGCTTTAATCTGGAATACGTAACCAGTTTACGCCGGCACGAGTAAAAAGAGGTGTAAAAAGATAAATGGCTAAAATACCAACTTTCCATATCAATTCGTCGCCGAACCAACAGAGTATGAATACCTCAATCAGCATACAAGTTAAATAAATTGCCATCCACACTATTTGCATCGGGTGGCTGGTCGGGTTCTCAATCTGTAAGAAAAAATGGTCTAATGTGAGCATTATTCAAGTAAGGGACGTGAACAAAAACGCCATTTGAAGAGCTACGACCTTAGCCATTTACCTACCATCAAGTATCAACGGCGATCGATGTCAGCACAGCCATTTTATAGGATGAGAAAATTCTATTTTTAGGTAAAACCTTTCAGATCAGTCGCCTTCTTCAATGATGTGCCTTTTTCTTTTCAGAAAAGTATTTGTAATAATATAATATATAGTCTTTGGAAAGAAATGCGTAATTTTACGCGTAGGTACTTGTCACTTCCGAGAACATGTGATATATTCTGTTTGTTCATTTACTTAATAATGTTGTAACTATGTTAGAGATGGGCGTTTTCGTTATATTTTGACATCGATGCGTATCGTTACCAAGTAAGGCGCATCCGATGCCGGCATCGTTTTTTTAGGCATCGATTCGACTATGGAATTTGCTAAAGTTAGGTGCCGGCTGAAGTCTGCTTAAAGATACTCGGTAACGGTGCCATAATGATAACATTTGTTGCTATTTAACGAAACTACTTCTACTCAAATACATATACCTACATATTTTTTACTAGTAGACGCCAGCGGCTTCGCTCGCGTGGAAGGTAGGTACTTACCTAAATAATAAATAACAAACTAACTCACTTTTGCAATTATAATATCTAGCTATGATAAAAACACTTTCGCAAACGCAATCAATCAACCACCGATCGTAACGAGAGTGAGAGAGCGAGCGATACGTTGTCGGTCGTCTTCGGTTTGTGGTGCCGGCGTGTTGCCGAGAGCCGATGCGATGCGAAGTCAGTCAAGTCAACTCAACACAACTGTCTCGCTCAGGTTTGCATCGGGTGTTGCGGGCATCCGTTTTTCGATATAATGGCATTCGTTGCCGGCATCGTGTACTAGCATCGTTGTTCAAAAACGTTTTTACAAAAACGACCATCTCTAAACTATGTACATACATGCTAACGTCAATTACAAGGATTGTCACTTAATACATCGACGTCCTAATGGATGTGCTAGTCATCCTCACGAACCTTAAGCGAGAAGGTACTACTTACCGATAAAAACTGAATCCCAATTAAACAAAGCACCATCACGCTTAACATAAACTGTAGAGCTGAAGCGACGCTAAAAGCGCTCTCGATCATCGATACGTATCTGAAAGAGTATCTAGATACATATTTAGTATTCAAAATACTTGCAATAAAAAAAAACTGTAATACAATCAAAAAAATACTTTTATGAAATAAATTTTATCACTTCATAGTAAGAAACTTCTTTTATCAGAACAATTTTTTCTTTACGCAGACGAGAGTGAATTAAAAACCACCTCTGTGGCGCAGTGGGTGAAATCCAACTTCAGACGTAGGTTGCGCGTTCGATCCTCGGGACAAATGTTTGTATGAACTACAAATATTTCACTCAGGTCTGGGTGTTTTCTATGTATATGATAAATATGTACCTATTAACAAAAAAATGTATACTAGAGTATAAGTAGTATTAAGTATTAGTATATTAGTTTCTAACAGACTCAATCTATAAAGATTACAATTCAGAGAAATCTATTACACGAGTTAATTTATTCCGTGCGTAGGTGCAGGTTGGTTGAGAATAGAGAAATACAATTTGTTAGGTCTAGGTCTAATGCTCCAGCCAATTACTAAACTAATTTGAATAAAGTTGGGCTGTTGCCATAAATAAATCTATTTGCTTACCTACTTCTAAACTCCATTTTAGGAATCAGGGATTAATTTAATTAACAAATTAACTCAGTCCACCGAGTTAGTAGTTTAGTACACTGTCTCTGTTCTGTGGTTTAGTCTGAACGATTTACTTGGTTTGTTAGATAACATAGGTTCATGGCTTTAATCCCCGTGGAATTCCCAGGTTTGAACGCATAATCAATATATATTTCTCACGAGATATGTCGTCATGAATATAATGAGCTGTGATATTGTAATGATGTACTGGTGTGATTATACAGCAAAAAAAGGTTTTACTTAAATCAAGTTTTAATAAACCCAGTGAATAATCCACTTTCGAACTAGACACGACCTTCAGCAATGAAGAGACCGACTAAGAAGAAGAATAAACCCAGTAGCGATTTATAAAATCTATTTTCCACATAATTCGTAGTCTTGTAAAATTACGCCTAGTTTGATCCAGAAACCAACCAATAGTATCAGAAAAAACAGGCATCATTAATAAATCTAGACCATGTAAAAATATCTACACATCATAGCACATTTGCCCAGACATGTAAGGCCAAATACAAGCTCACTACACTGTCTTGCTTACTTATTTAAGTATAGTAATACAATTATACAATAATGGTCAACTGCATGTTAACAAGATAATATTCAGGCAGATAGGAAAATTGAGCTCTGGCTATACAAGTTGCTGTAATACTTCCACATAATCACCAAAGTTTGCGTTTAGTTGCTTTATTACTTGAAAATTTACATAACGTTACCTTATTATGCTGTTGTGGTGCTTGATGCAATCTTTCAGAACGGCATGCACAAAGAACTTTTGAGGGAACTGCCCTATATACTTGCTCTCTTTCACTGCCCTTGTACGTCTCCTCTCCGCAATAACGTCGAAATTACGGAGATTGAAGGCTAATATTTCCATTTGACCAACTGAAATAACGTATAATTACAAAATCCTTATTTTGTTTTTTCGGATAAAACGATTAAAATTTCATATCTGCTACGGCGTAGGTGTAAATGCTACGATGCGTAGAGTCAGAGCTACACAGTGCTACGATAAACGATTAAAATTTCATAATATCTGCTACGGCGTAGGTGTAAATGCTACGATGCGTAGAGTCAGAGCTACAGTGCTACGCAGCTTATTGCTACGACAAAGCGCGTAGACCGGACTGGCGCGTGTAGTCTTCAGAGAACATTACGTCTAGTAATAATACATCAAATATTATTCTCATAAAATTACAAATAACAACGTGGTTATCTGATGATAATCATATGGTGATATAACCATATTCTGCTAAATTGTGAAGTTTCACACTATTTTCTTTTATTTTTCCCTTCACTCGTAATTTCAACATACTCACATTATTCATTTATATTTACAAAGCAACAAAGTAGCTGAAAAGCTATAGAGACTTTCATACAAACAGAGCAATTAAGCATTTATTTTCTAAAGGTCTAAAGGCAGAATACGCGTGGAAGTCTAGTAATAAATCTGAATATGTTTTTATATCTCCGGTATTGGAATATTGTTTCGACTTACTGGCGGAAGCTACAAACGCAGCCAGTATGGTGTCCATAACGCCATCGATTATGCACGTCGCCGGCTTATAATAAATCTGGTGGAGCAAGCAGCTGTTCATTATTTGGTACAGTATTCCATTAAAGCGGATCTCAATTAGTCTCAGATTGCAATGATTTATATTTCAGGTACCAATTTAATTAACGTTAATATTACGTCATTATTGTTGATTGCTAATACTTATGGCTGAGTAATTTCCGTTCGTTCAACTCACTGGTCTTCAGTTGATCATCTTAGTTCAATGGTCGAGGAATGATAGCTTTGTGATCTTGGTAATGCGGATACCAGAAACATATTATAAGTATGATACTTACGTGATGAATGTACAGCGATGCGTAGGCGGGTGATTTATAAACGTCGATCTGCGGGTACTCTACATTTGTGGGTAAAATATCGAAATTTTCCGTAAGTGGAATTATCATCGCGACTGAAAAAATCCAAGAAAGTTAAACAAAATCACCTCGTTTATGAGAAGGTATACTTATTACATATTACTTTTTGTTGAACTAATCAAAAAGAAAACAAGGTTTATTTTTACTAACATACCGGATACGGCGCCAACGCACATTGTAGAATAATAAGACATCACGAAGCGAGCAGTCTTGATACTTTTGCAGATTATCTCCCTGTGCTCCCGCTCCGTCGGCCTGAACTCGGCGCAGTACAGATACTTCAACAAATCTAAGACTTTGTTTTTATTTACCCAAAACACCACCACTTTCACATACGTGTACATTTCACTGAGAAACAAGTAAAGGCTGAAAAGTAAAAAAATATCAAGAACAGAGATTAGATAAACAAGAATAACGAGCTCCAAGACGGTGGAAGCTGAAGTTATGTTTCGCCTAATGAAATAAAGGCTGGTCACAATATTATTCCAACAAAATGTAAGTAAATATCTAACCCTTCGGCAACGTCTCCAATATTTTCCCTTCGCCTCAGCAAATATACGACTTCTCCGATACCCGGCAAAAAACATACCAGCCATAACACTAACAGAGAATATATAGTTTGCAGCCAGAATTGGATAGTTCTCGGTGAGAAATGATTGTACCACATCCCGTAGAACTTGAGCCAATAAATGTGCACGGCGTGGTAGAGCTTAGGATCGAGATTATCCCATGGCTCAATCACACCGTAGGGCAGAACCGCCGAAAGGAAAGACAATTTTTCTTTGAAATTTTCGATCATTTTGTGTCTAAAATTGGATATAAGCGAAACCTTTGACGTCCAATTCTGAAATGCGTCTGCTTGCTACCTCATCACATTATCTATGCCCCTTTGTGGAGCAGGAGAGCGATGTTGAGTGTGTTATCATTATTTCATAAAACACATTATTAAGGGGACGTATTGATAAACGTTTAGATCCTAAATAAAATTGTTACTATTTCTACTTGAGGTTTAAAGAATTTACTAATAAATTAATAAATAAATATCCTTGGACATTTTAAACTTTAAACATTTTAAACATTGAATGAATGAAGCCAGAATAGCATTGAATTTGTAAGCCCACATTTCAAATAACATCCAGTACAGTAAACATACTTGGTCATAAAATTAACCATAAAATATCGACAACGTTAACTTTTATGGTGACCTTTTTGCTGTATTTTAAACTTTTCTGTAACAGTGGTAGGCGTTTGTTTAAGGTAAACAAATTAAAATTACTTACTAGGTACAGTTCTTCTTTTATAAACTACTAACTGCGCCCCACGGTGTTACCCGCGGTAGTTAAAAGTAGCCTTATTATACATAATAAACCTTCCTCTTCAATCACTATATCTATTTAAAAAACCCGCATCAAAATCCGTTGCGTAGTTGTAAAGATTTAAGCATACATAGGGATAAAGGGACAGAGAAAGCGACTTTGTTTTATACTATGTAGTGAAGTGATTATTTGGATAGATTAAAAAACATTAGACCGTTTTATAACTTTATTTAAAACACTATTAGTGTTTTGATAATATCAAGATTTGTCTAAAGCATAGGTTACGCGTTGTATTTGTTTATTGGTTTAATGGTTATAGCGTAAAGTTCTACTTAGTGCTGTAAAAACCTTGAGCCTGGATTTTTTTATTAAAATGTAAATTTATTCTAAACAAGCAGTATTCCACATAAGGAATCTGTTTAAGTTATATTGTGCTTATGACATCCGCTCCTTAAGCAAGTTAAATTCAATATGTCGACTGAGGCAATTATTATAATTACCACAGCAATGTAATTACGCTATAAGAAAGACGCCGCACTCTTAACGATGGTTAATTTGTGTTTTCAAAGAGGTTTGCTGAGGTCCTACCATATACCTACAACTTTTAAATGTTCTTTTATGTTGAATTTACATTGGCAAATATAACAAAGCCATCATTTTAAAATTGTGCTCAATATAGTATTGTGTACGATAACCTAAAGCTTTGATTTCCGGTGACCGTCTTCGAATGGTGTAAATTGTTTCTGACATCAGGTCAAACATTGCGTGCATAGCTTTATTCATGCAATCGTTTTGTTCGTACCAAAGAGTTGTTCGTACATACTTACTTATTTCAGTATACCCTGCACAGTTTATATCTTTAGCTTTCTTTTATATAGTAGCAATGAATAATTTAGTGAAATACGAACAAAAAAGTGTTAACTCACTATGTAAATAATCATGAAAGATAATTGTAACAGAATGTTTATTTTCAACAAAAGATTTAATCTGTTTTAATGTTTGTAGTAGGTACATTACGAGACTCATTTTTGTAACTGCTTTTTACTATTATTGTTTATATTGGAATGCTAATATTTTACTATGTTTAAAACTTATTATAGTACTTACCTACACCTACATGTTTTTCACAGACGATGTTAAAATTTTGGGAATATAATATATAATAACTACTGAGAAAGCCTTGATAAACGAAACGAAACGTTTCTGTTGAGAAATCGAAATCTAAAAAAGTAGTACCTATATGATGTTTGAATTGAAAACATAGTAAAGTTTTTTTTTTGTTCACTTTAAAATATTCTCAAATACGACTATCAACTAAAGACATTCATAGTAGAGCCACTGGATACCTCCCGTCTAATAATTTTCAATTAAAACCTTTTGATTTGTGTTGCCTTTTCATTATTTGTTAGAAGGGGTTTCTTAGTACCTTGTTAAGGATATGGACAAACAAGTATTTGACGACTATCTGCGCAATCCTACCTACTTACTCGGAAAAAATATCCGTAAACCTACAGTGTATAATTTATAATCGAAGTCCATGCTTAGAAATTAGTTTGGCTTAACAATTCAAGTTAGAAATACGTAAAGAAATTCAACTGCGACGCTGATTGATCGCAGACTTCCACAAAATAAATTATTGAAAAAAATTATAAAATATGAAACGATTTATATCATTCGGGGAGGAGCGGTTGCATTTACATAATCACCGCACAGGCCGAGCTCAAAATGAAATACGTGATCTCACAAACATTGGAAAATTCTACGAATGGATTCCAGTTGATGAACGTCTCAAAATGCTGATTTTGAAGATATCGGTTTCAATACCAACAGAGATTACGTGAACTCTGAATGAAGCAGGGCTTTGGAGTCTAACGAACATAATTTGTTTATCTTGTGGTCTGAACTTGATAACGCATTTTACTAATATTAAGTATAATGCGAAAGTTTGTGAGGATGGATAAACATACTCCCTATATATACCTAGATGTTTACTCTTACTCTATGCTCTCTTTCTAAGCTACTGAAATACGGAATACGAATACCTAAAAATAGTTACTTTTCATACCGGTAAATACCCTGCAAGTAAATACATGGATGGAAACTAGTAAGTTATATTATAGCTACCAAAATAATTAACAGATATCACGATATACGCACGTCACTGAAAAACGGCATCACATTCAATGTTGATTTTCCATCTCCAAGGATATAACGTCGTGCTTACGATGAGACCCCTAGCGGTCAAGTTACCAACTATAATTTTGAAAATGTTTTTGTGCTATTTACCTACATGCTCTTTTTACTTGATTGAAAATATAAAAGACTCATTCCTCGTGCATGGAACGTACAAATGAATAGTTTTAAGCGTTAAAAATATGTCTACATTTGTATCTACGTTGGTAAACTAAAATGTGTTGACCACTTTTGTAGAAACGCCTAGCTTTTATCTAAAACATTCACAGGGTTGCTAGCTAGCTTTTTTACGCCTGGAAAAGGTTTATTTTAAGTATGGTAAGTACTGGTTTTGCATAACATTCAACGTCCATGCCTCAAGCCGTACGGTATTACACACAGTATTTACAATCTTGATATCGTTTATTATAATTGCAGATCGCTACAGTGGAAATTTCAGCGGAACGGCAAGGTAAGTGTTTGAAGACATTTAAGGTATTTGTATCGCTTACAATTCTTCTGTGAACATCCGACACCGAGGGAGACAAATGGGTGGTATTCACGCGATACGCCGCCATTAATTAGAAGCAACGCGTGCCTCCCCGCTGATTGCTATCTGTCAGCGAACACGCGAATGCTTGTTCGCTTGCTGCCGATGCAAGACGGCCAAGCTGCGAGTAGACCATAACTCCGTGCTATAAGGCTCAAACGCTTTCACTGGGTCGTGCCATGCCACTACTCATGTGGATACCGATCAAATGTACTGCTGTCACTTGCAACCTCTTCCTACACACACGTGTGTTTTACTTATGATGCTCATCATGAGTATAGACTATAAGCTAGTTCGTAAAATATATGTTACTTCTACAATACGTGATTTATAGTGAGCCACTAAGCAAGCGATTTATTGCTCATCAATTGTTAATTTTATCGGCACCAGCCAATCAGTAGCCTAAAACAAGGTCTAGCAAATCTCGACCCCACTACAAAAGTATATTGTTATTCTGTGAGGTTCCAGAGCACAATGCCTTCCATTTTATAGTCCAGTGAGCGCTGAAGTCTGTACAAAGTAGGTAATCCCTTGGCACTTCAATACAATTCCATTGTTCAACATGGTAATCCTTATCTATGTTATATAAATATAATATAATAAATAAATAAATATCCTTGGACATTCCACACAGCGTCATCTAGTCCCAAGCTAAGCAATTGAATGCTTGTGTTACCAGATATGACTGATATACTACTTACTTATATACAGTTTTTTTTGTAAATACATACATATTATACATAGAAAACACCCAGACTCGAGACAAATATTTGCAGATCATGCAAACATTTCTCCCGCGGCAGGAATCGAACCCGCAACCTCTGCGTCTCAGGCGAGCCTTCGCCCACTGAGCCACAGAGGTCGTCAAGTAATAAGTAATAAATAAGTATATAACGTGATACTTGTGAAATGTTACCTACGAGGAGGTCGTTTATAGGTAGAGGCTTGAGTAATTCAATATTCTATCACAATCGTTCAGCAATACTGTATCGCTATGATCCTTTTAAGATAAGAAGGTCCTCTTAGGATAATACTGTTAACTAAAAATATACGTCGTCAATTATTTCCGACTTCATAAAATACTTAATGGTGTTACCGTTTAAATGTGATATTTATCTGTATTTTTGCTAGTTTCATGTCTTCATCAATAAACAAATGACTCAAAATAGGTGCGTCCAAAAGCTCTCATTCGACGAGCCTTAAAAATCAATACGTATTAGTCCCGACTCAACCTAATTACAAGTCGTTAGAAGTTAACGCGAGTTCTGATTAATGAAGATTTATTGACGCTATCTAATGATAACTCGCGCTTTGCATGAAATGCAAACTCAATGTTTGTTGATTGGCATCGTAGACAGAATACATATTTGATATTATTAGGGAAGCCTATGCTTAGAAGTTTCATGAATATTATGTACTGTCGTCAACGAAAGTATTGATGCGTATTTGTAGAAAGGATAATTACAAACATTATGTATGAAAGCACAGCACTTGATAAAGGCTTTATCTTTTTTTTATTGTGTTCACAATTTTCAATACAACATTTGTATAATTGGATTTATATTTAATATTACCTTTTTATTATTTAAGACCCGGAATCAAGCTTACAGACCGCGTCAAAAACTCTGAAATTAAACAAAAAATTTAAAAAAGATACCCAGTTCACGTTAAGGTTATCGTTTTACCATTGTGTTAAAATAATTGGCCAGACTAAACCCTGCGTTACCGGGTTTAGATGTTACCGGAGTGCACCACGCGAGGAAATATGACTTTTCTTAATAAAAAGGTTTAGTTTAATTTGCTACACTACATACAAGTCTCTAGATTTAAAACAATTAAAATGATTGGTTAAAATAATGCAACGAGAAAAATATATCTTAACTAGAAGCGCTGACTTGTATATGGAACAAGTTTTTCAATACTAAGTATATTTTATGTAGGTACAGTTGTACACCATATGGATCGATGTTATATTATTGTAAGATAGGCATTATTATTCATGCTAATTTGTCAGATGACTTCATGCATTCCACTTGGACAAATATTATCCTATTATCTAAGATGAAATGGGATAGGTATCGTAAATTGCATTTACTAGGAGCATTCTGCTACAGGATACAAGATGCAAGTAGTTCATTCTTGCTCATTCTTAAACTTACCAATTCTTTTGTAATAAACGTGCCATATTTGTGTGAGTAAAGTGACATTACGTCAGAATACAAAAATATTATTTATAAGACAATTTCCGAGTTCATTAACTATTGAAACATTATCACGCAAAAAATAAATAATATACTAAGATGTATTAAGTATATCAAATAACTATGTACTTTAAGAATATATTCGCTTCACCTACCTTATTGCTCTTGGTAACCAAAGCTCTGAAGTTATAAAAAATGTTACTTTTATAATTTTACTAACGAGGTTTGCTTATAGTTTTATAATAGTAAGTACCTATATCTAGAAATTTTGGATCTAGAAATTGCAATGTTTGGTTTGTAGGTGTTATAGCACACAAATTAGGTTAATTATTGTATTTTAGCTCAAGCAGGCTTATGAATAATTAGGTACAAAAGCCTTCTTCATTATAAAGTTATACTGAACTCACGTACCTAATTAGGTATTGTTTTGTACTAATATCATTGTTTGAAGTTGAGAACATCTACAGATGGATATTATAAGCATAGATTATAATACCTCCGATAAAAAAACTAAATTCGACCCCCCCATCTAATCTGTATTCCAAGGCAGATCCTTTGAAGATGTCTAAGAGCTAGTCAAATATATTTTTGGTACACGCCCACTTTTTGCAGAAGTGCTGAATGTCATCATATTAATGTGAAGTTATGTGGTTGGTTTAATTGAAGAGCACAGTGTCCATCACATACCATAATTTTCATATTCAACTGTTCACCTAGCAAGGCATGACATGTTTCTGTGACAATTAAGTCTTAAAGATAAAAAGAAATGACAACATATTTGAGCCGTTCAATCTTTGGCAAGCTTATAAGTTATAAGGCTTATAAGTTATATGAATAACATGGTTTTATTGTAGTAATGTAATAATAAAAATAAATGGCCGATTACCATGAATACCACAGTAGGTAAATCTTTGTGAGTGACACGGTAATATTTTTTAGTCTCTTTGGCTAAGACGTGGGTAAACGCCCTGCTCGTCATTAGTGTAGTCGGTAGCGTCTCCTGCTAATTATGGAAGATTGATGGAGCTTCCTGCCACACTTCACTTGGCAGCCGGAGGCGGCAGGAGAAATGGAGGTGAGAACGCGTTTTACTCATCACTATATTAGTGGATTTTCAAACAGCTACATTTAGTTATTTTATAAACATAACTTATTCTATCAAATATATATATATTTGACATAATCAAGGTTCATAAAAACTGCTTCAATCAAGACTCACTGAAAAACATAGGCCTTCAATACTGTTTCAGTTAATTTACCTAGTTATTAAAAGTCAGGACGAAAGTTATGGAAATTTTCCATAAAAAGTCATGCCAAGAATTCACAATCTTCGGACGGGCTTTTATTTAGACTTATCTAATTAAATAACCCCCCGCCCAACAATTTTTAGCTACATATAAGAAATGTGAACAAACGTTGTAAATCATGTGGTCATTTAACTTTTGTCTCACAGCAGATATATTTTACGATGCGGGCCAGTAGGACAGACAGGGCAATGATAAGGGTTCCTTGTATAACGGAATCCTAAAAAGTGAACACTTTACGTTCACAGTCCTTGTTCTCGACTGTTAGTTTGTCGAGAACCCGTAGGCACGACAGTGTGGGTTTCTAAGGAAGAAACATGTAAACACTAAGGTTTACTTAATCCGAACTGCAAACTTACTACGCAAACGTGTTGGCGACGGACGTCATCTTAGTAACTTAATCTGGAATTAACGTTTGTTGGTTCAAGGAGCAGTCAAGTACATAGCCGTAATCTCTTTGAAGGGAAACCTTTACACAGACTATGGTACCTATTTTTGGGATGTTATACTAAATTTGCATTATTAGTGAATAGGTAATAAATATTATTGAGAATAGTGAAGAAATGATTGATTGGCGTAGGTATTTAAAACGTAACATAAAAAAGTTTTATAACATAAAATTTGAAAAGATGTAAGAATATAATAAATTTGAGAAAAATCCTTTTTTATCTTAAAAAAATGATTTTGGGCTGCTTCGATTTTTTTTTATTTCATAAATAAGAATTGTCCTCGTCCATGTTGTTGTTGGTTTAAAATCAGCTCCAACGATTTCCTTGTACCGTTATTTAGCAGGATTGGCATTCCCTTATTTAACTTTACCGTACTGAATCAATAGTAGCAACTATCTCAAAAGTCCCAAAGGAAAATTAGCGCCCTTTTAGGAAATGAGAAAACTCGCCATTCCCTTTTTCGTAGATAGTGAAAAGGGTTTGGAAGAATGTAGGATATTTCAGCAGAATCGTTCTTTGCAAGTAACAATAGTTCGAAATTTAGGAAAGGAATTCAAAATATTGTAGGCACGTAGAAGGTTCGCTTTGCATGTTAAAATGTTCATTCCTATATATTTATTTACAGAAACTCCTACATATTTACATTTTAACTGTACATAATACAATTAGAACCAGTTGAACCACCTAGGGATCGTCACCTTACGATCTATAGGTAGCTCAACTGATCCAAGCTACTGCCAGAAGGAAGCGTGCCCAAGACACGGCAGCATTGCCAAACTGAATGGTAATGCTGATCCTATGAGCGTTAATTTCTTAAATTGTGCCACCTAAGCGTGTCTTCGTCATTCTCCTCCTAACTTTTTTGAGAGTTTTATAGATTTAGCCATAATTGGACCCAGTGTTATCTAGATTATTATAATTGTTTTACACTCAGGTATTATTAATTAATTTAGCTTTTGCTTACGAAGGAAGCAGATTATTATGTCATAATCTCTATCACAAGTAACCGAATGGTTATTGATAACATCTACTTCACATTACTTTGTTAGTTTATCTGTTAGTTGAGAAGCTGCTAGTTAGTTGTAGTCGTAGAAGTATACGAAAGAAAGAAAGAAAGAAAAATCATTTATTCTTGTAGGACCTCAACTTAAGTTTCGTTTTACATGCTAGGTGATTCTAATGCCTGTTCGTACGATTTTTTATAATCTAAATTAAGTAATAAGAACGAGATGGGGGAGACCTTTGCCCAGCAGTGGGACACATTATAGGTTATTAAAAAAAAGAGACGCTGAAACAATAACTTTACAGATTTAACAATGCAGCTCCAAAAGTAGGACTGATTTCATGAAAAGTTCGTAAACAAAATACTCATTACCTTAGAATCTAATCTTAAAATTTAAGATTTTAAGATAAAAATGCTCTCAGATACCGTATCGACCGTACCGTAAAGATACGAAGTTTGTATAAGCTGAAAAGTTGCTCGATTAAAATACTTTTTTCTTGGGTCATGTCATGACTTTATCACCATGCATTAAGATTCAAATTTAAAAATTATGCATGCAGCACATGATACTGTATCGTTGAGCGTACATTTTATAAATGAAAGCAACGAGGGGTTTTTTAGTATTTTGTTGGCTTCAATTAAAATTAGAAACGGATGCTCACAAAAAAGGGAATTTTGTTATCAATCTCAATTAATCAGGAAAACAGATTCAACACAGGATCAATAAACATTTTATGCAAAATGGTATTTTTAATTATCTACGCATATTTTTCAAGAATGATCCATTGCTTAAATGAATTCATACTCTTTCAGTAATCAGCTAAGCATAGTATAGTAGCAAAACGCAATGAGTAATTGCTAGTTTTATGTAAAGTTCCGTAAAAAACGATTGATTGATTTAGATACCGACAATGTTTCGATTTATCCGGAGCATCTTCATCTGGGTATGAGTACGGTCACTCCTCGCGGAAGAATGTACCACATTACGGAAGAATGTATCACTCGACGTGGGACGAAGGTCGTGGTGGAAGTGGTGGGGCGCTGTTGTAGAAGCCGGCGTCGGCGTCGTCAGATCCAGTGCTGGGTCTTCATCCGTACTATTCTTGTCTGATGTTTTTTGAATATTCAAACACGCGGCACTGATGGCACTGGGCATCACTCATACTAACTTATTACTAAGACAATTATTATTCTTCATGAGCTTCTCATATTTTTATTAGAAAGTTAGTTGAGATAATAAGGTAGTAAAATAAAATATTGCCGAACTCAGATAAAAAAAATATAATAAAATCCGCATCTGTAAAAGTTGTCCAATCCAATTCAAGTTTGTAACCGTGACAGTCGAGTTGCGTAAAAAGAAAATGCCTTCCTTGGTAAGTATGTTTTTATTAGGCGATGACAAGGCTCTCCCGGAACCAACTGAATTAAAATGAGACATTTTACTTTGTACGGGACTTTTTAAGACATCTTATTAACCCGATGTCATCACCTTCAGTGTGAAACGCTATTGTTTGCGTTTTTTATAAAATGCAATGCATTTTATAAAAACGAAGTTTATTTTCCAGCCGTAGTGCAGGTCAACCGTAGTTTATGGTCTGACCCCATAAAAAAAAAACAATGCCCAACAAATCCGTTTCATTGTTTTTTTTGTATTACGTCAATATCATAATAAAAAGTCTCGCAGGACATGGTCTATCCGTTTGCAGTGACATGGTTGCAAAGTCAACACTGGGATCAACAATACTCGTAGTTAGAATGTCTTCAACTGCAACACAAGCCTTATCCCCACTCGTCCTTTTCATAGTTTCTTTCTCAGTATTCTCAAAAGCACCCTTACATAAGTGGCTAAGTATTCACACTGAGTACAAGCATACCTATTCAGAACACTTGACACAAATGCGAGACGAGCTGAGTGCAGCCGCTGTTGTGTTGAAACGCATTTTGTTCGCAATACTGACCTCGGACGCGTATAAAGAACCTAGGCTCTGTGTGTGCTTGTAAAATTCAACTGCTAACATGTAAGTATTATAAATAAAGTACACCATTATTTTCATTTAAAAAGTCATTAAACTTGTTTATAGTTATATAATCCTAAATATATAAATCAATATCCTTGGACATTCCACACAGCGGCATCTAGTCCCAAGCTAAGCAATGTAATGCTTGTGCTATGGTATCAAGATGACTGATATACATACTATATACATGACTGAAATATATATAGGTACTTATATTTCAATATTTTGTAAATACCTACATATTATATATAGAAAACACCCAATCTCGAGACAAATATATACAGATCATACAAACATATGTCCCGCGGCGGGGATCGAACCCGCAACCTCAGCGTCTCAGGCGTGCTTTCACCCACTGCGCCACAGAGGTCGTCAGATATCCAGAGGTATATACAAAAGGAAAGCTAAGTTCGCATCGCATATTATTGATAGCAAACACGTCTTACTGCATGAAAACCCCATCGGTGCGTGCCTTTCTCTAGATTTATGCCTATTTTGACCTTTAGGTTGCAGATTGAATTCTACTGGGCGGGCATGGTTGCCCAAATTAATTTAATACAGAAACAGAGCGGTTCCGACCAAGACCGGCGCCCGGCGTGATAGCGCCTTGTATAATTTATCATTACCATCACTTGACAAATTTAAATTATTTCAGGTCCTTTTGTTAAAATAAACCACAATAACAGAAGCCGTACAAATCAGCGAAATGCGGGAAACGTTACCAATTCCAAGGGGGAAATTCCGGTGGGAAAATATCTTTGGAATAAATGTGAATAAATAGGGCTTGGGAGATTAAAAGCGGACCACTTGATATATGGCGAGCGTCGCCGGCACCCTCGGGCGTCGGGTCACGACTAACTGAGCAACAGATAAAAATAAATTGCAAATAAAACAATTTGCATTCCGTTTATTGACCAAATTGTGACCATAGCGTGAGATGCTTTACTTTTAAATGGATAGTTTTTTTCATTGTATTCAAATGATACATACGAAACGATCCTATCGACATTATGTATGTGTTTAAAGTATTATTTTATCTGTGGTATGACTAATGTGCAATTGAATATTAACTTGAATATACTAAGGAATATTTTTTTACGTCGTAGGCGTACTAAATAGTATGGAACCAGCTATTGTAACAATTAAAATACATTTCTATCGTAATTGAACATAGCTTTTTCTATCAAAGAAGTTTATTCGAAAATCTTGCAATGAAAACTGTTTCGCGAGCCAAGTAGGTCACAGCTTGTTTTCTGAAGATTTTCACAATGAGTATTTTCCACGAGATAAATGATTATAAATAATATTGTAGGAATTAAATTTATTTTGCTATAATTAAATCATTTATACAGTGAATAATGCAGAGAACATTATGTTCGCGATTAAGTAAAAAGTTGGATTTACTAATGGAAAAGTTTTAAGGAACTGGGATGAAGTGTATGAAAGAAGAAATAAGCTCGTTCAAGTTAGTGAGATTGTTTTAGAATTGTAGGGTTCGGTGTTGAGGGAGCCTTAAGTGAAACGACTGAATAGAATTAGAGTAGGTTTATTACTGATCTATGATCTAAACAATACATTATACTTATGCTACTTACGTACATACCGTACATGCCCATCGAGAAAAAAAATAAAAATATAAACTGAAATTATATATTTTTTTTCTCATAACATAGGTACAATATTTATGTTATAATATTCATTACAATAATATATTTTTATGACAACAATTTATAAGGTTTAGTCCTATTTTTATGTACTAAGGTTTCTTTACCTTTGTAATCTATTTTTAAATTTGGTTCACAATCTTCAATAACTCTAAAAGGTCCTACATATAAAGGATCAAATTTGTTTACACTTTGTTCGTTTCTTAGTAGTATCATGTCTCCAACCTTATATGTAATTGGATTGGTATAACAATCGTATCGGTTTTTTCTTACCTCCTTACTTTTAATTAAATTCTGTCTTGCATCATGTTGCGATTTTTGTAAACAAAACTTAAGTTGCTTCGGATAATCATACTCATTATATAACGGATCTATAACAGAAGTCAAATTACTAGGTATATTACAAAGCTTACCAAATACTAATTCATAAGGTGTATATTTTGTTACTGAGTGTACTGTAGTATTATAGCTGAAACACCAATAAGGTAACCACGCACTCCAATTTTGTGGTTCATTTTCTGTTTGTATACGAAGAAATGCCATTAAATTTTTATGACTATTTTCCAAACTACCTATGGATTGATGATGGTATGCAGTAGATGTTATTTGTTTAATTTTTAAAATTTCACACACTTCTTTCATAACTTTTGAAACAAATTCCGTTCCTCTATCTGATATAATTTGCTTAGGTATTCCATAACGTAATATGAAGTTATTAACGAATGCACTAGTTACTGAAATAGTATCCTTATTTCTAAGAGGATAAGCCTCAACATACTTGCTAAGATCACACTGTAGTGTGAGTATATACGAATAACTATCACTATCCTTACTTAAGGGCCCAACTAAATCTAAGTATATCCTATCGAATGACGAATGTCCGGTGTCCGTTACTACCATTGGCTCTTTTATAGGTGTAAAGTGTTTTTGATGTAAACACTTGGTACAGCGACTCACAAACTCGTTAACATCTTTAATCATACTTGGCCAATAAAAACGTCTCTTTATATTATTTATCATGCGTCTAATACCTGCATGTCCGCTTGTTGGTAAAATATGAAAATCGTTTAAAATTACACGTTTTGTGTCATTATCATAAATTCTTATCACATCAGATAATACACATAGCTGGGGTCCGGACCAATCTAATGTATCATTTATAATTTGAGTTAACTCCTTTATTATTTCTTTATTTTCATTATTTTTTATTATAAACAAATTTTCAATTTGCAATTTTTTACACATACATTCCAATTTTCTCACAAAGGCAACTCGTGCGCAGTATGATCGAAAAGAAGGATTCACGTAAATTACTAATTTCTTATTGCAATAGGCAAACAAATTTGTTTTTTCATTAACATTATTTTTTAATAATGTATTCCACTCATTATTATTCAAAAATTTTAATTCTGTTGAATTATTTGGTTTCTTGAGAGTTCCCACTACTTTTGGTTGATCAGTCCAATCGTTTGTAAGGTTCTCTCTGTAATCAATTGAATTACTAAAGTCACTTTTGTTAGTATCTGTCCTATCATTCATCCGTTTGCTCTGCGCTCGTGTCATCACAGACATACTATGTTCATACATATCTTTCAATTCGTCACTAGATATTCTAATACGAGATAATGCATCGGCTGCATTATCTGCTCCTTTTACGTACTCAATTAAATAATCATATTCCTCCAACATCAGCCTAAATTTTGTTAATCGACTTGAAGGATTAGTCATATTAAAAAGATATACTAACGGCTTATGATCTGTGCGTATAATGAATTTTCGCCCGTATAGGTATGGTCTAAAATATTTCACAGACCACACAATCGCTAACAACTCTTTTTCTATCGTTGGATATCGCACTTCAGCTTTATTAAGCGCTCTACTGGCATAGGCTACTGGCATTTGGTTACTATTTGATAATACAGAACCTATCGCGTAACCTGACGCGTCTGTTTGTAAAATAAATGTATTTGATGAGTCAAAGTTTGGATACTGTAATACTGGTGGACTAATGAATGCAGATTTTAATGAATGAAAAGATTGCTGACATTCTTGATTCCATTCAAACTTGACATTCTTTCGACCTAATTTATTTAAAGGTAACGCTCTTTCGGAAAAATTAGGTATAAATTTTCTATAAAAATTTGTAAATGCGACAAATCGTTTTGTCTCATCAGCGTTTTTCGGAATAGGATAGCTTTGTACTGCTTGAATTTTTTCTGGATCTGGTTTTATTCCTTCGGTTGATATTACGTGTCCTAAAAATTGCATTTCTTTTCTCAAAAAATCACACTTGTTAGGATTTAACTTTAAATTAACTTTTCTTAATCTAGTCAAAATGTCAATAAGATTCTTATTATGAAATTCTAAATTTCTGCCAAAACAAATGATGTTATCTAAGTAAACAAATAGTTTATCGTATGTTAAACCAGACATAGCCACTGTCATTAATCGAGAAAAAGAACTAGGTGAGATTTTAAGACCCATAGGAAGTCTTGTCATCTGATATTGTCCCGAATTGGTGGTGAAAGCTGTATATTTCCTACACTCTGGATTAAGATTACTTTGAAAATATGCTTGTGATAAATCTAATTGAGTAAAATACATAGCACCTGATAACGAATCTAAAATATCAGTTATGTTTGGAAGTGGAAATTTGTCGTCTAAAATACGATCATTTAATTTTCGGAAATCGATGACTAATCTCCATTGTTGAGTTTCATTGTTAGATTTTTTAGGTACCAGTAAAACTGGGCTAGACCATTCGCTTTTTGCCGGTTCTATAATGCCACTAGATAACATTTTTTTTACTTGATTTTCTACCTCATTACGTTGCGCATATGGTAACCTATACTGTTTAACATATACTGGATTTGCATTTGGTTTTAATTGTATAGTTTGGTCATATAAATTGGCTGTCGTAAGCTTATCATTTGGTAAATGAAAAACATCTGAAAACTTCGCACAAATGTTTTCAATAGAAGTACGTTCTTCGCTATTTAAATGTTTTAAATTTAAGTGAGAAAACATTTCGCGAACTCTTTGTCCATCTACATTACTATCCTTCTCAAATTGTCAAATTTCATAATCAGCTAATCTATGAATTTCTGGTCTAAAATATGAAAGTTTCACTTCCGACTCACGTGTATTTAATATCTGTATCATTATTTTTCCTTTCGTAGGTTTACAAACACTGCCTGCAATAAAAACTCCTTTACTCAGCTCCGATGGCATTACTACACATTCATCCCTGTAGCTGTTATCTATCCAATATAATTTTTCACACCTCGGTGGGATACACAAATAACTATTTTTGTTTACTGAACTTTCCTTCATAGTTAAAGTGACGTAACCACTATCATTATTAATTGAAAATGTGTTATTTTCAAAATCTAAAATCGCTTTATACTTTTTCATAAAATCTCTACCTAAAATTCCATGTTGTATGCAAGGTAAGTTTTCGATTGCATAAAACTTCTGAATAAAGTCCTGTCCATTTACGTTCAGCGTTATAAAAACATATCCTACTGTTTCTACTCTGCCCCCAATACCTTTTATGGGAATGCGTTCTGAGTAAATCGGAATATTACTCTGCTTTATAGTTTCATATTTCACAGCCGATAAAGATGCTCCAGAATCTATTAGAAAATTATGTTTTGAATTTTGAATAAAGAAATCTACTGAGCTACTGTTATTAAATGCATACATAAAATTATTACCGAAAAAACTGCAACAGTTCATCAGTCGGTTGTTCTGTATTTCGGTTTTGTAATGACACACTCTGTTCAATGGGATTTTGATGGTTATTTTGCATGAAATTCATGTAATTATTACCTGGTCTACCTCTGTAGTAACTTCGAGACCTCTGGTTTTTATAACCACGATAACCCCTTACCTGTGGGTTTGTGACATACTGATTCTGAGACCCACGGTAATGACCTGATGGTTGAGATGGCATATTACCGTATCCTGATCGACCTGAATAATTGCCTCGATGGTTATTAAATCTACCTCTACCTGGGTATCTGCGATTATCAGCTCTACCGCGCTGTCCAAAGTACAAAGATGGTTCGGTACCTTGGCGACTACACGAAGGTTCTTCATCCTTCGCCGCTCTAATAGTGTCTTTAAGAGCCGTGTAATTTCTAGCCGACAAAATCGTGCTTAGCTGACGATCTCTTAATCCGTCAGTAAAACTCCTTATGGCCAGTTTCTCATTGATTGGACATAGAATTTTATATGACTCTCGATTGCCATTTGCCTGAGAAATTGTCAAGTCTACAAAAAGTTTTTCTAGCTTAGACCCAAACTGCTCCACTGACATATTATTCTGTTTAATCCGTACCATTTCATTATGTATCGCCGTACTGGATTTTTGTGTTAGTAAATGAATCCTCATATCTTTCACTAACTCTTCACATGTATCGTAGGAATCCTCTAGCCTTAACTTAGCACTTTCATTCAATCTCGCTTTCAGTACAAAATTTATAAGCATAGACTTACCTTCTGATTTCAACGAAGAGCTGTATAACTCAATAGAGTCGATGAGACTTTTGGTGACGGTCTCATTTCCGGTCATCACTGGCAGCAGTGACACCGCTGTCTTATACTCAAATGACTCCATATTGGTGTTTTTACTAAGATCCTTTGAATAATTTTTGGTACAAAAATCTTCAATTTCTGTAAAAAGATCCTTACATAAATCGCAATATGATTGAATGGCCTCTAATACATCTCCTACTATTTGTTTCTTATCTATCTGCTTCGACAAAATAACTAAAACTTTCTGAAACTCACTTTTCAGTTCTACTGTTTCATTCAACTTATTTTTCAAGACATTTTCTGTTCTCCTACTATAGTTTAATTTTACCAAATTATCTCTTATATTTCTAAGTTTTGTATATATTACCTTAATTTCATTTGCCATTAACAAACCTTTTGAAAATTATCATTATAAAATAATTACCATAATGTAAACCGTTTGAATACTCTAATTAGGTATACCGTTTTTTCAATGTTCTTCACTTGTTTCACTTCAGTGTAATGTTCCATGTTGATTGATGATATCACGTTACCGTCCCTTGTTTCACTAAGATGGTGATTGTCCTCTCCGAATTATAAATAAACACGTTGTAGAGAAGAAAGAAAAAAAAATAGAAAAAAATTAACGTACGAATATTGTCCGTATGTTTCACCGGGTTTTTACTTTATTTATTTTTATTACACCACTTTTATGCTTTTTATGACACCTTAGATGCTTTACTCTTTCGAATTATACCGCACTATTTTTCACGGCAAGCGCAAGTGACACAGGGCTCTGCAATTGGTCTTGGCGCCGAGCGATGGAAAGACCGCCTCAAATTCTGCGAGATGAATTCACTCCTGATCCACCCATGATGACATCTCTTGTACATCATGTAGATCCCGTACATACCAGCAAAAGCGAGCATGGTGCAGATAATGAACATCACCAGACTTATGTTGGACAGATGATATTCCGCATTGTTAGATCCTCCCGTAGCGGATTGCGTGATGAAGACCTCGTCTTTTTCGATGTTTGAACGACACATTTTTATTTATTTTATTTCCATTTATAATACACAACTTGATTTTACTGATCGCAATGTATCTCGCCGAATTCGATCTCTCCTCCGCTCGATACCTTAAATGGCAAGGTCGCCATGTAGGGTTCGGTGTTGAGGGAGCCTTAAGTGAAACGACTGAATAGAATTAGAGTAGGTTTATTACTGATCTATGATCTAAACAATACATTATACTTATGCTACTTACGTACATACCGTACAGAATATTAAATGAATTCAATTTAGTACACGACTTGTAAAGAGAGAATAAAGCTTCATCAAAGTATACCTGTAAATGTGTTTCGATTTTAAACAACTGAACATAATATTCTAAATTATATTACGCTTTAATATACGATTTTACTACATCTTCGACTACTGAACCCCTGTAACAGGTAAATCAGATTCAAATATTTAAAGACAAATATAAAGTAGGTCATAAGCTCAACAATGACCTTGTAACAATAGTTTTATTAATTCAACAAATACCCTTTTTACTTTGTTTATCTTGAACTTAATGTATGAAGGTCAAATTTGGGCTAAGCAAATTAAGGTCTTCTCACACTTAAATTGGGGATGGCACGTACTACAATAGTGCTAAAAAAACTTGTTTCGTTAGAACTGTTCATTAAGAGGGCGCAGGCAGCCTGGAGAGCAGTTTGCGAGGCTCGCGCTTGACCTAATTAGTGTTGCGCCACTGTCACTATCATGAGGATTTGTTTTGTAACTTGTTTTGTTTTAGAATATTCACGTCGTCGTACCCAGGACTCATTTTTAAACTGGGATTTTCGTGGAGTAAACAAACGATGCAGGTGTTTTTCTTGACATAATTTTTAACGTAGGTAGCCCATCTCATAAAGTACATACGTAGGTAAGTTATACAAAAAAAACCAACGGCAAAAACTTTTACGAAAAATGATACCTTCCAAGTTACCAAATCATGCCAAAATATAAAAAGGTATCGGCCGTAAAAGTAACAGGTTGAAGTAAGTTATCACACAAGCAAATACACCTTTATCTACGCACCTCGCAAGTTAGTAATGTACTCGCGAAGATTCACCCTTCAAGGCAGGTATGATACGAAATAAGTACCCACACGGAGGAAGTGAGCAGAGGGGAAAAGTTACTTAAATTAGACGACCTTTTTGTATGAGCCAGGTATTAAGTAATTTATTCATGAGAACTTTTTGTGACAGCCGGCTTCCAGTGACATTTATGAACGGACCATATTAATATTATTTTCTTGAGGCAGCTTATGAGTAATTACATCGTTAATTAGCAGTGATCGGAATGTAGAGTAATATTTACCTAAGTCATAAAGTAACACAAAGTTGATAATACTTACTTGCTTATGAATCCTAAGATTTCGAGAAATCCCGGGATTTTAAAATCATAAAATGAGCTTTGTTTATGTATATATTCCATATTTATACATTATTGATTAGAAGAATTATTCCAAAATTAAAATATTTTATTTTTTATTACTTTTTGGGATTTCCGTTGGAAGTTATAAAAATGATTCTTCAAAACAATCGTTCTTCTAATTATGCTTATAATAAGTCATGTTCATGCTTTTGAAATCCCGAAATTTAAAATAACTTATATAATCTCGGTATTGTAGAGGGGTATTTTCAACTCATTGTTAATTCCACACTTGAGCATTAGGTAAATATACTCTACCTATTCCGATCACTGTTAATTAAGGACAAAGTGCGCATATTTAATTCCGTGACTTCAGCTTTTAGATAATTTGACACACATAATATCGCTTATCGGTTGAGCTCAATATAATTATGGCAGAATTAATTTAGTAATTAAACCCTCTTAAAATTAATATAGTTTTTTTCTCTGAAGACTATAGAGGATCAGAATTAGGTTTATTGCCAATTTATGTACCTACTACTAGCGTTTCATTAGTGAAATGAAATGATGTAACTTATTTGAGCGCTGAAATTAAAACGGTTTCGCGTGTACCGTTATTGGATACACCTTGTAATTGGATTTCGTTTCGGCTTCTTTCATTTCTTTGAATATGACGTAAAATATTGAAAGTTACTGTGGCGATGGCAGAGTGATTTGGCGTATTGTGAAAATATGTATTTATTTTTCGCTGCTATTGGAATATTCCCAGAACGAGTTTTATGAATAGCGTTCACCCGAGAAAAACATGTTTGTAAATGTATTTCTTGCTCCACATGAACGTACGGAATACAAGCGATTTAGGATACTATGACTGGACATGTAATATTTATTTGTGCTGATAACATATTTCGTTGTAACAAAACGTATACAAAAATAGAGTATAAACGTAACAGGCTACGACAGCTATAGCTATATATCATAACAATAAATTATAATTAAACAAGTTCTATTTAAATAACTTAAGATTCAATTACGTATAAATAACTCTTAGATATTGACTCTTAAAATTTACTTAAAACTTGTAAATATAGAAAGTTAAGTGTTACAAAGATATACAATCTAAACTTTTGTTATTCGTAGCTCTACACCTAAATAGCTGAACATTTACAAAATACTGCTCCGAAGTTATAACCATAACAAAGCCACCATATGCAATCAAATCGAACTGGGAAGTCATGTAGCAAGCCACCTCTTCATAGCCATATTAAGAGCGTTCAGTTCAGATAGGGGAAGTCAAACTGTATCACACAATATGAGCTTGACAGACAGCCGAGATCGAGGCAGATACGGAAACATTCACTCCGGGTGGAAATTGAATTCCAATACCTACCTACCCACGAGATTGCCTATACTGTACCTACACATTTTGTGCGTGACAAATTGAATGAAATATTATACGGTTAGGTACTTGTGATTTTGTGAACACCATAATACTAAAATTATATTAGGGTTTCACTCCTATATAGCAGTTTAAGAAAGATTTTTCGAAAGCGGTTTATTGTATGAAAGCCTATTTTCCGCAAACGTCGTGGGAATACCTGATATTATTAAAAGGTGTTCCAGGCGTCTGATTTCGCGGGTATTATGATATTTAATTTATTATCACTGAAATCTTAAGCTTAACAATCATAAATTGCAATGTTTGCGCACGAAGAGCAACTAGCGGCGGCTCTAGCTAGAGGACGTTCACTCAAATTTATGAGTCGCACTGCGGAATATAAATTCTTGCGTGGCTCTCCGGCGATGAGACCGCGAAAAATTTATAAAATAACTAACCAAAACAAAAAACAACTACAATTAATAAATGGCCTTGACACTCAAAAAGTGTGTATATACGTAAGTTTTCATTTAACTTTTATACTTATAGTACATGCTTTGACATAAATATCTGCTGAATATATCAGTAAAATTACACTTTTTTTTGTGTCTTTCAATGTTTAATGAGCTTAATTTAGTATTGTAGTTATTATTGTATTTTATGGAACACTCGGGGTTCGGAAGAATATGTTCCCTCCGACTCTGCTCTCGGATAATTATTATGCATCATTGACATATTTTTAACTTAGTTGTACAGTTAAAAATTTTGCTTTTAAATTCAGTAAATGTAATCTAGCTTATGTTTATTGACATTAATTAAGGCACAGTTTATGAATCTGGGCTTGTATTTGCGGTCACTCTTATGCATCTGTAGCTTTACAGTAAATATAGTGGACTATTGAAAGTTTACAACAAAAATATAAAGCGAGATTCATGTCATTGTCGATAAAGCTATCAAATTGTTTACAACACCTTTTAATATTCGCTCCGTGAATCGTAAAATACGTTACACGCTCAATTTGTTCAACCAGCACAGACTCATTGAAAAATCAACAAAGAGCATATAATTCTCATTTTTGCATTCAAATTTTCTCTTAAATCTGTTTATCCACATGCCTGTATCTATTTACGACAAGTACCTGTCTTCTATTCGTCAGACCTCAATATAACGTGGAACCCTTTTCATCCGTTTATCTATTCAAAAGAATTTTCTTCATGAATACAAATAGGACAGTTGAACGATAATATTCGGTTGAAATTGACTGCGAACGATCCCTATCATTTGCATTTAGAACTTGATGTAAATAATATGGCTACTTTCTCCTAAAATAAGTTTAAAAAACAAAAATATTTTTTTTTACATATTGATCTGGAATCTTTGATTAGTTGGAAGGTACGCTCATCATCGTGTTAGTTACACGTCATTTGTTAAAATGTACCAAAGTAGACAAATCTACATAGAACCCCTAAGTGTGGTTTAACACTATAATACAATATATAAACAGCTTAATTTTGTTATAGTTGTTCTATCTCACGAAGTCCGGTTAGCCCCAACTTTGTCTTTAGTTGTCATGCTGACGGTACTCGCTACCAAAATCTGACGTGATCACAATAGACACTATAGTGACCCGGAGCGCGTCTCGGGCGAGACTAATTGCTTCTGTTCTGAGCTTACGCACACTTAAACTGTGTATATGCATTTAAAGCCCAACGGACTTCGTGAAATAGAACAACTACATAGCTACATTCCCAAGAATAAAAATAAATCACTGATCGCCATTAAATAAACCTATCAGCGGAGAGTAGTAAGAGATTTTCGCATCAAAAGTGAGGGATCTGTTACGTTGATATAATCTTGAAAAGTATGGTAATTTTATAAAAGTTTGTTGATAAATAAATCTGATATGGACGGATAATCTCTAGCAGAATAGAAGCGACTTGTTCCTATTTTGCAGATGGCTTTCAATATCTTTTTCGCGTGTTCAAGCCCAATCCACGAGATTACTTTTCTTTTCTCCACTGGATGTATTGACTGTCTAAAAGAAAGTGAATTTATTGATTGACAGAAATAAACAATTTTAGGGGCTCGTCGGATGTTATCGAAAAACGCTGCTGGTAAGTAGTATCTTAGGAAAAAAATTGCTGTTTGCTTGGCGAGGGAAAAATAATCGTTGAACTGTTCACACAACTAAAAAACCGGTTTTCAAGTTAGCCGTACCTCAAGTATTACATTTTAATCGCCAAAGTAATAAGTTCAGTTCAACTACATAGTAGGTAAATCTATATCAGATTGCTATATCTGGAAAACTGTGAAAAACGAGCTAAGAGAAACATTTGTGAAACTTTCAGCTTTTTGTGTCCAAGTAAGCGACAAAATGAATAAAGGAGAATACTTTTTCTTGGCAAAATGTGACAAAGAGGTGGTGCGGGATTTCTCAACGTGAAGTTATTGTCTGTGACGCAAAGTCGCTGTGACAAATAGTGTTGCGTTTTGCAACGTTTTTAACTAAGAGTTAATGCCTCTGCCAGACGTTTGTTTTAATATCTTAGTTGCTTCTAGAACTCATTTATTTTTTGTGTCCAAACTTGGGAAGTCAAAATAAAACCGCCAGTTTCCTAAATATGAATCAACTTAACTTCGTTACCTATAAACTTTTTAAAAGGCTAGATAAAACAATTAAAATTATTAATTGTTTTATCCAAATAGATATCAAGCTTTAGAGACAGATATTACTGTATATTATACCATACCAATCACCCTTTTTATTCATTCAGCTATGTAACAAAATCAATGCGTATGGAACATAGACACTTAAGTATATTTAATATATTCGTGATCTGTTCTGGTAAATCAGTCAGAATGTAAGCCAATTTCCCGCTTATCCATGCGAGTGATATTGCATTGTAAGCTCAATGTGCGTTATTAAACTTCGTTAGCTCTGTGTCTTCCTGTCTCATGCCACTACCGTACTAAAAGGACCCATGTTACTTCACTTTAGAATGCCCACAACTGTAATCCATAAGCTTAGTACAACCAACTAATCTTTCCGAAGCTTTAATCCCTGTTGGTGTCTAGGTAGGTACGCAAGGTTTTTGAGATCTCTCGTTACGCATGGCTCTCTCCTTGCTTGTTTAAACACGTTTCTTATGAGTGTAGTGAAAGGAAAAAGTTAAAATAGTTATTTACATTTTCATGTTCAACTTCCAACTGATTATTCGAAAAAGCACTAGCGTTCACTATTATTGTGCTAACTCATATCGTTAACGTTACCACACTTTACATTACGATGCTGAAGTTTGTTCAAACAAAAGTCAACCCACTTATCTTGCAAAGTGAATCCAAAATGGGTTTGCATAAGACTGCATTCGAGTGCCGGTAATTGTGTAAACTCCATGTATTTGTCGCCGGGCGCACTGATATATCGTCCAATAAAGTCGTGATGTGAAGAATAGCTGTGATCCCATTAACGTCACGCGCAAAACGATCCGCGTTCGGCAGAGGATTTGTAGTGGCACTGATTTGTGTGCTCATATTGTGTACAAGCGAGCAGTGAAATGACTTTCTCATTAGGTACCTTGCGCACTACAGTAAAGGATGATCACGCTAAACCATGCGTCACCCAGGATATCAAGAGTTCATATCGTAAAACCATGACTGGGTTGGGCACGGGCCATTTTAGGCACCGTCTAGTGTAAAAAGAGTCTAAACTTTGGAATAGGCTTCATAATTATACAGATTAATTAATTTATGAGTTATGGTTGGAAAAACAAAAACTGATTTAATATTAAGATTATATTTTGTATACTTATTAAACTTCATAAATAAAGCGCCGTGTGATCGAACATTTTAAGTTTAAACACTTTTCTTATTGACTCTATTCAGCTTTTTATACGACGATATAGCTATGAATCATCTTTAATCAGTCGTTTATAGAAAACTTCGTTCAAGCATTTCAAGTGCCTTGCCAGCATCTTCATTTCTCATTCGTTAGTGCGAAGCCGAGAAAAATCTCTTCTTACGCGTTAGTAGTCTGCGCTGCGCCAAGCCAGTTACTATAGGTATTTTAGATGCGAAGTTAACGTAAGAGTATGATTGGGACAAGAACAGATAGTTGTATTGCTTCTAGAGTTTTATTACTAGGTATTTATTTACCTGACAAAATGATTAGACATATTTAAGAAATATCATGCTCAACATTTGTCTATCTTCACAGTGAAAATAATTGTTATTAGTGGTATAGGTATATCTTAAAATATCAATATAAATCTAAATCATCAAACCAAAACCGACTTTGCCATTCATGAATTTATTCAAACTACTTTAAACTTATTTACTCAAAGCAAAACCGTGTCAATAGTTGAGCGAGGAAATATTTCTCGATCATTTTGTTTACAGTCCCGAAAGTTATGGATGGTGAAAAGGATTTAGAAATTAGGTTGTTATTATGGGGCAGCTATTTTAAAACTATAGTTAGAATTGTATTCAGCTACAGTCAACACATGCCCATGAGAAGATACGTTTTATTGTTTAAACAATGGAGCATCAAGACGTCAAAAGTGAGCAGGTGCGAAAAACTTATTCGCATTACTTTGCTCACCGAGAGCCTATTATACAGCTGCTCCTGTTGCTTTCGCTTACTTTTACAAATGTTTTCAATTGCAAAAATTGCTGTAATTTAAACTTGTACAGCCACTTCCATTTGTATAAATTCTACAATTTGTTCGGGGATTAGGTACTTATCCTCTACAGAAAAATTGTAAAATGCGACATTTCTACGTTGGTAATGGACACGCGTCATGGAGTGTGATCTTCTCTCTATTTTACGTGATATTGCAACAAAATTGCTTTACTTTTTCAGCAAAAATGTTTTTAAAACTTGATCACAGAAATCGTGGTATTAAATTTGTTTGTATACCTATGTCAATAAATTCTAAATAATTTTTTAATAACTATGCAGAATAATCTATTTGTCATATTGAGCACTGTTTTCTACAAAATGTGACAACGACACAGCAGTCGGAGAATGAAGTAACATTTACAAGTGTCTTCATTAACGTCATTCGTTTAATGCAGCGCAGGTAAACCGACAATAGAGAGTATAATGTCTTAGTAGTACTCGGAGGACTCGGCAATCTCGCCCTCTTGGGAAATGAAATATGATTCGCATTAACTAAAGCTCTTGCTGTATCCTGTTTTTGTCGCCAAACGGTTTTATACTTGTACAACTGAATTCAATTCGAAATGCTAAATAAATGCGATTCGGATGTTCGTTCTTTATTTTAATTTCAATTATTCTTGTTATACACGACTGGCTCTTATATTTGCATTTCGTTATCTATCGTTTTATACAAACTTGACAGTCGCAGAAAATAGAACAAATTAATCCTACTTATTATTATTTTATTATTATTATTATGAGCCGCGATGACCCCACTGCTGGACAAAGGCCTCCGTATCTGAAAAACTCTTAAACTTTTGTAAACATTAAAATTGTGAAATTAATATCGATGTTTAATAATTATGCTATAAGAATTAGGCCGTGATTTAATTAAAGCTTTAGATATGTGATTGATCCATGACTGATATCCTACTAATATATTATGCATTCGAAAGTTTCTGAGGTGGGAACGTGGTATGGATGAAAAACTACTATTTGTTCAGTAGTTGTCTGAAACTTTTATAAAAAAATACATAGTTTCACATATTAATAAAATAAGCCTATATGCTTATTTTTATCTGGATAAGTACGATGCGAGCAACACCGCGGGTGGATACCAGTATTTTAATAAATAGTTGGTACATACCAACTATTTATTAAAATACTTACTAACTTTGATAGGGAAACAAGTGGATTTCATGCTTTCAAGGATTGTGGCGGCGTGCTTATAGCTGTTTCCAAATACCTACATTCGAGGCGCTTGCATAATTTTGAGTCCAGATGCGAAGATGTTTGGGTGGGTGTACAAGTTCGTACAAACGTTGGTACAATGGTTGAATTGTGCCTGTGTGGTGTATATCTGCCGCCACCCATACAAAAGCATATACTTGATGAGTTCATTGATAATGCGAATAAAGTTCTTGTAGGTAACGATATTCAAAACATCGCTTTTGTTGGCGATTTTAACCTTAGTTCGATTACATGGAATTTTCAAAATAAAACATCTCCATTGAATGGTGTACTCAATAATGGTATATTTTCAACTATGCTACTTGATTTTGCTGCAATGAATAACCTGAAACAATATAACTACATTCCAAATGTAAAAGGGAAACAATTGGACTTGCTTCCTAGTAATTTTGAAATGTTGGATCTAGTTGAATGTACCTCACCCCTTTCAGGGATTGACAAGTTGCATCCACCCCTGCAATTCTTTATGTCACTTGAATCTAGTCTTCGTCTTCCTGCTTGTAGCAACGCGCGTCTATGTTTTCATAAAGCTGATTATGAAAAAATTATTGGTGAGCTCAGGGACATTTTTTGGGATGTGAAATTCGCAGACTGCATTTCAGTTAACGAGATGGTTGCGGTTTTTTATAACTTTATTCATGAAGTTATTTCTAAGCATGTGCCGAAATCCAAACCGCGTTCTAAAAAATATCCCAAGTGGTTTTCCATGGAGCTTATCAAGCTTTTACGGGAGAAGAATAAATACCGTCATAAATTACGTAAGTTCAACTGTAACCCTCGTGACAAGCTTTCTTTCGATTACGCGAAGGAAGGTTCAGTTAAGTTGATGTCACAATGTTACAAATCTTATATTGCTCGGTTAGAATGTAGCTTGCGCTCAAATCCAAAATTTTTTTGGTCATTTATTAAGAATAAAAAGAAAGGACATAGTGATTATCCAGCACAAATGATCCTTAATGATGAGTTGGCGTCCAATGGCGGCGATATTTGTAATTTATTTGCAAAGAATTTTGCTTCCGTCTACACTGGTAAGGTCATGTCCCAGAACAATTCATACTATGATTCTGATCCAAAGTATTCTACAAGCAATTTTTTGTCCATCGTACAATTTCATGACAAGCAAGTTTTGAAGGTTTTAAAAAGACTTGATACTTGTAAGGGTGCCGGCACTGATGGCATTCCATCTATTTTCGTTACCAAGTGTGCTTCAGTCTTAGCAACCCCTTTATGTCTCATTTTCAACAAATCCTTATGTACAGGATCCTTTCCTGATGCCTGGAAGAGGGCATTAGTTGTTCCGCTTCACAAGGCCGGTGACTTGAATCGTATAAATAATTATCGACCTATATCGATACTTCCTACTTTTGCCAAGGTTTTTGAGAAAATGCTTCATCCCATTCTTTCTTGGCATTTTAAGAATATAATCACTATCCATCAGCATGGTTTTATGAGGAATAGATCCACTACTACGAACCTAGTTTCATTCGTCAATGAAGTCTCCTCTATTCTTGACAGCCGTTCATCAGCTAGTGCCATATATACTGACTTCAGTAAGGCTTTTGACAAAGTTAACCACACGATACTTGCTCGTAAGTTATCTTTGCACGGAATCACAGAACCTTTGCTGAGTTGGTGCAGTTCATATTTGTGTCAGAGAGAGTCTACTGTCGTGGTAAATGGCTGTTCTTCTGATCCATTTCCTACTCGTTCGGGTGTTCCTCAGGGGTCACATCTTGGGCCGTTATTCTTTAATATATTTATTAATGATATTGGCAGTTGCTTTCAAAATTCAAAATATTACCTTTTTGCCGATGATCTGAAGCTCTTCCGGCCAATAAATGATGGTTCTGATGCTACTCTGCTTCAGGAGGATCTGAACAGACTTGCCGCTTGGTGTGATTTTAACGATATGTTTTTAAATATTTCGAAGTGCTTCTCTATACTCTTTACACGTAGGAAAGTTGCAGATATTCCATTTTACTCCATTAAAGGTAACATGTTACAAAACGTTCATGAGATACGAGACTTGGGAATTATTCTTGACAGTAAACTTTGTCTCAATGTGCATGTCAATGATATTGCTTTAAAGGGTTTTAAGTGCCTCGGTTTTCTTTTGCGAAATTGTAAGGATTTTAAATCCCCTAATACTAAAATTTTGTTATACAATTCTCTTGTGCGCAGTGGACTGGAGTATGGAAGTGTGTCATGGTGCCCTTTCTATGAAGTTCACAAAAAACGCCTAGAAAGCGTGCAACGTCGCTTTTTATGGCATCTGGCGTATTCCTGTCATTTGGGCAAGGAATTGTTAAGCTACGAGGACAGGCTAATTCATTTCGGCATGGCTAAACTTTCGGATCGGAGACGTATGCTTGACACTGTATTCTTACACAAGTTGGCGAATGGTGTTCTTGATGCACCGGACTTGGTAGCTTCATTAAATTTTTCAGTTTCACTTAAATTACCTAGAGCGTCAAGGTTTAATTTGTTTACATTACATGGCTCCAAATCTAATTTGGGACATCATTCGCCAATGTGTAGAATCACGAGGCAATATAATGCTTTAGCTAAATCGAACTCGTTTGATCTTTTTAATGATAGGGTGAATAAAATTAGAGAACATTTTAAATGTAAATGTAAGGTGTAATTTTTAATTTTATTTTATCATATTTTTGTTAATTGTAATGATTTTTTTTTTTGTGTAAGTACCTACTTTTTTGCCTTAATCTGTTTTTTTATTTTTTTTATTAATTTTTGTTTGTTTCTTATTGTTATTAATAATTTTATAATTTTAATTAATTTATTATTTTATCCGCCTTAACTTATTCGCTTTGTTTTTAATGCGTGTTAGGTATTAATTTTTCATTATTGTTACTCGCTCTAAAACTTATTACATGCTGTCTTCACTTTTAATTGTATTGACACTTAATTATTTTATTCATAGTTATTATACTTTTTCAATTGTGTTGGTGTGCTATACGTAAGTGATCTAATAAATAAATAAATAAATAAATACCTACTTCTAATAAAAATTACTGAAAACTCTAAGCATTTTAGATCTAGCTAGAATTTCAATCGGTCTTCCAGTTATATTATTTAAAGTAACTGACTCCATTGTTGCCATGTTCAGAGCTTTCATTCAGTCCTTTGAAAGGCCTATTTTGATTAATTAGATACTTCACAATAGAATTTCAATAACTTAATCGTTACCAGAGAGTATATAACTATGGTTATTATCTCAACGGGACGGCACATAATCTAAGATAAAATTATTATGTGATGACCTCTGTGGCGCAGTGGGTGAAACCCGCGAGGTTGCGGGTTGGCGGGTTCGGCATAAATATTGCGTTAATTTTAACGCGATTAAGAGAGTGGCTACACTTGAACGGTCAACATCAATGTCTAACGTCAAACGGCAATGTGAATGTCGCACCGTTGTCAAACTATCACGTTGTCTCTTGGAAGATTGATAAACAGATCCTAGCGTTGTCTTGTGGCTACACTATCGTAAGTTGTGTGGCCCAGCATAACAGCATTCATTGATTCTTTGCTTAGTTTGACACTAGCTGACGCAGAGTGAAATGTCAAAGGTTAAGTTTAGTGTAAAGCTGAAAAGTAAACGTAATAATGTTATAGTGTTTTTATCCTCTTTGCTGAAAAGTAGTAGCTTTGAGTAGTAGTCTACAAGTAGTCTAGTTTCATAACGTACATAATCTAATTCAATCCAATTCATCAAAACTAAATATATTTCGATGGTTATTCAAAATCAATAGGTATCCATTGTTTCAAATTATTTCTATGTGACTAACCAGCGCAGAGGTAAAATATTTGTAAGCGGAAAAAATGCCATAAAGCAATGCTCATGTTGCACTTCCCAGATGAAAAATACATGCATGCTATTTCAATTAGCTGAATAGCCTCATAGGGGGAACTGGTCTCCATCTATTAATGAAGATATCGCTGTGTATCCCGCACGTCGGAACGTCCCTTAGATATTTCTAGAATGATAAATGAATGCCGCACGTGATGTAATGCCTTAGATCCCGGTGGACGAGGGAGCTTGTAGCATAGGTATGTAGGGTGATATCATGGGTCAAGGAAAACTTCTCATGGATTGGTAGAGATAAGCCAATCGAAAAGTGATCGACTGATCTATTCATTCTAATTTTTATTGTTTATGTAAAATGTTTCTAAAGTGTCTGAATAATAATACCTACTTGCCTTTATAATGATAATAATACCTCTTTTTAGCTAGATGGATACTTCTTCCAATAAAAATAGGCAATTATTTATTAATTCTATTACATTACTAAGCAGTCGTCCCTACTAGAAACTTGTTTTAAATTTAGTTTTACCCTCTTCGTTTTCTGATAGAACGAGATATAATATGAAGTACCTTCGTAGTACTTATTGTGTTTATCTTGGGGATTGTGTGCGAGTTCAATGCTAGCGATTGTAAAGGTTTGCAGTAGACATGATAAAAATATTTGAAGTCTCAAAGGAATCTATTCTAGAGAGGATAGAGTATGTTTCTTACAGTTTATACTCTTCGTATTTGAAAGTTATTCTGTAGGTATTTAGAAGTTTAACAACATTTATTTTTGTGTTTTTCTATATGTAAAATAGCAATTCACGGAGGCTTTCAAGTTCAATTATGTAACCAAGCATGTATAATTGTATAATGTCTATAGAATTGGTAAATCATATTAATTTGTAAACATACAAAGGTCTATGCCGGTTTTATATGCATTTACAAACAAATAACAGTTAAGTGATTCGGTTTCGAGTATTGTTATATGAATGTTATCTACTCATTATGATTAGACGGATCAGTAAGAAACTCTCTTGGGAAATCCAATAAGCTTGTAAAAGTTCTCCTCACCTAATAATACCTACTTAACTCTGTATTCATATTTTCCAGGGATAGCGGATAAAATAAGAAAGATTGTGCCTCATAAATATGTCAACTTAAGACAATGACAAAGACCTATAATTTATAGGGTATTATTTGATTTTTTTGTATCTGCGTAGGTACACATAAGCGGATAATTACTTCCCTTCGGTTATTTACAGAGACCCTCGTCACTGAGCGCTTGTTTTACACGTCATTCTCTTGTTTGCTAATGAAAAAAGTGCGCGGGGAAAAAATAAATTGCTTTTTATTGTCCGGCCGTAGCAGCGCGGGTGCGTAAATCAGAGATTATAAAGGTTTTTTGAAATACTGTTCACTTTAAACCAACGCAAACATTTGTCACCGGCACGATAACACACGTGTACGAGGGGAAAAAAAAATTTTCCCACAATTTTTATCTACCAGCTCGCAGTGAAATTGGTTTAGAATGGCATAGTAATAAAAAAATAATTTTCTGCTAACATCATCATACTTCTGCATCAAAATCCGTAAATCCGTAAATACACGTGAATGAACTTAACAACAGCTAATAGGTATTATTGCCATCCTTTTTATTCCCATCGCTATGAAAGGGACGGCAACAATTTTAGTTAGCTTAGTTTAGCTTTTGCGACACTCAGAATTGCCACTATTAATGCAGTATAATTTTTCATTCTAATAGATCGTAAAAGTAAGCCTCTCTGACGGTAACTGAAGAGTTGAATCACTGGAAAAATAAATCAAAAGGTGCTTTGCTGGTCCAACTGGTGTTAACGCACCTATTTACTGACTAAAAAGTATCTGATTTTATTTTTGGAGATAAATTCATTTGATAGTCTCACAGTTAATATGTACCTCTTGGTAGATTATACTGATTTACGTACTTTATTTTAAATTATCATAACGATTGATAAACTAAACAACAATAATAATTGCTAATTCACATCGAGTACTATAATAGTTTTCGTATGAAAAAGAAGCATTTAAAATAAAAGAAAGAAAGTACATAATTTTACCTATTCTAGTAGCAAATATAAAGCTGTCTAAATAATATCAAGCGTAATACTAGTGTCATTCACAGTCAGACCCCGGGGATTTGAAATCCGTTGCGCCCGTGTCACGGTCTAAACTGTGGTTAAATTAGGCCAACATATTGTACCTATGTTCCTATTCAGTCGAGAGGCCTCTACGCAGTAAGTTACCTAAATCCAGGCTTTACAAAGCTGAGCTAGCATCAGCCGGCATAATAGAATAAGTTTTTTGGGAGATAGACTGTCTCTACAAATAATTATTATACCTATCTGTAATAATAGGTTACTTAAGAAAGTATTGACAGCTTTATTTACTTGTATACTTTGTTATCTTTAAGAATTTATATTTATGTTCAAAAATATAAATTAAAAAATTTGGAGCCTTTAAAAGTTTTCCTGTTCTTTTGTAGATAGAAAGTTTTGATGTTAGACGATCGATATTTTGGTTTGAAGAAAATAATACATAGTTGTATTTTTAGATATTCGAAAAAGGGTACGGTTACTCCAAAAAATGCTATTTGTCAATAAAAACCAAGTTGATCTTAATTGACTTTATTTCTTACCAGGAACACTTTCCCCAAAGTAACTTACCTAAGGACTCAAAATGTTGACCCACCCTGCACATAATGAAAATTACGTAAGTATGAAAAGCAGTAGGTTTAAGAAAAGAATTATGCCCGTATTTTCTTGGAATATACACATTTTATTAGTCCTTATACCAGATACAGTAAGGAGTCTAATAAGCAATTCAATTGGTTTATTTACCAGGAAATAAACATTACGTTACAACATCACGGGCGGAAGTTTAAGAGAGCAATAAAATAATAAAAGATAAAACGTACGTTAGGCTCACCCGGAAACGGAAATGTTCCTGTTGACGCGACGTGTTGAAATTGTCCCAAAAGCCATTGACACTTTGTGTCGTTCAAAAATTACTTTATATGTTGAGGGGGCGTTCGTTAGTAAAGCTCGTAACTAAAATATTGCTACAATAAATTTGTGTTTTGTGTCAAAAGCATTGTTCTAATACACTGGCCTGCAAAACTAAGTAACTTTTGAAATTGCAATAACTTTTTAAGTACCTACACAAGATATCCGAAATAAAAAGAATAAGAAAAATAATTTAATTTTGTTTATTAATAATAAAAAGTCGGTAATCTTATTTTAAGTAAGTAATGGCTAAAAAAACTTTAAAAACAAACATAATCTTTATGGAGTTACAAAACCGACAAATATATTTTTTTTGTTTTTCTTTTCCATTTTTTCTTATTACAGTAACAAGTTATTAGAAAATTATAAAATGTAAAAAATAATTATTAAATATTACCTATGTTTATCGAGTTTTTGACACTAACCTATTTTTGTTTTTTATCTTTTTTTAAGTTAAAAATGTTACTTATGTACTAGTTTACTAGTATGAAAGAAAGCTGATAAAATTATCTACAAATCGTATTTTATTTAAAATCTCTAACTTCCATAGTTTGTAAAAAAATTAAATACCTACTTTCGCAGGCCAGTAGACTTCGACTACACGACTACGCGAGTAAGCGATGTGACCATCGTGTGGTCACGTCATTCTTAGTCTTCATCATTCGTGCATCGCGCCAATTCCGGTTAGGACACCTATTCCATATCAGAATGTGTGATTGCGGATTCGTACGATTGAAAATCGCGCGAACTTGCGATGATCAAATGATTTAGCCGCGTTCTAATAGGACGATGCAAAAATGGAAACGATTGGAAACAATGGGTAGACACTTGGAAGAAACAAAACAGTTAATCTAAACAAAACATGGACAGCCGCAGATTAAATTGTGAGGGTTGAAATACCTTTTCCTTTCATTTACAATAGTAGAGTCATCAAGCATACACTTTATATACCTAGCTTTTTCTTTTTTTAGTGTATAAAAAGCCTCTGTTTTAGAGCTAAAATAAAATATGAAATGGTAGATATTATACATAGTTCGTTTTATAGCAGAAATACGCCTGAACACATAATATAAAGTAGAATTATTCAACTTGTCACGGCGAAAAAGAGCAATAAAGATATGAATATCAAAGACTTGGGGAGGTAAGTAATAGAATTTCTCATACCGTATAACTCAGAAAGCCTGGCAGTATTTTTCACACGTTTATGTCCATTTAATATACTGAACTAAAGTGCTAGAAGTAGAGTTTATATACCGTGCATTTTACCTTTGTTGAAATACGAGCATATACGTTATTTTATTACTCAAATAAAAATGCTATGCATAGAGTTACAAAAACAGTTTTTATTATTTCTGGCAAAAATGCTATAAGTGCGAAGTGATAAGGTATGTACAATACATATTTATAGCACATGTATGTTATGTGCCTTTTCATTGCAGGTGTCTGTGCGAATTCCCGAGCGGGTTAGAAGTGTTGTCGCCTTTGCGGGATCTTATTGCCATTGTTTGAGTAGGTCATGTCCGGCGATGTACACGCAACCATTTGTCATACGACAAGTCTCCGTACAACACGTGTTATGAATGACGGTCCACTGATGCTCTATTGTCTTTGGCATAATAGCCTTCGTCCCTTTCGCACGCGATTAGTGTTCGTAGCACACCCTAAATTAGTTTACGAGATTTTGAGCAGCTTCAGCAGTAGATGACCTTTCCTTCTAATAGTTATAGCCTCCAATTTCGGTCTTACCTACCCCTACACGAGATAGCGGCTACGACTAAGTTAATTTACCGCTAGACAATTATCTATTACACCTTACTAAGACTCTATGAGTAACCATACCTTTTTTGTTTTGTCTAAAAAACAATGACGTAACGAACGGAAGGATTTCATGGCGTAGCAACTTTTAGAAATTACAAAAAATACTGTAATAAACTCCCCCGACCTTTGAGAGGTTAAGTAGCCGAAGTTCATGCCCGAAACAAAGGCCAGTCATATTTTAGCCAAAATTAAAATTTCCTACACAAAACCTACCTACCTAACCTATACAACAATACGCTTTAGGAAAAACTTTTAACTCGCATTTTTCAACGGACCATTAGAAACAGCTGTAAGGTTTCCGAACAACGAACTACTTGAATACCTACTTTATGTTTTCTAACGCGCAATATAAAAAGTCAGGTTGAAAAAATCACTTTGAAGTGAAAGTCAGTAAACCGGGCTGATTGCCACTTTTACGGCATTTCAAACGGAACCCTCGTCACTCCTTTTTGGCGCTTTTTGTCGGTATTTACAAATGCAAATGAAAATTCCACCGGTCATTTAAAATTATTTTATGTTGCGTAAAAACAGGTTATTAGGCTGCTACTATAATATGTATTTAGTTAGTTAATTACCATATTTCGGTAAGTTTAAGTAAAATTTCTAAACTATAAAAAATATTTATAAAACCCGTTTGAATAATTACTGTCTGAATGAAAATTCAAAATTATAAAAAGTTATTGAAGTGCTATATAATATTTATTACCTATATTGAAGTGATAAATAATTACTTTCTATAACGATTCAGAAAGCAATGTTTTGCGACACTCCGAATTGCCACTAGTGTTTCTTTATAGATTATATTAGGAGAACACATTTTCTAAAAGAAGACTCACGAAACAAATGCGAAACTACTGAATAAACATAAACGATGTAGGTACTGTATGTACCTACAAAAAATAAGAGTTCGATTTATTTTTTTCCATAGATGTCTAATGGCGACTATAGGTAAGGACTATTTAGTATTTTGATTGTTAGAAAATACATTTATTATAGCTAAAGTAGAAAGCGATTATAAAAAAAAACCTTTTTTATTTTGCGTCACATTACTAATATTTTACTTGTAAAAAATATAAATATTATAAGAAGTTTAAACTTGAGAATGAATTTATTGAAATAGAAATAATATTGTTGGGAAAATAAGTTTTGAAAACTAATTGCCACTTCAAATAGAGGGTTTTTCTTCTATCGTATCAATGCTTCAACTAATTTAGGTAGTCATAATATTGATAGATTATTTTTTCTCAGTAGGAGGCCACCTTCACTCCGTTCTCGGTGGCATCCAGTAAGTCTTGTTGGGTGCAGCCACCTCTCTACGGATTTCAGGGGGAGCAATTTCTGCCAGAGGATATTTTATTTATTTTTATTTATTTATTTATTTATTCAGAACATGAGACAGATTACAAAAAGAACGAAGAGAGCTGCAAAAGTTATTAAAACTGTGTTGTAGCCTCAACGCCACCTCCTTGACCTTACAATAATAAAAATTTTATACTTGGTTCTAGATAAAAAACAAAGTTATAAAAAGAAATTTAACCAAATGAAAAGAAAACAATGTAAAATACGTTATGAAACTAAAATAAACAATACAAATTAACAATGTTTTAATTTTATGTTTTTTAAATCTAAATGAAAAGATGAATGATTTTTTGGTATATATTGAGTGTGTGTGTGTGTATGGTATATAGTAGTAATAGAGGGTTGAAACCACACGATCATTCACGCGAGCCATGTCACAAGTTTTATCAAAATCGGAAAAAGGTAAATAAAATCATACAGATTTTTCTGATGTATTTGCAGATCATCCAATACTTTTGTGCAATTTAAATAATTGAGGACTATTATTTATTATGCCCACATCTTCAATAATCTTCATAGGATCTAAAAATACCTAAAGATCTAAAAATAATATGTCTACCGCTCCCTGGGAATACAGTCGTGATCATATTTCATTTTTTTATTCATTATTCTGTGTCCGATGAATTAATGTTTAAAGCCAAGATCTATCTACACTTCACCCCAATACAAATTGTAAATAATTTGGCAAAACTGAGATACAGTTGTGACTATGTTTATTTTATATTGAATACGTTTTAGTAAGAATAAAAATACGATTGTGAATTATAGATATCAGTTCATAGTTCACGCCACGGTACGCTACGCACGGAAGTGCAATGATACGAGACACGGACTCCCGCTTCGTCGCGTCAAGAGATTCTTTGTACACAATATTCAGCTATTTTTAGGATTTCATTACTTTCATTACTTAGCTTCATATTCTAATTGCCTGTTAGAGTGATGCCTTTAAAAAGAGAGAATTAAACAGATAAATCCGTGCCGTGCCTATTTTATAACAAGGTCACTGTTTTTGTTTAAAGTTATCTAAAGAAACTAGAAAACATTTTCATTCAACAGTCAGGAGTTTAATTGCCTTTGTTCCAACTTCGCGTAGAATGTTTGTGATAGCCGGAAGCTACAAATTCCTAAGCTAATGTAAGAATTATACGTTATCTCACTCGTTCTGCGCAGCAACGTGCTGCTTAAATATCCTTGTTACATTTGTCAGCTTTTTAAAATATTTTATTCTCAACAGTAGGACAGTCAACATCTTTTATTAAACATGATGAGTTTTTTTAATACTGTTTTACCAATTGATTGATTTGTGATTGTATAGAGTATTCATAATTTATGGAGCATAATTGCTCATTCAAAGAAAATTAGACATCTGTTTTAGTAAAACATTTATGAACATTTAGAATTCGACTGGCACAGGACCGATTAAAATGGTTGTAATTAATGTACGAGTATACTCGAGTGGTTAGATGCGGGCTCAATACTCGTATTTTTTGATAATTTAATGAGTACTTTTGGAGTTGACTATTCTTACGAAGAAAAAACTCTTATCTGCACACGTCGTGCGAAGCTGAAACCGCGATGATAAATGAGAGCTTTGAATGAGAGCGTGACTCACGAGACTCACGATTATATCCTCTGCTCAGGTCTGAGCCAGCGGGAACTAGTTTAATCATTGAAAAACACTTTTTTTGCTTTTTTGTCGAGTTTTTAAATGTAGAATAATAATTAAGTATGCCCAAGATGAACCAATTGATTAGTATTTTTTCAAATAGGATAAGTACATTGGTCTATTCTATTAAAACAAAAAACCTCTTTAAACCATTAAAACTCTTAAAGCTTTTATGTTTATTTTAATTACTTATAATTGAAGAAGAAAAACAGATATAATTGTAACTAAAATGCTAAAAACTCCTACAATTCCCGGAAGACCTGGCTTGTGTTCGAGATAGACTACTGAAAAAAGGGTATTTTATAAACAAATTATAATGTTCCTTATTTAAAATCACCAGGGACCCTTGTCAGCCCACGTCTGCTTATTTTCGCTTATAAAGAGACTAGTAATGTACAAGGGTACCTACTTCATTTGTGTATTTGTAACAATTAACAATGCGTACATACCTACCTACGTTATCTGTCAGTGTCATAAATAATTCTCACCGTGAAAATGTATTGTAGCATGCAGTGTATTGGTCCATGTTTAAAATTAATTATACGCTATTGAATTTGTATTGCATAATATTCAATATTATGATTCATCAAACTCTGCGATTCTTAACTATTTCTACCAGCGTTCAAATGCTAGTAAAATTATATTTAAAAATAGTTATTGCTTTCACTCATGCCACCTCTTTTCTACAACATTATGCTACGAGCTACGAAGCTACACAAGTGCTACGGAGTTATTCAGCCCACGAGTAAAATTGTCTAATTATTTACTAATAAAATTGAAAAAATAAATTTGAGAAACAATTAATGTTTTTTCTGTCTTTTCTATATTTATTCTTTTACTCCTTCTTCACCATATCTTAATAAAATTATAATCAGTTCAATAAAACATATTATATAAATAGATTCTATATTATTATTTTATTTTAATATATTTGGAGAATGGAGACCTTACAGCCAAATATATTTTTGGGTTACTATTTTTAGACACATACAAAACATGGTATTCTGTGCTGATATCCAAATTACATGTTCCTACTTGTAGGAAATACTTGTACATATAATGTAGCAGTCTAATGGCGGTTAATGATTTGATCTCAAATATCAAGCTGGGCACCAATTACAATGCTAATAAAATTACCACACCACACAAAGAAACTAATTATATTCCGAAGGGAACTTAAACTAAACCGGGCCTTTGTTGGAGATGATTAATTGCTTGCACACCAAGAGGGAGGTCGCTTTCACTGTAATGGTTTGTCTTCACGCCCTCGATGTTAATGGATATGTAATGTACATAATACAAATAGTCCGCAAATAATTTGCAATTAACTAGACACGCGTCGACATGCAAAATGGAAACACACTCAATTCGTTGGTCAATAATATTCCATCAATTATTAGCAATGCAATCTATTTACAACATTCAAAAGTTGGTTAAACTCTAACCAGTGAACATTTTCACCGATCAAATTGAATAAAGTTTTGCCAAAGATAATCTGAGTTCAGAATTCCAATTAAATTTTAAGGAGTTGAACTTTAAATTTTATCTCCAATGTTTACAAAAATAAGAACTAAGGAATCGTGATTGGGTTACATAAATTGCTTGACAGAAGTTTCAACAAAATTAAACTGAACGAGGAGAAATGTTAACGTTTTATTTGAAACCATTCTTCTGCTGGAAAGCTTGGGACGACAATTTCAATAACGGACTAGCCGCCTTCTATATAACAAGAAAATAAAAGTAGCTCTGTTATCTAGACGCAGGTACTCGTTACCTAAAGGTATAATAACAAGTTGAAATGAAACTGTTACAAAAAGAAAAAGTCGGCGTTCCCCGAAGAACTTTTAACAAATGCTTGCAAAACGCTCCTGTCTTATTGCCTTCTGGAGACTTATTTCGTAACTTTTCAATCCTCTGCCTACTTATAACTTTTCCTATCACGATGACTATGCTTAAGACGATACAAGTAACGCAATTCTCAGACAAATCCACGCGAGATCCCTTACAAACATATGGGTTCGCAAAGTTTTAACTGAATTTTGTTATTTCATTCTATTGTTACAGATGTAAAAGAAAACTTGTTAGTGTCAATTTGATTTTTGTATTCGAATGTTTGTGATTTTATTTCTTTAATGTTTGTATTTAGGTGTTTGTTTCAATAAATTGAAAATCACTGGGATTGGTATGAAATTATTGAATTACAACAGTTTGCTATTTTTTCTGTGACCCAAATAAATACGTGAGGAGATAGCCAACTGATTTGGATTTCGAAATGATGTCACTAGGCTCGTACAATAAATTAAATAGGTCGAGAAAGTTATTCCACTTCCCAAATTGTAATTTAGTACGCGCGTTAAAAGTTTTCGAGCAATCTTCGGATTTTCCCGACAATAATCTGCTTTAGCCACCATCAAACCGATGGGATTCCGAGTCGTTCGCTACCGATCAGCAAATTGACTGACGACGCTCCAACCAATTTTTTCTCGGCGTTTTAGTACAAAAGGAAGCGGTAATCTCACTAATCGGCTATCTTTTACACTTGACTGCGCGCATCCGCGCATTGTTTACTGTCTTCAGTGAGTACAAATCAACTGTTGTTCGTCTCTGTCTTCTGCAGGGTACATTTTGATTTATATAAAGCCCTCCAACGTAACTTTGCAAGCTTTTATTTAAGATATAGAAATTCGTACTAAGTATTAAGTATTCTAACATTAAATATTTAGTGTATGTTTGGTCATGACACATTAAAAGTCGTCATATTTATAGACACCGTTGATCGATTGATGCTTTACACAGGATATGTAAGTAGAAATTTCGGTTAATTCCCGATCACAACACAATACAAAGGGAATTGTAAGCTGATTTGTTATTAATAGATTCGTAGTACGTATACCTATGTGGACAATGGATCTGTATTCGTAGAACACAGGATAAATAAGGTTGTGATCAGCATAAATGTTTTTACTAAGATATCGTGGTTTCTATCAAATTTTCGTTCGTGTTTTTCCTACACCGAAAGCAAATTTAAAGTTTTTTCATAAATAAATGAAATTGTGTACAATGAACACAAATAAACACAAGCCGTGTTGGTCAAGTGGATTAGTACTTCGACTTTCGATCCGTATCCGAAGGTCGTGGGTTCGAATCCGGCCGTGCATCAATGAACTTTTCGCATCGAAAAATGTATATGCACTTTAACACAAGCTTATTACGGTGAAGGAAAACATCGTGAGGAAACCAGATAGCTCTCTAATAGCGTCGATGGGCTTGCAACCTGTCACGTATGGAAAGTTAACTTCTGCAAAAAGTGGGCATGTACCAAATATGTATATGTATTTCGGTATTCGATATATAACTCTGACTACCCCCTTAGACATCTTCAAAAAGATCTAAAAATTACCTAATGATCTGAAAGAAATGTCTACCGCTCCCGCGGAATACAGTCGTGATCATATTTCATTTTTTTTAATTTCACATGACGCTTTTCGAACGAAAAGTGACTGCGCGTTATGGTGTAGTGTAGCGCGTCACCTGGTACTTCGCAGCGCATTTTGACAGCTAGCGTTTGTATTGATACAAACGTAAAAAAAATGCGTTACAAGATCGCATTTGTATCGATACAAACGCGGTGCAGACGCACGTTTGTTTGTTTTGTAATGTAGGTAAATTGATACCATCCTGCTTTAATAGGTACCTGCTGCTATACTGTAGGTACTGTAGGTAATATTATGTATACGGTATTTAAGTATCGTTAAAAATACGGTATACAACATTAACGCATATGCAGCGCGTTCGTATCGAACGAAACAGATGCGATGATCATATGCATGGGTCACAGATGCTGACTGACTGCCTTGCGCTGCGCGTCCGTACCGTGTTTGTATCAAATCAAACGCGCAGCAAAAATACGCCGTGTACATAGGCTCTAAAAAGAATTCTGCAGTATTGGAGTGGGGCACTGCTCAAACTTGAAGAAGTTTTGAGAGTTGGAAGCTTCATAAACTGAAGACCTCGGGATGGATTTGGTAGCTGCCTGTCGTAATTAAACAATTAAATTTAATTTACTTTAAATGGTAAAATTCCAAAGACAATTATTGTCTTTGGAATTTTACCATTTAAAGTAAATTAAATTGAATTGTTTTGTTTTATACAATAATTTAATTAGTGTGATCGTAGGTAACTAATCTATTTATATTAGATAATCTTGTTTGTGTTTTATTTTTATTTTCACAATTATTATGTCTGCTGTTCTGTAATGTCACCCATTACGAGTATCTAAATTGATGACGGTATCGATATCAACAGTTAATTAGCCTCGCGTTGCTGACAAATATAAATAAAATACGAAATTGATTTTTTTGTTGGTAAGAATTAATTCAATCTCTACATTTTTTATCGAATAAAAAATGACTTTAGTTAATTGATTGACATTACAAACAGTGATGATGAAACACGGCCTAATAGTCTAAGATCCCGTCATACAACGACCTTCACCTAGATGTTTATTTGATGAAACGTATTTTATATGTAATTTAATATGTAAATAAATATATTGCATATGGGTTGCCTAACAAATTTCAGTCCAGTATATGCTTAATTAAAAAAAAAATTTTTTTTTACATTTCACCGGTATGATTATTAGACAATTTCTATACCAATCGAAAGTCTGAAGCCCATAGAATATGCAAACGTTGGGTTGCCTATTCTTTTCCGGTCACAACTCTCGGGCAGCCAGGTATAAACAGGTAAATAATATTAGCATTTTGCACCGATCTGATTATTGAATTAAAATTAAATTAAAAATAAATTAATAAATTAATAATAAATTCATAAAAAACTCATAAATTAAATTAATTAAATTAATAGTTGTGACCGGAAAAGAATAGACAACACAACGTTTGCATATTCTATGGGCTTCAGACTTTCGATTGGTATAGAATTTGTCTAATAATTATACCGGTGAAATGTTAAAAAAATATTTTTTTTTAATTAAGCATATACTGGACTGAAATTTGTTAGCCAACCCATATGCAATATATTTATTTACATATTAAATTACATATAAAATACGTTTCATTAAATAAACATCTCGGTGAAGGTCGTTGTATGACGGGATCCTATACTATAAGTGATTGACGCGTTTATTGCCCATGACGCACGTGTTAGTAGCTGGGCCGGGAATGAGATAATAAAACCATTATAAATAAAAAAACATGCTCAATCCACTCACGTATGGACATCACAAGAACATTATTCGATTCTCCTTAATAGTTTCATGTCATTACATCAAAAGCTATAAATCATGCAACAACATTCGTCAGAGCATCGTTTACAACAAAGCAGGTACACAAAACGTGATCCTCTCAGCTAAGGACGCAACCCACATTATTCAAATATTCTTTTTGCTGAATTCCGCATACGACGGCTGCTCAGAGCAACATTTGTTTTAACGGGAAGCCCGGGACGGTCCTGTGCTCCAAACGGTCATTTAATGCTAATAGGAATAGTGCTTACAATGGGATTACCTACTTAATGTCAAGGCTTCGTCCCAGCTTAGGTTTTTGCTAGATATTGAAATTTTCAGTAGTTTTTCATTGTATGGGTTCTTACCAAATAATCTTAGACATTTTCAAAAGAACCGAAAAGCTTTAAAGATCTAAGGAAGTCTATCGCCCTGTGGATACAGTTGTTTGTCATGTTCATGTTTGTTTTTGTATTATTGAGAATACAGTTAAAGTAAAATAGAGTCGGCTCTAGAGTCGGTAAATAGTGTGATTAAATAATAAGTATTACAACTAAGTCACGCCTGTGGCAACCTGAAAAATTCCACTAATGCAGTCACGACAGCGGAATGAACACATAAAACATTACCCGTGCTTTTAGTTCTAAGCATAATTTGGCTGTGGTGTTCATTATCTTCCTTCAACTATTAATAAAACGAAATCTTTTTTTAATACACAACCACAATGCTATTGGTACCACTACGAACATAAGTAAGTGGCTCGAGGCGTCCTATTCACAGCTGCTGTTGTCGAATATTTGAGTGATTTTCAAATATTTGTTCTGGGCTGATAGTAGGTACTAATAGTTTCTTATATTCAATCATGGAATTATGATTTTTTAAAGATGTCTATGGGAGTAGTTAGAGATATCGCTAAATTTATATTCAGTATGCCTTACTTTTTCAGAAGTTGGCATTCAATATATGACAGGATGCAAGCTCTACGCCATATTTTTTTTTATATTGTAAAGATATCAACAATTACCTTTATATTTTAAGATATCATAAAATAAAAAACTTACATAAGTACTTACACAAATTATGTTTTATTACTAGGTACCTACAGTTGAATAAAATTGACTCGTGGTAGCTTAATTTACTTCGAAGACAGAGTGACAAATTAAAATGTGAAAAAGAGTAAAATTGATGTAAATGGGGTGTACGATCATTGTACGCCAGGCGAATTGTTTATCGATGAGTACGAGTATAAAACGTTTATACCCAAGAAAATGTATAAAAATGAAATTTAAAAATGAATTGTTCAATTTATCTCATTTCATGTGATAGTGGAATAACAATATTACATTTGATTAAAAAGTCAGTAACAAAGCTATCATTAAAAAAAGAAAATCAGACTGATAATAACCGCTGAATATGAATTTAATTTATTTCTGGAGTCTCTTACTTAAACTATATTCTGGCCTATGTAAGATATCATTTTTCTCTGATATAAAACACTTTCCATTTCTTTATTAAATAGTTCAATCTATACCAAGGGTACTTCGTCACGTACTACGAACATATCAATTTAACCCTCGATTTCACTAACGACTGGCGTTAGACTACATTAAAACAGCGTTTATCGGCTTTTTAAGACTCACTAACGTTTTAGCTTACGTGATCGGTTGATTAGATCGTTGGCGTGTTGGCCTCAATGAAACTCTATGTAGAATTCGTGAGGTAGAATTAACCTGCGACTTCATGGTAACCTTCTATTGGTGAAGGTTTATTTAGATTCATTTTTAAGCATTGAAACTTACTTTTTAGAATGCTTAAGTATTGAAATGTACAAGAAATATTGATAGATTTTTACCTATCCTTCCTTTTCTATCTTACATGTATTTGATACAATCACTGTAATGATCAAAACTATAGCTCTAAGCAATTTTCGCAAAGCATCAACCATTATAATGTGAACAAGATAAGAGCTTCTTACAAGTGCCCAGATAGAACATACCAGATTCAATGTCAAACAAGTTTCCTTGTCACAGATTACGTACACAATTTTGACTGAGATAACGTACCGTCATGTACAAGTTTACGTCAACAAACGACGTCCCTGGGGCTTTGCCCGAATATGTCTTTCAAGGGGAATTATGAAAATATCACCCAGATAACTGGAGGCAGGAGGCGGTCACCGAAATTTGCTCCTCAATAAGGATGGGGATGACAAACGAGCGTCCCGGTGACTCAGCGCTAACTAACGAAATATATGTTCCCAGCGCTCCCTTGGGACGCACTTGGACACGGCTTTTTATGCTATAAATCTTGTTATAGTCGCGTTATACTACGAACAAGTGCAGACGGTCGACGACTCTACTCTGTAGCAATTCTGTAAATTGAATCGCACATTGAATATTGAATGTCTGGTTAGCTTTTCAGACTATTATAAGTAATGTGTTTATTGAAATTTATGGTATATTAGAGAGAGGCACACTGAAATGGTAATTGCTCAAGATCGAATACAAGAAATAGAGAAAAGAGAGCCATTCATGGTTTTCGTATCGCAGCAACAGTTGTTCCAATGGTATGTTGAAGAACTTTACCTGTAGGTAATTACTTCGTGCTGGCACGCAGATTTAGATAAATGAATACGATACTTCATAGATTTAAATTTACTAGGAAATGTGATTTGTGTCTAAAACCTCATTCACATAAGTCTAGTCATTTATCATTTTCCATAACCGTTTGTCAAATAGAGTAAGGCCACCATGATCTAAAATTAAATACACCTCAACCTTACGTAATCGTAGGCAATGTTATTCCAATTTAGATCCTTATTGGCGTAGTAAAGATTAACGGCTCCGAGTCCGATAGTACATGCGTATAAAGTTTAATTTAACATTTTATTGCCTACAAGTACTTGTTTTAATGACGTTTTTGGACGGTAATGGTCAAATTGTGACAAGCTTTTACCAGCATTAGGTATATTAACTATAGGTTACAGCGGTTTCTTTATATCAAAGCCTGCTTACTACCAATGAAGTTAATAATCGGCTTTTGAAGCTCATACGCTAAATACATTTCATGCTCTAAAATATGTATATCACATTAAGCATGATCTTGACATATTAGCAAATTGCTATGCAATTCCACGTAAATTATATACTCGTACTTACATTCGAAAATTCTCTGCAAATCCCGGTTAAATCTCATTCAAAGGTATTAATGAGACTTCTAAAAGCTGTTAACATTAAACATGTAGACGTCGTACACATGAATTCCTACGTCGTACTTTTGACCTACGGATCGAAAGTTTTTTTGATAATACACGAAATTATTGATGCTGAACCGGAACCAAAACTCCTGATCCTCAGAAAGTGGAATACCACCGCACTAGGCCGACACGCTTTCAGTTGAGTAAAAAAAGCTCTGACCAAACTGAAATGAGAGAAACAACCATTTACTACTTAATTAGGTACTTTCAATCGCTAACGAATTCGGAAAAACAAAAAGAATTGAAGCCACGTTAAATTCAAGTTGTTTTTATACGTTTTTTAGTCTGCATTCAATGTTTTCTTGTCACAATATTGCTATTTTACGCACGTAACAACGTAAAAAACGTAGGTATATAAAAAGTATATACCATAAGTATTCGTATTTTAATTTCAAGGAAATGTTCACGATGCACATTTATAATGTGAGTCTAAAACAGTGAGAGTTATATTTATAAGTCATGTTAGGAGTCAACTCCTCAATTTAAAAAAAAAAGTAAAAAAAAGGATAAGCATTTAAAAATTTATAAATTAATTTATTTAAAAGAAGGAAGCCAAAAATGATTACTTAGATAAGAAAAACTACTATATTTAAAATTATATTATAAAGGAGTCACGTGCTCGGTTTGAATATAATTAAGATCTGTATTCAACTTTTATTAAGTTTTTCTAAAAAGATATTATCTTACGGTTTCAAAATTCCTCTAAGCTGCTCTTGGAATAAAATTCTACCTGTATCGTAATATCCCTTCACTATGCTCGCTTCGTGGTCACTTTGGTCGCGCGGTCGGTTTAGTCGTAGTTTAATAAAACACTGAATAAGTAAAAAGGTTTCATAACATGAAAGCGTTACGAGATACGCGTGAGTGTTTACACAAAAGTTTCCTTTTGAATACGAACCAAAGATTTCTCCAATTCGGCGAAAAAGGCTCAAATACTGGAGAGGTCACAAAGCCAAATAGTAAAAATACATTCCCATACGTGACCGTAACTTTTCGTACCCGAGGGACACTGCCCAAACATGACATAGAAACGAAAATGCTATTGGAAGCTAGAAAAATGTACAAACCGCGAATTTAACGCCAATAGGAACATAAATTCAGAATTTTAGCGTCAAAATATGCAGCGGTAACTTTTAAACGATACACGTTGTACACTGAGCTGGCGGACAACAAGCGCCACTTTTCGCATTTTATTTGAAAATTCTGATGGCTCTTAATTTTTCTAAAAAATCTAAAAAATAAATAATAACCTTTAGCAAATCACTAGGTACCTAAGTATTATCAAAGACGATTAATATGTAGAAGACAGATAAAGGCCATACACAAAATCGTAACCCGTACCAGATAGCCTGGAAACTTTAAAACATCAATTTTATCCAAGAAATTTCAATTACTTTCTAGTTAAAATTACCTAAATTTTTTTTATATTGAATATTGTTGCTACCTACTACTGAGTATTGAAATTTCTTGGATAAAATTGATGTTTTAAAGTTTCCAGGCTATCTGGTACTGCGGGACAGAGTTACGATTTTGTGTATGGCCTTTGTCTGTCTTCTAGATATTAATCGTCTTTGGTATTATACTCTCTACAATTGATTAATTCGATTCCAATATCTTGATCTATTAACTGAAGAACAAATCAGTACTATACTCTGAACAATTTATTAATTCGATTCCAATTTCTCGATCTCGATCATAACTGAAGATTTTATAATCTACTTATGCTTAATTCTACTTAGATGAGAAACTTTTTTATTTATTTTTTCATTGCCTTTAAGTGCATGTTAATTTCTACGACCTGCATTCAAATATTTTATTACTAACACTGGATTATTGCTAAGCATGGACTAAGCTTTTTTGTTTTAATTTCTTAATGAAACATCTTTTGTATTTGTGCTTGTGTTCGTGTACACAAACTATTTTCTCTTTTTATTGGAATGAACCCAGAGGCATAATTTCAAAGCTTAAAAAAGCATTTTGAATCAACTATTTTATTTGGTTGAACCGTTGAAGATTATTGTAATTTCTTAAATGCAAAGACTAGTTGATTTGGTAATCAATCAAATTCACCATCGATGAAAAAGTGTTTTTAAAAACAGTATTTTATTCGTTCATATAACATATTTTTATACATTATACATACATTAAATCACAGTCAGAATATTGGAAATAACCTTTACCTATACTATACTATATTATACTCATTCAGGTATATCAATACTTAGATTGCGCACTTTGATAAGTACTGTTCGTGTTTATTAAGGCAATGAAGATGGAAAATATTAATTTGAAGGCGGAACCCATATTCAAGCATTTCTCAAATATTTTACGCGACACATTTACGATTTGTTTGTAGCCTTTATAGTTTAGAGCCCCAAGTAATTAACAGCTATTTATAGGCACCTTTTACCAAATTTATAGCAATAGTTTGAAAGGCTATCGTGTTGTTGTCTCCTGAGGAAGCGATAGGAGGGCACAACTCGTGTTCGTTGCTATCCAGCTCAACCATCAATCTCGTCTTCAGAATCGCTACTACAAAAAATATATTTTTTTAAATCGGTATACTATTGACTGAGTAATCGGTGAACATACATAAAAAAAACATACAGTGGAGCATAGAAGATAATTTTTAGAAGTCGGTTAGTTAAAATACCACCTCATCAACTTTTTAAACTATCTCATGGTTTTGAACATTTAGGATATTTAACATGATTCCTAGATTTATGATTTTCCCGATATTTCGGCACAGTTGCATGCGCACGGTCAACTGTTTTGTATAAAACCAGGTCAGTACGCAGCATTAGATATTTTTTCAAATTTTAAGGCTTTTTAGGCGTTCTAGGCCTTTCAAGATGTCTAGAGGGAAAGTCATACAAATTATTGAGAATTTAGTAGGTACCTACTTTATGTAAATAGTTTAAATATTTAGCAAAAAAAAATAACTTGCGTTATAAAATTGCGTACCTATTGGTAGTTTTGTTTATGAATTAAATCTCAAAAGCATTCTCTTTTAATAAGTTTGTAATAAAATGAATTTAAAGAAGCATTAGTAAAGTAGATGCTTTAAGCGCTTTTAAATTCCCCAGCATCATTATGACCTGAAATAACTCTCCTAAAATATTATTAAAAAGCTACGTTATGTGATAGCTGACTTTCAGAGCTCCATAATTAAATTAAACTGTTCAAGTTTATATTTCAGACGCTGAAACAACTAACAAGCATTCTGTGTTGTTGATTTTGCGAATTGCCAGCAATAACGGAATGAGATATTTTGTTTTGAAACGTTTATGTGCCAACAATCAGGATCGTCTTCCAAGATTCTAATTAAGATGTATAATAAACAGGTAGATCGATGAGTTAAAATAATACATGTTACCTATATAAACAATGATCATTTTTGAAATACATAAAACTTTTAAATCATAGTTAATTATACTTGGCTAAGGCCTGTGCTGACCCCCCCCCCCCCCCCCTTTACCAGTAAACTGAGTATGTAAAATAGTTTATAAAAAGTAAGAAATGGATGGATTACCTAATTAATTAAAAAAATTATGAATGTATAATTCGGAGATGAATTTCTTGCACTCTCGAGGTGTATTTCTGTTCCTAACTTCAAAGATCCTCAACAAATTTGTATTGGACCACCATCAGGAAACATAATCTTTCAAATCAAAATATAATTTATAAAATCTTTGATCTTCGATTACCAATTTCAAAAAGTTCAAATAGGGGTCATCTCACTCACTTCAGGCTGTGTAAAAAATTACATTAGTTGGAGTTCTACACTTCATTTAATCTGAGGAGACGTCCTTAGTAGTTTGTCTTAGGACCATGTTTTGATAAATAGCTACTTTGAAATTCGTGCTATTGAAAGTTTAACATCAAATAAAGTATATTAATACTACAATTTTAAAGAATGTAATTACTTATGTTAATTTGTCAGTCGATAACCACAACACACCATAAGCTAGTACAACAAAAAAAAAAACAAAATGCAGAGGGAAAACGTATCATCTATTTGAGAAAATAGCGCACTTTCAAGTAAGAGCCTCAAACCTCTCCCTAAACGTCAACTAAGACGAGTCCATCCTGCATACTCGTATCTGTTCGCGATAAGACTGTACCTACTATCCTTTTTCCTCTGGTTACCCTTATCCTTGAAGGTACCCCAATTCAGTCTTCATCTACCCAACTTTCTTGGCATTGTATTACAATGAAATTGTTTGTTCGTACTGGCTCAGATTGGATCAGATTATTTTTGGTAACAAACTTTAGTTGTATCTGCTTAATTTGTCTTTTTTTAACTCCAAAGTCAACGTTTGTTCAATTGGAAAAAGCTTTCTTGTTTATTAAATAAGATGCTTTTTCTCGAAAAACAGAACTACCTTAAAACAGAAGTGTGCAGGTATTATTATATGCATTGGATTAAAATGTTTTAGCTCGAAGTGTATAAAGCCTGGTTCAATTTTTCTCTAAAACGGGTTTGATTATAATCGTGTTTATTTTGTAATTGCTTGATTTGAAAGGGAAATCGATGGGTTGGTTTGTTGTAGTTATTAATAACGATTATTCTAAAAGGAACTGGAGTAGTTGCTAGGCAATTAACTTTTTTTTCCTGATTCTTTCAACTAATGGAATATGATTAATAATTAGTGTAACAACTTCATTATGTTATGTTTTTTCATTTGAATCATATTTAACAATATAGAGCACAAGCTTTTGCTCGTGACTTCGCTCGCTTCACTGATCTAACACGGATAAAAAGTAGCATGTTACTCCAGGTCAGAAACTATGTACTTTCAAAGTTTCAGCCAAATCCGTTCAGTAGTTTTTGAGTGGAAGAGTAACAAGCATCCATCCATACAAACTTTCGCATTCGATTGTTTGTGGGTAAGATGAGATACAATTTTTTTCTGACTATACTACCCATAAAGGCAAAAGTAGGTTATTTTAGGAATAACACTTTTAATGTAAAAGTTCTGTTTTGGTTCTTAGCGGATTTGACGTCAAATATTGCCAGAGAATCAACTTTAATGTTTTATAAATACTTAGCCAGATAACTTAAAAACATAAAATTGAATGAGGATACGCTTCATATATTTCTCATCATTTTATTTCTATCTTATCTTATAAACTTTAAATAACATAATATTTAATGACTACTTGATAGTTTATTACACAACCGTTTCGATAACTACTTCGACGAGAACGGTGAAGAACATCACCGTTTTGAAATTAACGTTATACATTAAAATTAAATGTATTTGGCTGATAATAAATTACAAATTTAAATTTTACAACATTACAATATTTATTTACAAAGTCGAGTATTTACAGGGCCTTGTCTAATATTTACATTTCCATTTATATAATTTCATAATAAAAGACATCATCTCAGTTTAATAACTCTATGAAGGTACACTGGGTGTAAAAAGATTACTCCTAAAACAGAAGAAAACTTCATGATAATTATTAAATTTTCCCTGAAAATGCCACCCATTAGATACTTTACATAAAGCATAATTTCATTCTATAATTATTTCTGAACTACTCTTTAGATTTATTATTTCCTAATCCTATTTCATTGAATGAACATCTAGCATTTTCAAATTCTGATTAAATTAATATTTGGTTTCATTGATTGACTGTCACCTAATTGTTTTTGGCATTTTCTACTGGGTAAAGATGATTTACTGTTAAGATAAGGAATTAATATTTAATCTTGTACAACATAACACATTTATTGAGGTATTACATTTATTTGTCGCTGTTGATACTATTGTTTTAAGAGTATATTTGTTTAAGAAGCTATAAATTTCGTCCATGCTATAAGTAAGTAAAAATTAAGTCAAATATTCTATTACTTTCATGCTATTTGATAAGGATACGTCGGTAAGTGTAAACGCAGTCACAAACACTCACAGAAGTATTTAATTTTTCAGGCAAGTTATTGCCTTGATCAGAGCTTTCTTTTTACACCCTGTATATGCGCTGTATACAATAATCTTGATGTAATATTTAAGTATTAACTCAGAGAATTTCTCTTTATACAACCAACTTGCCTTTGACAAGTTTATTATAAACTTTTGATAGAAGACGTATTTACGTACTCATTGAATATTTACACAACAAAGTATAAGTCATGATTTATAATCAAAATAAACGTTTAGGCGTACCTACTTATTAATTATTTAATGTTATAATGAAACTAAATACAGTTACAGTATAGCAAATATTTTTTTAATTACGATCGCGTTCACTTCATTGTCCAAAGGTTGTTTGATCTCGAAATGGCTTTTTTATAAGATCAGGTAACAGCTTAAGCACGTTTATGTTTATATCTAACAATGTATCTTTTTCATTCTGAAGAGTATAATCCCGGTTAGGTACATATTGACATTTCTAAAAGACATTCTGTAAGCCATTTTCAAACAAAACGACCTCAAAAGAGATAATACCACAAGGGGTCGCCTATTTCGTAATTCACCCACAAAAAGCTTTCAACATCTTTTATTTTGGCTAATAAACCACCCCTTACTCAGAAATTTCATTGTCTACTGTTCTTTACAACAGGTAAAACTTGTTAAAAATGTTCGTTACCTAAAGGTCTCAAGACATAGGTTTTTTAACTTTCTCATTATGAAACAGACAGCTACGCAAATAGATAAATAGGCAGGTATTTCGTCCTTTATTTGAGCTGAGGAGGCACAAATGAGCTTAGTATGGTAACTAGTTTGTTATTTCTATTTTTGCAAGAGAGGTGATAGGGTAAAAATTGGTTGAAAGATTTTTCTTTGAGAGATTAAAATTTTATCTACGGTACACTAAAGGGAATATTTTAAAGCTTTTGTGTTCAACGTTTGAAAAATCCGTTGTCTTGGAATATTTTCTCTAAACTAAAAGGCGAACGTTCCAATTGTTCGGATCTGTATCTATCTCTCAGCGGTAAACGAAAAGCGAAATCATCGAGAAGACTCAGTGAAATCCACACGATTCCACTCGGTTTTACGGTCGGCCAGCCATCGATTGAAACGCTTGAGAGTAAAGTCATCTCTCCACGGAATCCGAGCGCTGCGATAGCTTAAACCAACTTGCTAACTATTGAAGAACTGTAACCTTTACACAAGCTTGTAACTGCTTTTGGCTAAGCACACTATGAAACTTCGACAGTGTTTTTGACCTTGAAAGTCAATGATTTGAGACAGAATGTACCTAATAAACTCTGAAAACTTTATCTACGTCTCGAGTAAATTCCATTTGCAAGCACGAAATGTATCTCTCGTAAAATGTATTAAACGCGAAAAAGTAGATACTCAGTCAGACGGGAGGATTATGAAAGTTTGCCGGCTCCACGCAAAATAACCACAGTCTTAACTGCTTATGTCTGTGACTCAGCTTTATGGGACCCTTTATGGGACCATGTCCAAAACACATACGTGTTTAACAGATAAAATGTAAACATAACTAAAGCCGTGTTTGTTTAAATAAATACAAGATTTTTGTACGCCAGTGCTCGCGTCAACACCCTTTCATTTGCTTCATTTTACTTTATTTACTGTGACGTGGCAGTATTATTCGAATCTAAGGTATTGCGAAAGTATATAAATTGAATCAGATATGCCTATTTGCTCGGCTTGATTGAACGCAAATAAAGTGGTAAAGAGAGCAGCAGAGCTAAGATAGGTTGAGAATTGATCTCGGTTCGTTCGAGAGGTTTAAACAGTCGAGAGAGAATCGATTTGATTGAAATCTAGACTCGAAGACAAAAGCTAGGTGGAATAACAAGAAGAAGTAAAATAAAATTCACTTTATTACCAACTTCATTGTAAGTTCCAGAGTAGAATAAATTTTATAATGCATGAGTTTAAGTATATTCTTATATTTTAGACGTAGCACAATGAAATTGCAAACAGATAGAATTGGCAAGAAACTGGCCAACTTTGGAAAATATAAATGTTAATAGCAAACACCGTAACATGTACAATCAACAACTATATTATTTGTCCGAAAGGATGCCACGTACCGCAGTATAACTAAAACATTTACAAAATTTGAACGCTATAACTAAATAGTATTATTAACGTCGTTGTATTAAAATATGTGAATGGATTATTGAATGTATTCGCTAATTGGTCATCTCGTTCCAAAGGATCTTATCAACATGCTAAGAGGGCGCATGAATACAGAGTAACCGTAGAGCATGATGGTAAGGATAGCTCCTTGGATGAAGTACTGTAAGCCTATGATCAGGCTGACGATGAGCCGATGTTGTGGGTGCCTGAGCGTGGCCACTGAAGCCATGGAGGTGAGAATGGCTTTGTTGAGGCGCGGTGGTGACGAGCCCGAGCTCTGCATGGCTGCGGGCCGCTCGCCGCTTAGCACGTGTACTATCACTGATGCTGATTCTGTAACAAAATACCCTCATTCACTATAACACAAGCATTCAATTACTTACCTTGGGACTATGTAGATGACGCTGTGTTTAATGTCCAAGGATATTTATTTATTTTATTATACAGCTATACTATTGCTGGAATAAAACCACCAGCTTTTAATAAAACGGAAAACATTTAAAACCTGCAATGAGTTATTATTTTGTTTTATTTACGGCTGACATTTATGGCATCAATTAATTTTTGTTGATTCATAATTTTAAAGTTTTGATTGTGAAGCGACACATTACGATATTATTGGAACCACAAACATAATTAACCACCAGCGCTTATTATTTTATTTACAAATAGACGTTATAGAATAGCGATTAAAATAACTGTGTTATTGGGATATGGGATATGTTATATTAACTCACAATTTACACTACCATCATAAAGCTGTATTCAATTTTATAGGGGACAAACATACCACTTAAAAATTAAACAAACAAGTGGCAAAATAAAACAAAGCCTATTTCAATTTCTTAAGAAAAGATAAATTTCCTGCACTCTCGAGGCGCATTTCCGTTCATAACTCCGAAGACACTCATTAGATCCTCAAATCTTTACAACAAAAACATTATTTTCAAAATCGGCCCACTATTGACGGAATAATCATACAGTGGTACATAGTTATAAAAGATCAAAATTGCCTAATGATCTGAAAGAAATGTCTACCGGGATGGGGCTGACGGGATACAGTCGTGATCATATTTCATTTCATTTTTCATTTTTTTGGAACATAGAACCTCCTTCTTTTGTGAAGTCGGTTAATAACAATAAACAGAGGCATTCATTCGAATTTGTTAAGAAAAATTATATGGGCATTGAACTACATTTAAAATATTCTCAGTAAATACAATTTATTAAAATGTGCTACATAACAAAGTAAGAAATTCAGTGAAGGTGGCCCTTCCCGGTGCGTCTATCATCGACGCGGGCATAGCTGAAAAGCTTGTTGTTTCATCCAGCGCAATGCTAGAAAAAGAAGCAAAGCGAGAAAGAAAAGAGAGATAGCGCCTCAGCGCTCGGCATTCAGTAGGTACTTTCGCCGCTCACTCGCTCACTCGAAAAATAGTGTGCGGAAATTTCATAAAAAGGGTTCCAGGAAATACGTGTTTTTCAGTAAGCCTTACAAGTTTGTAAAATAAATATTAGTCATTTAGAATCTCCATAAGATTTGCAAGGTATCTATGACAATATTTTCTTTACTTTTACAATTTATGAGTACATTATGAACGGCCAAAGTTCAGGTAAAATTTATGCTAAAAGCAGGTTTTTGGAAGCTTATACTGAATTTGTCTCCCAAAGTTTTGATTTTTAGTTTCGATAGAAACCTAGATATAGTGCACAAGATACCTATTAGTCCAAAAGTTTAAAAGAAAGATCTGTTACAACGGCATAATCACGTACGAGCGTTTGTATGAAAAGTGAGCCGGGTTGACCGCTCTTATGATTTAACCAGATTACTAAAGTAGTCTAACTCGAGCACTTAGCAATCAACAAAGACCAACTCTCCAACTCTGCAATTCAGTGCGGTTTGAGTTCTATCAATGGTTTCGAGTTGCGATTATATCGAGCATTTGATATTCAAGGGTGCTATCATGAAGAATGCGATTTATAATTTCCTTGACAATTCTTCAAAATAGACATAGGCACGCATACAAAATGTTTAGCATCCGCTCAATGTAATAGTCAAAGATGGGACCGACAATGTATAAGATAAGCCCAGGACTGTGTTTAAGCGCACAAAGGGCCCGTCAGTAAAGGAGTCTTTAAGAATGTTATTTGAAAGAAATGCCAGAAACATTTCATTTTACAGAAGCAGACGTTTTTCCGCAGCCCTTTCCGAAAAATTGCATTGTTTCAGTTTCTCTTATTATCAAAAAATATAATAAGAGTTTAAGATTTCGTAATCCTTGCTGTATAATTGTTTGATTATTTACCTGAGCTGCTTGGAGCACACGTGTAGTTCCCGGAGTCATGCGGCGCTGCGCGCGCGATCATGAGTCGGCTCGTGCGCGTCTTCTGTTCCGTCTCCACGCTGATGCCGCCACGCTGAGCGTAGTTCACTACTTGCTCGCCTCGGTACCAGTAGATAAAACTGTAAAATATAACCTATTTATTATCATCATCATCCGCAGCCCAATCTCTCCCACTGCTGGGTGTAAGCCTCCCTTAGTTTTTGCTATTTCTCCCGGTCTTGCGCTTGGCTGATCTACTGCCGGCCCACGACGCTGATAATATCGTTAACCCATTGCGCTCATGGACGTCCGACTATATAAATAACTATTTAGTATATAATTGAATAATTATAATATGAATTTCAAAATGCATAAGAACCAATTGATCTATCTAAGGATCTGATCAAAGCCACTGCCATTCTGAACCGTGCCCAAGACACCCCGCAGCATTACCTGCTTTGAAATGCAATACCGATCCGTTGAGCGAATTACTACTTAAATGATAACTTAAAAAATATATTAAACTTGCCCTGAAGGAATTAGATAAATTGATATCATACGGTAGCTACTATTTTTTCGTTTTATATTAGGGTGTGTAGTTTAAAGATTTAAATAAACCTTATAATAACCAAATAAAATATCGATATCGAAGAAATTATGTAGAATGCAATATCTACAACACTTTGCATATTTCCATAATCTAACAGGTTTCTGCCAGAAGAGGGCATATAAAGCGAGATATTGTAATAAAAAAATGCGACAGAGCCCGCAGCTCGTGGTTCTGACGTGTGTAAGCCAGGAACAGTCGTATTCATGCCAATTGCTGCTTCCACGCTAACTAACTCAAGTTCCCGCTGCGAAACAATCACCGACAGAAATAATGCCAACTCCGCGAGAAAAAAAAGCTACAAATATAGAATGAAAAGTATATCCTTTTAAGAAGTTGATAGTTTCTATTTTACTTTCTCCAATAATACATAGTTTGCAAAAAGGAAGCATGTACCGATTTAATTTACCAGTAACTACTTTAGTTATCTGTTCTGTATCGCAAAATTACAAGTATCACTATCTCAGACAGAGCTTTTGCAAAGGATTTTATTACTTTCTTTATAGCTTATTTACTTAGGAAGGATAATTGTTTATTGTAGTACCTTGCGATTGGCATAAAATAAAGGAAGTTTATTTTTTCACATTTAGTCAAATCGATTACCAGGCAATAAAGCGAGCAATTAAAAAAAAAATCGTTAAATGCAGTACCTATTACTTACTTTAAAAAATAATGATATTCTTTCCTTTCAACAAAATATCTACCTACAATAAGATACTTTCTCCTACATAATGACATAGCGTTGGGACCTGTAAATACTCATTCATGCTATATAAACTAGTACTAAAGGATTGTGGTGTATAATTTGTTACAATTTTTTTATGAACGTGACTTTTTTCCCACAGGAGCTCGTTTTAAAAATAACTAGCTGGCAGTTGGCAGGCAGTGTTTGAACAAAATGTTCGTGCGGCGACTTACTTTCTAGGCTAACTTTTAGGTGAACGAGAATCTGTCACGTAGGAGCTCAACTTAATTCTTATAAATACATATTATGGCCTCCGTAAATCATGCTAAGAGTCCTTTTTTATGGTCAGGTGTAAGCTCTACTAAACTCGTAGAAAAATTAAGTATAGAGATATTTTAAATATAAGTAGAGATATTTTAAATTCAGTTAATTGGCTTTTAGATGTATTCTGCCTAACTACCACTCAATGGATTTATATTTCATAATTAGGTATAGATTATGTTATGATATTGATAGTTTTTGAGAAACTGTATACAAACAGACAATTACTAAACAAACCTTTGAATTCTGATCACTGTAAATAAGATTGACGAGGGTTAAAGGTTTCTCTGCTTGACGAGTATGCATGCCGTACAGATTTGTTAATTAACTGTTTTAGCTTTAATAATATTTTTATAATACATAGGATTTAGGGATAAAATCTAAACAAATTGTTTTTGCTATAGTCTGAAGGACTTTTTATGTCTGAAATTATCAAAATATCAATCGACCACATTTTATACGTCAAGCAACACCATTAAAAATACAGAAATGATAAAAATCATAGCAACCTCAATTTCATAACTTTCTTATACTCTATTATTTGACTTAGATGACCCTAAATCTTATAGTATTATATCCTTCGTATATAATTAGCAAACAGAAAGAATCTTTACATATTTTTTTTACAAATTAAGTCTTTACATTCACATAAAGATCAACAGATAGGTTAGATGCTTGAAACTTTTGAAGTAATATAAGAATAAGTCAAAAACTAAGTTGAAGAAGGAACAACGAGAGATTATTCACCGACTTTAAAGATTAAAATAAAAAATTATCTCTTTATAAACTCCGTAGAGTTTATTTTCCGTTGGCTCTTTTACTGGTCACGTGGCATTCTTTTCACGATTCTGCATTGCGCTTGTTACTAAAAAGGCTAAATTTTCTCACGCTTTACAATATGATTGCCAGTATTAAGCTATTATTTACATGTTATACTGTTTATACTTTAGATATTTCGTTCGTTTTTCTTCTAATTAAAATAATTTCCTCTTTACCCATTACAGAAAGTCAAATGAGCCAAACCATAACTAACGTTATAGCTTAATGAGGATACATGGCACGGATTTACCATAATTAGAAGATATTATTGAATTTGAACGTGGGCTTCATTAATTATTAATATCCACATCGAACGTCGCACCGGATATATTAATTAAATTAGTAAGCATGCCTCAACTAAGCGCAACCGATCACCTAAGTACCTATACCAACATAATCGATGTTGCTATGCATCAACTATTCATACGTACATTTAGAAACTAATTGTATGATGTATGATGTACCGAGTAATTATGCTATCGAGAAATGTCAAAGGATTTACCCAAAAGTATTTATGAGTGGCCTTTGAATATTTTAAAGAACACACGTGGTTTCAGCTATAAATCCCTTTTAATCAACATATGTTATAGTTCCAGTGTATCACTGAACATCCTGTACACTATGATTAAAGAAAACAGAAACAAGATCAACATTTAAACCTCAGGTATTATGGTGGATCGGTTGCTGATAAAAAAAGTATGTTATATTATAATCTATACTATATAATATTCATAAAAAAGACTATAAGTACTTATAGATTATAGTAAAGTTGTGTATAAATATTATTTAAGCTTTCGAAGATGGGCGAAGACACATTTATGGGAACCGGCAGGTATTTAAAAATAATGGGTTTACGACATTACTTATGAGCCCCGTTGGTAATTACCTAGTATGTATTTAGAACTGAAAATAAATAAGCTTTCTACATTTTTATTTTTACCGTTCATTACCGTAGATATGACACACGGAGGTATGACAGCAAAGTAGGTATTTAACTCATGAGAGAAGAGAAGATGACCTGAATAAAAAATGTCTTCATTCCACGCGAGGCATATCGTCCTATCAATATTCAAATTGAAGGCCCCGCGTCGATAGATCTCAGACACAGGCACCATTAAGCGGTGATAGGCAAAGAATGCCTCACTTAGGGACCCCGACCGACCCTTTTATCTGCAAATAAGCTTATCATGTTTATGGATGCGAGACTAAATGTATAGACCGGTGCGCGGTGTGAAAAGGTGCGCTTTACCGCCGCAAACTTCCATTATAAGATCGTAAGGTGGGTCGCCTATTCCCCCCAAGACGATTTGAGTTACACACGGCAGACTGCCACTGCTTTATCGATCATTTTCCTCAGATTTCTAACCTTCTTACAGTCACAGTAAGGTTTATTTTTGAAGTGAAGCAAGAAACAATTTAATTTCAAGCTTTTTGATCGCACAATGTTATTCCGTAGGAAAGGTTTTTATTAAAATTAGCTAGTAATATACGGTTTAGATGTAATATTAAGATTTATGAATGAAAATGATTGTATTTTGTCATTGAAACTTGTAATGATAATAATTGTGAGTAGAATTTTATTTTATTTTGTATAGGTGAACCGACTGTACAGCGACAAGATAAAGATCATTTGAGTATCTTATCATACATTTCCATATAAACATGTAAAGTAAAACCATATACCTAAACATCACGTCGGTCGGTACTCGTTAGTAATGAAACGTGATCCTTGTCCCGTCACATGACATAAGTGTTAGAAGGAAAACGAACCACTACTAATAAAAACTGAAATGATCTCAGAAAGGGAAACTTTTGCGAAATGCCTTCAGCGAAATTATAAGTGATGGAGGCTCATTACACGTATCCCACGTACAATGACAAACATCTCATGAGAGTTGTCCTTTCAAGATTATGTTATAAAAGTTCTGCTTATTGAAGTACCTACACGCAGGTAGACACTAAAAGTGCTAGAATAAGTACTTATGCCTGTTTTATCACGTGGATTTAGAAATTGTGCTTATTCTATAAATGTCCCTCGATAATAAAGTTTATTACAATTATAGTTCCAGTTTTATATATGTATTCTTAAGTTTCTGTCTCCCTAGGTACTTTATGATCTTTGATATATGACTTGCCTAGCTCCTGTAAAGTATAATATTTTTCTATAGCTTTCGTATTATTGCATTATGATGTTTACTATCAAAACGATATTAAATCGTAATAACAATATTTTTATAAATTAAATTATTTGGAATCACAACTACAGCAGTATTCTGTCATCTCTAGTTCTTCCAAAATTGAAGATGTGTAAAATAATAGTTTCGTACCTACGTATAAATATAATATTTAATAGGTAGTTACGTTTACTAGAACTTCATAGCAAACGGTACTCTTATACTTAGAGGTACTCTTATATTTGATATAGCTAATACTCAAGGCTAAGTGCTCTTAGGTCTATTTGATCGAATATTGCTTACCTCGGCGGGTCGGGGGCGTATTTCGCGACGCAAGTGAGATTGATGTCGGACCCCGCTCTCACGAACAGCTCAGGACCCGACAGGATCTCGGCCTTTGACACTGAAAACAACATATTATTTAACTACATTTCATAATGTTTATCTTTAAATATAAATAAATAAATATCATACACATAATTCCTATGTAGGTATACTGTGTCCAGTCTCCAGTCTGGGTGTTTTCTATGTATAAAACACCCAGACTGCATATTTGCAGATCATACTAACATTTGTCCGGTAGCGAGGAACGAACCCGCAACCTCCGCCTATCCCTGCTCTATCTAAGCTATCTATCCTAATAATTATACAATTAATGTAAAAGTTTCTATGTCGGTTACTCAATCTCGCACGAATTTTAATGAAACTTGGGATAGATGTAAATCATGGTTGGTACTAAGCAAGCGAATCCACGGAAGCTACTATAGTTTTAAGACCTGTTTGTGTGTTGTAGGGTCACTTTATCAAATCTCTGAATGTCTGAAATTTCTTATTCATTTTTATCAGCCGATTTGTCAGTAAACCAAAGAAAACATCGACTTGCATTGCCAAAATCCAATTTATATCAGGTTACTGCAATGCGCTCGTCAATATCAGATACAAAATGTGAAGTGTTTGCGATGCTGCTGACTCGCCAAATATATTGTGAAAGAAACGAATGAACCCTTTTTTTGCAAATCCGATAGTCACGGAAATACACTTTCAAATATTTATACAAAGGTTACACATAGATTTATTTGAAGTTTTACTACGTTATAAGAGGGGTGCTTGTTTTTGTAACCTTTATATTCGATTTCCCATTAAAAAGTAGTATATCTACCTAAAACAAATCACGAAAAACTACTATTTTAGGGTACACTTTATACATCTAGCAGTTACTTACCTAAAACATATAAAGACAATTATTACTTCCATTAAATATTTAAGAATAAATTCAATTATTATTTAGAGTAGAGACCGGTATTTAATTATCGTCATCATCCACAGTCGATAGTATCTGCTGGGTGTAGGCCTCCCTTTGTTTACTTATTTATTTTTATTTGATCTCGTCCTTGTTTACTTATATATTTTTATTTGACCTTTGACGAAGGATGGAAAATTTTTTCGAAACGAAAAATCCATTTATGGCTTTTGGTGGCTTTTTGGTTTTTGACTAATTTTAGTTTTGAAGTAAACTGTTAGTAATGTTTTCTGGTTCTTTATGGAAAATCTAATAAAAATGACGATTTTTCCTTTGTCTTTTTATTTACTGGCCTATAGATAAAATATGAAGTAAGTATTCGTATGAGAAAAAAAGCCATGTTTTTTTCAGGATTGGAAGCATCTAATGAAAATAATAACGAGTGTATACTGAGTAGCCTGTACTTTAAAAAAATTGTAAGGTTATAAATTGCATCACTGTGGACGCTATAGTATCACTAAAACAGATACGAGTTTTGCGGTCTCTTAAATAAATAATTCTAAATTAAAAAACTGCATTAGTGTTTTATGCTTTGGCTTTTACTGTGCTTGTCGTTTGCAAAGCTCCATAAAATTTTATGTTCTGTCTAATTGTCGTTTGACCCGCAATTTGCGTGGAACGCAATTATCTCAACTCGTGCGCGCTCGCGGCTCCGCGCTTCCGCGCTTCGGAGGCAACGTTGAATTGACGGTCCCGGCTTTTAAAGTTGTTAAGCCATGACGATGGCTTGCTGGTTACCTAAGTATAACTCTGGGACAGCTTGTATGAATATACATATACTAGGTTCTAACCATATATCGACTATACATATCTGTATACTTACCAAATTGTATACTTAAGGAGGTTTTTTAAGTAAGTAATGATCGAGACTCTCCTTTAAACGCTCGATGCTACATATATATGGAACTAATTGCCCCTCAAGCTTAGTTGTTTTTATTGTTCCTTCACAGCTCACCACTGTTTAGCCCATCGCTTATGCCCGACAAGTTTTATTGCACAAACGAGCCGCATTGTTATGACTGTTGTAAATTCAAGTGATGGTGTGAGTAAATACGACAACGGTAGCATACCCGAACGGCAAAAACTGCCTTTGCTATAACGATATTGTATGGAGCAAGACCAGTGTCGTAATTAGAGTGGTAACAGAGCTGGCTAGGCACATTGATAGGTGCACAATTTAACACCAGGACCAAATCTTGGTAACATCAGAACATTTTTGAAGGGAAGCACTAAGCTTACACCGAGCGAAAAACGGTTAGTTACTGGCTATAAGAGAACATTGTTCGCGTTGTATGAAAGTCATAGAATTAAACGATAATACATTAATCCAAGACAGTTATTAGTAGGTACTTACAGGACCCTCAGGCTTCTGCCACAAATGATAAATAACACTTTCAGTGTTGTGTTTCAGTAGGTATATAACTTTTTGTCTCACTGTTGAGTATACCATACCCTGCAATGCTACTAGATCATGAGTAGCAAAATAAGTATAATTCTCACGAATCTCTGTTATAGGTAGTAACCGGTCCGCGTTTGGTGTAAAAGACGGCTAGTAAAGGATTTTTTCGTAGTGCGGTCTCTGCATACATGAATTATTTATTCAAAGCCAGCCTCACAATACTTCTGTGTACAATTCCGTACAGTGCACAGCGCCCTAGGGATTCAAGCAGTTGCACTTTTAGTGCATGGTCGTAGTTTTTAGTTGACATTTGTAGCTTCCTTGTTTCAAAGGCATGTGAAATTTATACAACGAGTGTATGCTCTCAAATTAGCAGAACAACTATTATCTGAGCAATAAGTTAAGTATTCTCAGTGGAAATAATTTTACTACTCGTACAGAAGAGCCAATTTGTAACTGAGAGACAATCATTGTTATTGTTTGTGTCTATACTTAACTCAGACTGAAGTTGATAGTTTTAGCGTGGTTTTAGCATTTTAACCTTAAAGTTTGAGATCCCAAAGCGTTATAAACTGCGTTGTTATTTAAATACAAATATTATTCTGGCAATGTTTTCAGTCAGCGACACAAAATTTTATGAACACATTTAGGTAGTTATCTAAGAACTTTGAAAATTCAAATAGTTTTTTTGGTTTAATACTTATACCTAAACGAAAACAAAACAAAACAGCCATTTCTTTTAAATGAGCGCGACCGAAATTTAAACTTTAGAAACGAATTAACTTTTGTTTTGTTTAATTTACTGCAATCACACACACTTACCAACAACAGTGAGTCGAAATGACAAACTGATCTTCGGCTCGGTGGATACTTGGCACTCGTAGGCGCCGGAGTCCCTTGGCTGCGCAGGCGCAACTCTCAGTGTCCACTCGTCGGAGCCGTCCGCGTGTAGCGCCGCGAATCGCGCGTCGCTGCTGTATGTATGCACGCCTACGGTTAGAATGTGGAGGTCACGTTTTCTGATCCACGAGACCTGCAACAAAAGTTACGTTTTGGTTTATTCGTACAACATTAAAAGATTGAACTACCACTCTATATAAATTATATTAGCTAAATAATTTATGCTTATAAGCGAACTGATACAGTTCTTTAATGTGGGTAAAGTTCTTTATACGAGCGTCGAGGAAGGTAGGTAATACAATTTTAATAATTCGATTTGAAACAAGTGGATCTCTAGGAAAATAACGATTGGCCCTTAATAATTGGTTCATTAAAAAGCTTAAAAAATAACCCTTAACATTATCCAGTTATTCGTCTAAGTCGTTAAGCATGGTTATGTTACTAACATGACCATGCTTATAAACATGTTAGTAACTTTGCCTATGAAGTTCTTTAGTAAAACCTCTTAAAAGTTACCGAGCAGACAATATAAACTGAGGTACGAACTGGAAACTTTTGTAACTTGAAAACTGGTACAAATTTTAAGTTATACGCCTCGATAGTTCCGTATGTCTGGGTACACAGTAAGCACCGCGAAATTCGTGCGGTCTCGAACTTTGAAGTCGTGCATTGGGAATTGAAATGCCTGAAGATGTCTAGCTATTGTAAAACTTTGAAAGGTCGCCAGATGTGTAAGATTGAGTATTATTACGATAGGAAACCATGCGAGTGCAACTTTTACATATAAATGAATACGACATAGAAATTGCGCTTTTCTGTTCTGGTCACAATTGCGCCAATCTTACGGGAGCTTTTACCGGCACATAATACAGTTAATAGTGCAAAGCACGCAACGCTGCCTGTAATGAGCTGCCCATTAGCAGTCGGTTGTTTAGTTGCGGCACGTCTCTCTAATAATGTTGAAGTTTGGTCCGCAGCCTACAATAGAAAGTGTTTGAAGTAGGTACGAATGCAATGAGTATTCTCGGATGTTTTTGTCGACCTATCAGCTAAACTAAATCTAATATTGAAGCGCAAAGATTTGATGGATTGGATAGTATTTTTCAATAAACTATATAGGAGAACGTACCCTTGTTATAAAACCACATTTCACTATCTTTTATTTATCAAAAAGATCGTGGTAAAAAGTTCGAATACTTAACGAGGAATGTCTACATAGCCCAATCCATGCCGCGTCAGTTAATGAAACAAATTACCTACTCCTGCTTGTTTGCTACGTCCAAACTATTGGAAATATGGTTTTCTCGTAAGTAGTTGATGAAGCATGAAGATTCTGATATGTACAGTACACCACGAATTCCTAACTCCAGTGCCACACGTCTGTCAAGCTTTTGTTTCAGAAAAACAGTGCGTAGAATGTTTCTACAAATAACAATTTCGCGATTAGGCTCGCGTTAATCAACCATCCATCAAATTTTATCCATGTTTCGGACAATTTATATATCGTGATATAAGCCTATTCCTATTATCGTACAAGCTGTGACCCTTATCTATTATGCTACTTACTGATCTACTGTGATTAATGAATTAAATGGTTCAGGCCTAGCACGTGTGTTCGTGTCTCTCGGATTAACCATAAATTATAATGTAAGGGACACTCCAACGAAACTTCACGGGAACCTTAATAATTTATGTTAAACACACTTGACTTGCTATTAATATTGCTTCGAGGAAACATTTCTCGACGATTGAAGTTCTTTCATGACTCTGAGATTACTTTCCTTTTAAATGTATTTTAATTCTTATTACGTTTCTCTGAAACACAATTATTATTCGTTATCAAATAACTTAGCCTCTTCAGTTTAATTATCATCTCACAGTTTAATTAACTTTACAAATTATCGAAACATAAAATATGGAAAAGTTTTATCTATTCTTTAAAAAGTCAAAGAATATTTAAGTAGAACAACAGAACTTGGTTTTTTTAAGTAGTCTATGCAAATGAAAAGTGATGATTATGAGCTTAAGGCAATAGTGGGGTACCTACTCTAGGATATTGCGATGCTATGGTTGCAAGATCCCAGTGGTAAATGCAGCAACTTTTAGAAAATTAGTAAAGTAAAGTTCACTAAGGAGCTTACGAGCAATGCAAGGATGTAAGTCTTAGTTACTTTTTCAGCTGCTCATGTTTTATTGCAGCCGCATCGAGAGAGTTTCATCGGAATTTGTATTCGAGACTATTCGCTGCGGGGTTTATAAAGTTTCCTTGCGGCACGGTTTAAACCGTGGCATGGCGGAGACAGAACTAACTGGATATAACTGGATATCCGACCATTCTTTCTCTCAGCGTTGAAGTTTTTATGGGTCAAGCCTAGATCAAGCAGGATTGAACTCGGAACTAAATAAAACAGTATTGTCACTTCGCACTAAATTGCATTATGCAGATTTCCATTGGTTTTGTTTGAATGGACTTGTTTCAAAGTGCCTTCACAATGGCGACTTTGAAAGTGGGTAAGTAGATAAATGTAGATGGGAAATTGTAATGATGTTCTTCCGAGTCGTGTAAGGTTTCTGTGTAATTGCTATAATGATAATAGCCGTCGTTCAGTTAAATGTTTTTTTTTGTATTTCTACCATTTTCCTGTTTCGGTAAAATTGATGTCCAAATATTTTTTACGTTTTCCTCGCAGAAAATAAAAAGCTATCAGATTCTTATTTTATGTAGAAAAGAAAGGTCATTATTTCATAATGAGATTTTACATAATGAGTTGGTGGTGTCTTCCTTATGAGTCAAACATTTCTAAAAGCTCCTTTGTTGCTGAACTGTAAATAAAGTCTTTCTGAGGGGTAGTAAAATGTTTAATAATTCAGATTTGCCAGAAGTTAGCATTTTGTATGTGACACATTTTGTAAATAAGCAGTAAGTAAGTAAGTTAGGAACATCATAATAAAAGTACGAATCCGTTTTGATTTGATTATGTGAATTCAAATTTCTTCAAATTAAAAACGCTTCAGCATTTTATTATCACTAATTTAAAGTGAGAGCAAAAGTCACGACCTAGATCACCCGCAATAGTCCCATTGACGCCGCAGCGCGTGACCTCATTACTGCAAACAGATTGTGAAGTTTTATTCTACGAAATGAAAGATAAACTGCATTTAACATAGGTACTGAAATATGATTACCCTAGCTCCGATTTTTATTGCTTTGTCAATATACAAAGGTACTGTAAAATGTTAAAAAAGGAGAGCAACATGTAGCTTTACAATAACAACACAACCACTCCCATTTAGAATAAAAGGCTTTATTTTTAATACAGCACAAATTACATTGAATGGGGTCAATAGTTCATCATCAGTTTATTTTGTTTATGTAGCCACTCTGTTTTAATGAAAACGCGATGACTATTAGATTTCCTTACAAACTATTGTTTAATAACTACCTGCCTAACACCAGTCAATAGGTATTGTGTGCCTTGGATGTAGATTTTGTGATGCTATAAATATATGTAGGTTGATACAGTTTTGACATAATAGTCTTGCATCTTGTACAAAGTAATAATTACAATTAGGTATCACGAAATACAATTCAATATCAATTGTATTTCGCAAACGCACACTGACAAAAGCTGCATGGATTGACATACGGATTGTAATGCGGCGCCACTAATAGTGTGCAAAAATAACACCCCTTCGTAACAAAAGTTTCCTTTGAAGATTTTTCACAGTAAAATGTGAACGTGAATAAAGTGTGAGTGGGGATAAGTGAAGTGAATCGGCGCAATCTGTGGCGCGAATGAGTCAGCCCTCACTGGCAATTTGGGCGCCATTCACTCGCTACATCGGAAACCGCACAGAAGATTGCCCACTCCGCTGAATAGTGCCGAGCTAAAAAGCCAACCTGTAATGTCCTTTACAAATTCTTGAACGGAAATATGAAAAGATTAAACTCCGCTTTCATTCTGAATTACCTTTTTTCTATATAAGTTATAGTATTTAGCACTTTAATTTTTAAATCTGTTAAAGCAAAAATGAACGGTCGATTTTTCTGCGGTTAGCTTTGTGAGAATAAAATGTAAGTAGGTGCCTCATTTATGTGAAATTCGAAGTCACTTTTACTTATTTTATTTTCAAGTATTATACAAATTTATCTAGCCGCAACAAGCCCATTTAGGATCACAGTTGATTAAGCAGAACTCTGAATTATTTACACATCAAAAATGACCCAGATAGGTATTTACTTACCTATTGAGTGGATACGAAAACATCTATGGATCATACGCAATTTGTTGCTCTACCTATTCGCCCAATAATTCATACAAAGATCATTTACATAAACCAATAATGTGCGATTGATTTATTCCTTTGTTGTTTGTCAATACCACATTACATGGGGTCGACTGGTATGTTTTTGCTATTACTGATATGTCAACGAACCGAGGCCGATATGGTAACGATAAGAATGCGATAGTAATTTTATACAGAACAATTTTGATACATTGATGTGGCTACTCTAGGTCTATTGGCCTGAAACAATAACATGAAAATTACACTTTTCAAATTTTGTATAGAACTATTGTTATTATGCGAGTACGGTATGTTTTTGTTAGTTTAGTAGGGACAATGTCTATCGGTTTTCTATGTTATACATATTTATCTAGCATTGTTCTATCAAACTAAATTATGAAAGTTAAAGTTTGTGTGTATGTAAGTGTTTGAATGTTTGTTACTCCTTCACGCTCAAACGGCTGGATGGTTATAAATGAAATTTTAAACCAGGATAGCTTATATTCTGGATAACACATAGGCTACTTTTGATCCCTGTATTCCCGTGAGAATGGGAACTATTCACCGCAGGTAACACCGCGGGGCACAGCTAGTTTTTAATATAATGTAGAAATATTTTTGAAATATGACAAAATTCACTCGATTATAATAGATTATTTTGAATAAACTGATCAATATCTCTACATTATAATAAAACGGTAACACGTCAATGTCTGTACATTTGAGATATAAATGAAAAACTAATAGCGCATTATGGCACCAAACAAAACTACACAAGATTTTATCAATCCTGGTTGACTTGCTGGTCAATCAGTATTTATGCAGTGTTTAAACTTACTCCAGCTTTTTAGCTCATTTGTGTAAGTATAACGGAGAACGGCTTATTTGCTTGGAAGATCATTTTTTTATATATAAGTATATAAACTATTTGGCGTTGTTGGAAACATTAATTTAATTTTATACAGAATGAGTCGGTTTGTGGCTCATTCGGTCTTCTACCAATAAACGTCGACTAAGGTGCACGACCTCTAGACAATTTTATTTATTTAAATTACATCCCAAGCTTAACCACGTCAGGATCCTTACATATGGTCCTTCAGCGGAACGAGGGTTCGTTGGGAAGTGTTTCTAGTGTGCTACCTACAAGAAGATCACTTTGCGGTCAGGTTTGTTCCTCGCTAGGCCGAGGTTTTTAGACGCCATTTTGTTCGGGTTCAAGAAAGTCGTCGTGGTGCGTGGTACGTTGATCGCATGCACCGTGAAGTTCGCTCGTGGTCACGAAGAGCCAAAGGCGCTGCCAACATCGGGTACGTCAATCAGCGTCAACGTCAAACTGACAGTTGGCGTACGTTCCTGACTGATCACGTCAAATTCCACCAATCACCGCGTCCAACAACGAGCCGAAAGAACGACGAGTCTGACAAACTGTCAGAAAACTGCGTGGCGTCACTACTCATTCGCCGACCTGCGTATATCTTCACGTCACGTTTCGATTTGATACGAGAGCAAAAATTTCCACGCCAACGCCAATCGCCATTTTGTTTGCAGAAAATTATATACATTTACACGAAATTGTGACAAAAGTTCAACAGTGCGGTCTTACTTTATAAAAAACGTAAATTTTAATACTGGGACAATCAAGAACAATTCTTTTAATTTAAATAGTGTTTGTTGTAAGTTCACATCGTTCATTGCTTGGCGATATAGGTTTCCATTGTATTATCCATAAAATTCTAACCCTGTATTGTAACTAATTATTATAGAATAAGAACCTACGATGGAGCCAGCGGCAAAAGAAGATAGTGCAAAAGAGCTTATTACACGACGAGGAGCATTCAAAGGCTCACTAACACGAATTAAAAATAGAATTGAAAGCGGCGGCATCGCCGACGCCTCGATGCAAATGCTCGAGTTACTTGAGGAAAGAGCTATAGGTGCCTTTGGTGAGTACGAAGCCATTAATTTAAAGTTAGGTGACGAAGGGGAAGATCCCGACTCGATTGAGTCTTGCTACTATGAGTGTCTTTCCGCACTGCGCCTGCGCATCACCGAGCTTGCTAAGGCCACAAAGGCTTCTATTTGCACTGCATCTTCCTCAAGCACTAAGCTTAAGCTACCCCAGGTAAACATACAACCCTTTGAAGGGAAATATGTCGAATATAGACCGTTTATAGAACTATTTAATGCATTTATAGACAATGACAATAACCTCACAGATATACAGAAATTTTTCTATTTAAGAGGGTTTCTGAAAGCAGAAGCCTTTGATCTAGTTAAAAATCTTCCAATTTTAGGATCTAGCTACAAAGAGGCTCTGAGTATTCTCTCAGAGCGGTATGACAATAAGTTTAAAATTACACAAGAACATATGTGCGCCTTGTTCGACTTGCCTTCTATCAGCAAAGCTAATGTTACATCTCTGAGATCTCTTATATCAAACACAAAACAACACATTGCTGCGCTAAAGAATTTAGGTGAGTCTGTCCACACATGGGACAGTATTCTGGTGTGCCTGCTTGTAAGAAAGCTAGATCCAACCACTGCCAATGCATACCACCTTGCCCTTAATCAAAATAATAGTCAACCCTGCTTGCAACCAACCTATACCATGCTTATCCAATTTCTAGAGGGCCGTGCCCTTGCCTTGGAGAATAGTGAGGGTGGCAAGGAGGCTGCCTACTACAGCAAGCCGATAGGCTCAACGGGGAAGGTGGCCAATGTGGTCAATGTCAAGGAAGTAAGATGCCTCTTCTGTGGTAAGTCAAACCATAAAATATTTGCTTGCCCAAAATTCATGCTATCTACAGTAATAGAAAGATTAGATTTTATAAAAGAAAAAAAACTGTGTAGGATCTGTCTAAACTCGCATACAAATAAATGTAAATTCCATTTTAAATGTCAAATATGCAAACTAGATCATAACACCCTTCTTCACCCAAGTGAACAAGTACATAATGAGGGACAAGTAGTTTCTACAGTGGCCAATGTAGGTGTGGACAATTGGAGATGCAAGACCCAAGTTCTTTTGCCTACGGCAAAGGTCAAACTCATCTCCAACAATGGCCAAGAAATTATAGTGAAAGCATTGCTAGACTCCGCTAGCCAGTCTTCATTTATCACCTCTGGCATTGCAAGAGTGATAGGTAAACAGCTACTGCCTAATTATACTGAAATAGTAGGCATAGCCAATACAGAAAAGACAATTCGACATGCAATGCAGTTGGATGTCTTTTCATGTGTTTACCCATACAAAGTGAAGGCCAATCTTTTGGTAGTGGATCAGATAACATCTAAGTTACCTCAATGCCCTATAGATTTCACTAAAATAAAAATGCCAAAAAATATTAAGTTAGCCGATGACTCCTTTCATATCACAAGTAAGATAGATATCTTACTCGGTGCCGATATGTTTTTCCAGACGCTGTTGCCGCGGGATGAACAGTTACGAGACGTGGAAGAATGTGATGCTGCGCAGCCAAAATTCGTACACACACAGTTTGGTTACATAGTAGCAGGTAGTGTCCCCAGCTCTTCCACACAAAACTCTGCTGTTGCTCTGTTCTGTCAGGAATGTGAAACTAATATCAATAGTACAATATCCAACTTCTGGCAAACCGAAAAAGTACCTGAAATATTTGCGGAACATACGTCTGAACAGCAGTACTGTGAGAAATATTTCTCAGAAACAGTAAAGTTAGAAAACAACCAATTTGAGGTGTCAATGCCCTTAAAGCTGCCACTTAGTGATATGAACAATGTATTAGGAGATTCTTTAGGTCTAGCATTAAAAAGATTCTTAAATCTTGAGAAAAAATTGCAAAAAGATAAACAGTTAAGTAGTGAGTACAAAAGCTTTATTCAAGAATATGTTGAATTAGGTCATGCCTCCTATGTAGACATTACTCTCTATGATCTTTCTATAGATCCAATCTATTTTTTTGCACATCATGCAGTTATAAAGCAAGATGCAGTAACCACCAAACTACGAACTGTGTTTGATGGTTCAATGAAGACTAGTAACAAAGTTTCTTTGAATGATTTGATGTTAAATGGACCCTTAGTCCAACAAGACTTGTTTGACATCCTATTGTTATTTAGGCTTCACAAATATTTCTTTGTCTGCGATATCAGGCGCATGTTCCGCAATATTAGTATAGCTAAAGAACAGAGGTCCTTGCAAAATATTCTCTGGAGGAACAGCCCAGATGAAGAAATCAAATGTATTCAACTGTCAACCGTTAGCTACGGTCTAAAGAGCTCATCTTGGCTGGCAACTAGATGTTTGCTGGAGCTAGTCAACAGATTTAGGAATCAATATCCATTAGCTGTTCCTGTTCTTTTAAATTCTACCTATGTGGATGATGTACTATACACAGATGATAGCTTATCCAATCTTATTGAGACAAAGTCACAGCTTATAGATTTACTTAGTAAAGGAAGTTTTGAGTTGCACAAATGGTCAGCTAATCACAAGTCAATCTTGATAGACATTCCAGAACAGAGACACAGCATTGTAGATTTAGAGCTTAGAAGGGACATAAAAACCTTAGGTTTAAAGTTTGATATTCAAACAGATTCCTTCAGAATCTCATGTCCGCCCTCTAATGATATTCCTAAAACTAAAAGGCAAATATTAAGCTAAGGTTTAAAGTTTGATATTCAAACAGATTCCTTCAGAATCTCATGTCCGCCCTCTAATGATATTCCTAAAACTAAAAGGCAAATATTAAGCTATATTAGCCAGTTTTATGACCCATTAGGCATTGCTGGGCCGGTCTTTGTTCAAGCCAAAATAATAATGCAAAAACTGTGGCAATCAAATGTGAATTGGGATTCGATACCTGCACCCATTTTACAAAAAGAATGGATGCAGTTTTACAATGGTTTGCAACAGATGGCGCCAATAACAATTTCGAGAAATGTATGTCCAGAGAATAGTAGTTCAATTCAAATCGTAGGGTTTGCAGACGCTTCTATCACAGCCTATGGTTGTGCAATTTATTTAAGAGTAATTGATAAACAAGAAAACGTCACTATGTCACTACTTTGTTCAAAATCAAGAGTTGCACCAATATCCCACAAATTGACGGTTCCTCGCCTTGAATTGAATGCTGCACTGCTCCTTGCAAAACTAAGCATAAGAGTACATGATACCTTGAGTAAAAGAGTGTCAATTCAGGGTGTGAAACTGTTTAGCGATTCACAAGTAGTATTGGCTTGGCAAAAGACTGATCCAGCATTGTTAAATGCATATGTTGCAAATAGGGTTAAAATAATAAATGAATATTCAAAATCATTTCAATGGTCATATATTAAAACTGATCAAAATCCAGCTGATTGTTTAAGTAGAGGCATTCCTCCTACTGATCTGCAATGTAACCAACTGTGGTGGTTTGGACCATCCTTTTTATGTTATGCAAATTATGACTTTAAAGATTATAGTTGTAATATACCTCAGGACTTACCTGAGGTCAAATGTTGTAAGAAAGACGAGATTGTGTGTGCAGCATCACATGATAAACCACTGTCATTCCTTAGCTCCATATTGGAAAAATATTCTAATTTAGGTAGGGCAGTAAATGTTCTTTCCTACATTTTAAGATTTTGTAAGAATGTAAAGCCATTTTCAAAAAAGATAAAAGAAAACTTTGTTATGTATGAAGAGGCAAGCCATGCATTGCATTTATTCATTAAAAATGAACAAGAAAAATACTTTCACCATGATTTAGCTTTGTTACAGGCAGGTAAACAGGCAGCATCCTATTTAAAATCTCTGAATCCCTTCATTGACGCTCAGGGTTTGCTGAGAGTAGGGGGTAGGTTGCAACACTCATCCTTACCGTACAGCCAAAGGCACCAAATAGTTCTACCTAAAGAGTCTACTGTAACACAGCTCATAATTCAAAGTGAGCATTTGAAATTGTTCCATGCTGGTCAAAAACTTGTTTTAAGCAACCTCCAGCAACGTTATTGGATTATCAATGGTTTAAGATTAGTAAAAAAGTTTATATATAAATGTACAATATGTTTTAGGCACAAAGGTATAACTGCAAAACAGCTGATGGGTTCATTGCCCTCTGATAGAGTCAATGTTCATAGATGTTTTATGAAAGTAGGCATTGATTTTGCAGGGCCAATTATGATCAAGCAATCTAGAATTAGAAGTGTTATAACATCAAAGGGTTACATTTGCGTGTATGTATGCTTTGTTACTAAGGCTATACATATTGAGTTAGTTTCCAATTTAGAAACAGAAACATTTCTAGCTAGTTTTAAGCGCTTTATCGCAAGACGTAACGTCCCATCAGATGTTTATTGTGATAATGCAGGTACCTTCAAGGCAGCCAATACCCAGCTATCAGAATTGTATAAATTAAACAATTCCAAAAGTCATCAAACACAGGTTCAAAATGTAACCTCAAAGTTAGGTATAAGGTTTAATTTCATTCCTAGTTATTCACCTGTGTTTGCTGGACTCTGGGAATCTGCTGTAAAAAGTGTAAAGTATCATTTGAAACGAGTATTAGGCTCTCACATACTGACTTATGAAGAACTTAACACTGTATTAGTTCAAATTGAAGGAATTTTGAATTCAAGGCCAATAACTCCAATGTCATCTGATATAGAGGATCTTTCCTACCTAACGCCGGGCCATTTTTTGACAGGTGCTCCTCTGAATTGTATTCCAGAGCAAGATATAACTAACCTGCCAGACAATAGATTAAAATTTTGGCACCGATGCACAGCCTTGAAGCAACATTTTTGGAGATATTGGTCAAAACAATATTTAAATGTATTACAAAACCGTCCTAAATGGAAGGATAGTGTACCTAATGTAAAAGTAGGTGCTCTGGTCATCTTGAGAGAATTAGATACTCCACCTATGACCTGGCCAATGGCTAGGGTGACCAGGGTATTTGAAGGTGCAGACGGTCTTGTACGAGCTTTAGAGGTAAAGAAAGCCAATGGCAATGTTCATAAAACTTCTGTTACGAAAATATGTATACTTCCTATTGAATAAATAAAATTAAGACTAATTAGTTTTAGCATTGCATTTAAAAAAGCAAAGATATTTTGTACTTCTAGCTAAAAGTAGTTTTAAATTTAAGCTAGAATATTATGGTTTCCATGTATTCATGTAAAGTTAGTTTTACATCATTCATATTCTTATTTTCATTTAAAGTAAATAAGACCAATGTATGTTAAAGAATATATTTCAAATAGTTGTCTTAGACTTTAGACTAATCATGTACTTTTAGTTGTTGTAACTAAACAAGTTAAATAAGTGCATAAGTTTAAAGTTTACTGAATGAAACCAGCGGTTCATGTATCTAGGACAATTAAGATAGTTCCTATTCTGTTTTACTATAATATAATTAAAATATACAGTCCACTCACTAGCTATCTCATATTATGTGAACTAAGGAGCTACTAACAAGGTAGGTTATAAATAAAATAAAATGCTAATCTTGGTTTATTTAGGATTTATTTATAAGATCTTGAAATGTAACGGCCTACCACCATGTCTTATTTCTTGTAGTGGAATATGTTGGAAACATTAATTTAATTTTATACAGAATGAGTCGGTTTGTGGCTCATTCGGTCTTCTACCAATAAATGTCGACTAAGGTGCACGACCTCTAGACAATTTTATTTATTTAAATTACATCCCAAGCTTAACCACGTCAGGATCCTTACAGGCGTCAACAAAGAAATGTCAAAAACTTATGAAAGTTAAACATAAAATAAATAACTACCTAATATAATAATAAATATATACCTATTGATTCATACTTGTTTAGTAAAATTACCATAGAACTAATATTTAACATTATTTACGATATTTTTCTAACGTTCTTAACATTAAGATTCTCAGGTTAGCAAGGTATAAAACCTGCCTAAATAAAGCTGCAAACCAGCAAACAGTGACTTGACGCAGTGCGTAATATCGAATCATTGTAGATAAGCAAACCAACGAACTCGTTGCAGATCAATCGCTAACCAAATAGTCGCTAACTGTTTGCTTAGTGCGAAAACTCAATTCTAAACATAGCACCCGTATAAAAGTCCTTAACGGAGCGCGATGTTGCAGATTTCACAATCAATAAAAATAAATTGAATTGTCTGTTTCTAGCAATCCGCCTATCTCACTCGCACAGTCTACCAAAATGCTGTTTAACCTTTGAATCCTAAACGTGTGCGTATTTAAAGTTTTTTTGTCTATTGTGTCCGTTTATTACCAACCGACCAACCGGGACAGCATCCTCCTAGTTGAACAGTTAGTACCTATACCTATATTTTTTTAAACCGACAACCTCGTTTTGGCGGTGCTGGGTGTTTTTCCATCCGAATTGTTGCTAAGATTTTATGATTACCTTGGCACTGAAAACCAAGAAATCCAATAGATAAGTTTAATATGCAGCTGTAATATGGCAAATGCAGGTAACTTTAGTAGTACGTGTATGGATGCTGCTGTGGCCCAGCCAATAAGCCTAATGGTACTTACCGCTCGATCAGCGAGGTTTCGCACCCGACAGTGGAGGTAGGCAGGCTGGCCGACGGCGGCGGTGGCCTCGCGCTTCGTGCTGTTGTCGAAGTACGGCTGGCCCAGCGGCTCCCAGCCTCCGCCGCCGGCTGACACACCTGCAAATAACACCTGGCTCACCAAGGGACAAAATTTATATTTTAAACTTTCGCATCCCACAAAGGGTTCTGTACCAAAATATTCCAGCCTATTGAGATTTCGAATTTTATCCGGATTTAATTGCGTTAGGTACCTATAAATATTCTATTTACGACAACGTTTAGGATAAAGATGCAGTCAACATGGTCACGAGTAGATCCTATTATCTGTATATCTTTACAGGGTGCCCAACGCCATTGATTGCTCTGTCTGGAAATGGAACGGATTGAAAAAAGCACTCCGTATTTTCATCATGCCAGTCGAATAGTTATACAATACAGAATAATCCCTCATATGTAACACAGTATAAGTATATACCTATACTATATTAGATATCTTATATGAAAGGAAGAAATTACTTAAATCTAAAAAAAATAATCTACGTTTTAGAAATTAGAAGACGAAGACGTCTTCTTTTTAACTAACTTTAGGTATTCCTAAATATCATCTAAAGTTTGAAAGGAGTACGCACAATTAGGTACGCATCTCCGTATATTGCCAAAAACAATGTAACATTTACATTCAGAATACCAAAGGAGAATTTCAAGCGAGCGTATGATTACGAAGTGTCTAACTTCGTCACGAACTTACATACACTTGTCACGATAGTTCAGAAGTCAACTTTGATACAATGCTCACTAAACTTTTATCATTTAGTCAGCCTCATGAGTTTCTTAACTTTTCTAACAAACGTTCTATTTTTCGAACTTAAATCACTTTAGTAGCATAGAATCATCTAAATACGAGTTTTTTTTTGTTTATTGAGCGGATGGCATTTTTTTTCCAGGTAGGGAACCGCGCGAGCGAAGCCAAGTTAAAGTTTAAATATTGATAGAATACGTTTTGTAAAACGTGTTGTGAATTTGTTAGATATAAATTAGTCTTAAATAAAATTACTCTTACAGAAGGTAAATGTACTTACCTAAATCAACGAGGTCATTCTAAGGCTAGCTTAAAAGAAAAAAAAAAGTAAAACAATAAAGTACAAATTAGCTTGTCGGCAACCAGAGTGATCTAATAAAAATTCCCAGACTAGTCGTTCTAAAATCAATTAAGAAATTCATTTGCTAAAACTTTTAAATGTGAGCGCTTAAAACGGTCCTCGGAACGACTCTTGAACTAAACAAGTTTCTGTAAAGTTTTATAATAGTCCTATTTATTTTTGTATTGGTTAAAATGTATATATTCGTGCCATAAGATAATGGGGTTACATAACAGCTCAATATAAAACGATACTGTCTATCGTATGTTACCAACGTATTCTTGGGTATTTCGCTCACATTGCCACTCTGTGGCAAAAGCTCTGAGAGGAGCCGAAAACAGGACAAGGTGGAGGGAAATAACACACGAGGCAATTAAATCCTTTTAAGGGCACGACCTTCAGAAATGTAGTCAACTAACGAAAAGAAGAAGATAATGGTATAATACTAAAAGAAAAACATTGTTAAATTATAAAAAAAGATAGAGAAATGAAATAGGTGACTGTAATTTCATGGTATTGTTGCCTTATCAACAGATCTTACAGATCTTTTGAAGGTGTCTCAAGGAGCAATCAGAGTCACGTGAAACAGATATTTGGCAAACGCCCGCGTTTCGACATTGTGCAAGCTTTGATACTTACCTACTAGTTTCCTAACGGTCTTCTTTTTAATAGGTAGCCGATTGGGATAGTTTCTCAATTTAAAATCCAGAGGTTTCTGCAAATACTCGCGATAAAGAAATAGATTTTTTGAAGAAAATATAGAGTGCATCTACACAAGCAGATGCGGTAAGATAATCTGAGCGCGTATCTGTCAATATAATTCTCTATACCAAACTCGTGTGTTATGCGCTTATTTCTCATAACAAGATCTCAAACGGTAAAGGATAACTGACAAGTCGAAAAATAATAAAAATTTAAAACCGACTTCCAATTTCTAAAGAGGAATGAAACCTGCACTCTTGACTACTCTGTTCATAACTACGAAGATCCTCATTAGATCTTTAAATTTATTCAGTAAATATTAATATGAATTCCAGTCCATTATCATTCTAATGGATAAACGGATGTATGTACCTATATAAGGTACCTCCTCTACTATAGAATACTTGTTATCATGACTTTCCCATGACTTTCCCCCAAAAAAACTTAAAATTGTTACAACTAGCCCTCCGCTCTCCTACCTACCTAAAAATCTGCGAAAATGTCCTGTCTTGGAAATACAGAAATTATCATGTTTTTACTTTTAAATAGAAATTTATAGGATTTTATCGCGTAATTTACCTTTTATTATTTCCCGACGTTTCGGCTGTGTTGCAGTTCGCCCGCGATCACGGTTGTTGCAACACAGCCGAAACGTCGGGAAATAATAGAAGGTAAATTACGCAATAAAATCCTGTAAATTTATATTTAAAAGTATGAATTGTGATCACGAAAGTTTAAGATAGATTATATATATCATAAGTTTAAGATATATATATCATGTTTTTATTTTTAACTGACTTCAAAATTGATGGGGCGTTTATAATTCCTTAAGTTTAAAAGTACCTTAGCCACAAAAATGTATTAAAAAGACAACATCTATGTGGTTTAAAAAATAGTTTTTTAAAGACAAAAGTGTTCTGTTTGTTCCTCGGAAATTACCCAATTATCTCATAATTATCGCGAACAAGATAGGGTAAAATTTCTTTTAACTTTGAATGTTACCCTTTTCTATCATCACAAGACAAGACGACTGCCCGAGGGACTTCTGGCTAAACGTTTTTGATCCTCGTAAATTTACGAAATTTCCTAAACGAAATCGAAAGTTTTTGGAAACGTCCCGATTATAGCTGATCCCAGCCGAGTCCGGCTTCCATTAGTCCGATCCCTTTCAACGATAAAAACGTGCTTTGTTTCCCGTCACGTCCCGTTATTTTTTATTCTTCCAGTCTTTTTGAGCATAAACCGGAGCATTTGCAAATATTTCATTATGGAGCCAGCCTATTGAAAAATACATTGTGCTGTGCACAGATAAAAGGGTTTTCGATTGTTTGATTTGGATACCGAATGGCGTTCAGGTCATGTTGGGTTTTTTACACAAAAAATAATACATTTTTATTCATCTATTGTTCCCAGTGAATAACGATACAGTCATTTTGAAATCCCAATTGCATTTGATTTACACTTTATGTAAAAGAAATACCTATTAAAACCAAAATACGTAAAGAGCTTTAAAAGCTTATTTATAAAGAGATTATTGTATTTCTAAATGTATTCGCCGACAGCTACGCTTGCGTGGTACTAACCCAAATAAAAAATAGCAGTGTTATTGCTTGACATGAACTATGTAAATTCTAAGTTTTAGCCATATCCGTTTAGTACTTTTTTAAAAGAATAACAAACATTTATCTATACATCCATACAAACATTCGCGTTTATAATATTATTAGGATTTTCATTGTGTATATATTTCTTAAAAGGCTCTATGAACTGTTTAAGTATGGTAAACATAACAGGTAAAACTAAGTAGTATAGGTAGTTACTACCATTAACATTAATAAGATTTTAACAAGCCATGTTTCATAAAATATACAATTTTCCTCGACTGATTTTTAATGGAGTATTTATTATCTAAGTCCTTGTCATAAAATTCGACAAGTTATGATGTCTCTAAATCCTATGAAGTTTGGTGTAAATTTATGATGCGATGTCCGGTCACCTCGGTTTCATATATCTATCGGGAACGAGTCAGAAATGCATAGTTTTTTCATGCTGTCAATCATGTTGCGGACAACCAACAAAAACGTGAATTTTGTAAAATAAAAACAGAACGATTAGACACGGATTTGACTAGAGAGTTAATTGAATTGAATAATAACTCTTAACTCATGCTATCCGAAAGTGCACCCTTGGAGATTGCGGAATCACAACTTAATCAGCATGCTGACGTTGATCTAACTAAATCTTTTGATACCACAATAAACTTTGTATCTAGTAGATATTCTTTTGCTATTTTTTATTATTCAACATCAAGAAATAACCATATACGAAATCAAATTAACAACTAACATGGTTATTGTTTTTATTATTTTAAAATATTAACAACTTTTTTGTTTTATGTAAATACCTATTACGTAGGAGAACTTATTAAATTTCTACAGAACCACAGATAAATATAGTACAAGGAAAGGAATCACTAAAATCCAACACAACACAGTTTTTTTTATGTTGTGACTTACCGAACAATATGAAAAAACAGCTCAGCTCCGCTGCCCACATTTTAGTCAATCTATCACTTCACATTATGGGTCCACTGATCACCTCACAGAATTATTGTCACAAAGCACACACAATTTTGGCATATCGAGTACAAATCACTTTGTTTGGTACATTATACCCGAAATGTTTTTGTAAACACTAACCCCGCCAGGTCACTGTTATGGTCTTGATAAACCACTTGTATAATCGCTCGAGTGAGAAGGTCAGACCTGTAAGTAAAAATATAAAGTTATTATTGGTTCTGATTTCATAACTCGCTTACGTCAAGGTAATATTTTTAAATGTTTTATTTTTACATGGTTTCCTCTCGTACGAATGAAAATACCTAATAAATTGAACTTTATTACGTACGTACGTACCCTTTGTTCGTTCCTACCTTCGTTCATAGTACCTCCCTATTCTATTCTTTATTTTCTAGGTTCATTGATGTTTGTAGGGCAGTGCTTCAATAATTTTAATTTCCTAAAACTTTGTGTACATAACTATAATAATATATTTATGATAATAATGTATGATAATATATTTGCAAGGTGAACGAAAACTTTATTATATTACTCAGTGCTCTATTAGTATAACATAGGCTGCACATTTGTATTATAGTATGTAATGAGTGACAGCTGAGCGCTTCCTTGCTATGGAAGGCGAGCTAAATTGTCGGTCCTGGCTTTAAAAGGCCATAACGGAGGCCTTCAGGCGTCCTAAAAACTCAGTCACCATAGTTAGCCACTAGCTAATATGAACATAAATACATAGGTACATCACATGAAATTCGATATGTAGGAGGATACCGAAATGTTCAATGTAAATGAACAATAGGAATCTACATACGCATAGGAACAGTTTGAGTAGGTTCCACGGATTCACGCAGTTAGTTCGCAAGTTAGTACGTGGAAGTCCGGGCACAAGTGCGCGGGACATGGGTCGAGTACTTGCGGTCTTGCTTGTTCCACGAATTGCTTCGTCTTAATAGTCAGTGAAGTGAGTTGTTCACATTGACTACCATCTGAATCTAAAACTTAGGCTTGTTGGAGCTTCGCACATTCAACTAAGATTAATGTTTAAATAGCTCCATTCATCAAGAGTTCAATTAAGGATTATACAATCGGCGTGCGGTTTTGTACCTTTGATGTGTGTTCTTTTTTTTTTTGTAGCTTGCAGGCTTTTCATTTATAAATAACTTTATCAAAGAATTTCATTCTCGTGAAATAGCATTCACAAAGATAATTTATTAAACATTTTGCCGAGGATAACATATGATAGTTATTAAAAATTAGTTGTAGAGAAAAGCTTTTAAAACGTAAGTTTTTTGAGCGATTATGCTCTTGACATGGTTAAAGATTGAAAACACCTTACAATGCACGGAAGTTCCAAATTTTTATTAACATCAGTGATCACAATCCCTCATTAATTTGAAAAATTACTGAAAATACCAATGACAAACTAACAGCAAATACACCTTTCTATGTAAATCGAACGTTTGAAATGCTTAAATTATTCCTAGCTCTGGAACATGCCAATATCCGTTACCTAATAATTTGGTTTAGCAACTGTTCGATAGCGTAGGTAGCTAAACTATTCACAGGCGGTATCCGTACTGTGTCAGGGGCGTGGACGGACCGAGCACCAGCACCAGCCCGCTCGCTTCAATGCGACAAGGTAGTACTGCAATATATGAACTGTAACACACCACGGAACATACTTCTCATCACGTCGTACTTTTGCGACTGTTGTATTTTGAGGATACCATAGCTTTGAATTCATGTTTTAAATTAAAAGATATAGATGAAAACAGATTGTTTCATTTGTTAATTAAGGTCAGTTACATCCCATATAACGTTAACAGATGATGATTGATTAAGTGCTACTCAGAAATGGTGATGGTATGCAGTACTCACCTCACCTTAACTAATAGTAAGCTTGAATTGGACCTTACTTAGAGGTGGAAAAAGTGCTTTAAGTTAAGTAAAATATCTTTAATTATTTAGCTATAACCGCGAAACAAAAAACAGTTGAATCGATATTTCTTCAATATTTGTTTAGGCTTTGTTTCAATGTGGATAAAGTGCCTAACTGAATCCGTCTACTAGTCCAGAAAAAATAGTCAAATTACAATAAGTAGGTTTTAAACCAAATTTTAGGGTGCCAAAATAAAGATATATTCAAGATAATAGCTGGCTGATCTCTCATTCCGAGCTGACCCCCCTAATTTGACTGGACTATTACGCCCCTGACACTGACTGTGTGAGTTGCATCAATTCTCATTTGCCGGTTCGTGTAAATTGATACTGATTTTCTCTGCCCCGGTTGATTAATCCAGTGACTTGCAGGATCAAGTTAACTAAACATTTATTTATTTGCACAAAATAACTAGTAGCAAGATTTAACCTACTGAATTCTAAACTTTGCAGATTGTGATTGCTTACTTAAAACAAATGGTAATTTACCTATATAGGTAAGTTACCGGCCACGTCTTAACTCGTGCGCTTCGCTGTTATAAACTACGATCTACTTCTAACATCATCCAAATTGGTATATTGAAACACAGTCAAAAACACAAAATTTCACATTTGTTATACCAGTAGGTAATGTAAGCTTTAAATACTGTGTATGAAGATATTACTAGTTTAATTTGAATTGGTCTACAATAATACTGATAGAGTTTTCAATTTAACATTATTGTGATTGGTACTAAAGATCAAACAAAGAGAACCCGTGCTCAAGTTTCTCAGTGGGCGATGAAGCGCAACATCCTTCATGTTAAGCAAACAGACCGTGTGTGAGGTCTAATATTATACCGAAATTGCTGACGAAGCGCAAAGGGTCTTGAAGCTCAAACAGCGCGATTGGTCAGCCCACGCTTAGCGAGCTTTACCACTGAAATAGCAATATGGGAATGTGGCAGGTAAAGATAATGCTTAGAAGACCTGATCGATTGCTTAATCGCAAATGCTTGGAAATCAAGGCTAAGGACTATACCAACATATTATAGGTATAAGTATAAAATGGTTGAACATTTTAATAGCCACGCATTATTTATCTGTACCTACAAAATCTTATTTGGAAAACAAGGCACTTTGCAATAGAAATGTATAATTAAAAAAGTAGTAACAAAAACGTGTAAAACCACAGAATTTAAAATTTATGTAAATATGCACTTTAGCAGCGCGCTGTGTCTGAAACGGGAATGTTAAAAAACTATAACAATTGTACGGAAACGATTCTTGTTCCTATAACTTTTGTTGCATTTCTAACATGTATGCACAGTTATAAACGAAAGTTTAATTCATGACATTCTTCCGACGGGTCAACAAAGATGCTGACACAGAACGTGATATCGGCATCAACAAACTATTCGTAGTCTGCTCTTTGAATTGAGATAAAGATACATTGAAGTCTATTCTTCTGTATTTCGGAGCCAAGAGTCAGTTCAAATGATCGGCGTTATTATTACAATTAAAGTAAGGTCGATACAATGACGAACACCCAGATAGGTACAATTATTTTGTCATTGGGACTTGACTAATACCATTGATTTTTTTTTTTGATTAGTTTTACTGAATGCTCTACAAGTACCTACTGACTGGTTCATGAACAATTTGAGTTCTAATAACCTTTCTTTAGGTTATGTGCGAAACTTATAGCTTTTGTTTAAAAATAGTAATTCATAGATAGGATCAAGCATTTAATAATAGCTAACATTTTGATTTACTCCACGGGCTCAGCAGATATACAATATTTTAATACATCAAGATTTCATAAATTTCTGTCGCTGACTATTACATTAAACCACCATGGATTGATATTAAATATTTGTAATAGGAACTGCTTTATGGACTTAGGTAACAATCCATCGTGCATTTCCTAAGCAAGACGTTGATAAACGAGGCAGAGGCAGTTTATTTAAAATATCTGACAGAATGTTCTATAAATTACCATTTCTTTGTTCCACTTGAAGACGCTATTACAGTAATCAGGGAAAACAGGCGCCGGATAATACCCCACTCCTTTCTGTTTGCATAATAAAGTAAGGAAGTTAGCTTACCGCGTGCCTATAGCCGCAAAGTAACAACAAACAATTTTTATAATGAAGCTAATTCTTACGTTCACAACTCCTAGCAAAAATAGTTCAACTGGAATTTTTCAGTTGCACTTTGAGCGTCAGTCGGCAAATATACTTAATGACCACCATAATTATTTAATCGTTTTTTTGACGCTGTTATAATATAATATAATAAATTATCATATAAGTAAAGATAACTTACAAATATAAAACTAGTTATGTAATAACAGCGTCAAAAAAACGATTAAATAATTATGGTGGTCATTACGTATATTTGAAATAAGATTCTCCATTGTTTTTTTGATTACTAGGCCTTTGCGTGTTACACTCTCTGACAGTAGAGATTATCTATCCTGCTAGAGAGTGTAACACGTGTGTTATTTTATCTTCATTACACTACGGTCCTATTTTCCATGTACGAATACCAAATCAGCATTTTCTTTTATTACTTAAAGAAGTTATCTCGAGTTAGCCGCATACGATCGAATCTAATGTGCATTATAAGTTAAGTATTTTTAAGAAGATCAACATTGTATGGTGAAAATGTAGATCTTAAATATCAGTTGTCTAAATTAAACACAGATATAATAGAAGTATTGGAATTGTTGATTCACTTTAGAATGTAACTTCGGTGACCTTTCACCAACCACATAGAATTATCTGTAAAAGAAGTACCTAATGCTGCTAGTTCGGTCGAATGAAGCTAGGGCGGATGATCGCGGCAACACGGTTTTACAGTGTTGGATCGCGCAGTAAGAAAGGGAGAGGTCTTAGCACTGCAGATCAACCACAGAATAAAAATATTAAAACTCTTCAAGTTTAAAATAAGGTTTAAACTCAATGGGGAAATGTACAGTAGAATTTGAAAACGATTTTAAATTAATAAAAAAAGTTAAATAAATAATAATTATTTATTTATTAGTTAACTTTTTTTCTTCTACAATGAATAAACAATTATAAATTTGATGCTGCAACTATTAACCACATTTGACTGTAAGATTGAAAAAAGTTGTTGTTTGATCTCACGAATCCAAGAAAGAAAGAAAGAAAGAAAGAAAAATCATTTATTCTTGTAGGACCTCAAGGATCACTTAAGTATCGTTTTACATGCTAGGTGATTCTAATGCCTGTTCCAACGCGACTCCCTACACCAGGGAAAGAATCAGGCAAGAACCTGGTGGTGTGGGCCTAGCTTTTTTTTAAAAGTGATCCCTTAACAATCTAAAATACTTAATCTAAATAGTCAAGCTTCAGTGGGAAGCCAGTCGAACAAAGTAAGGCATGTCAAAGAAAGTAAAAGTAATTGTAAAGTTAACAAGATAACACCTCAACAAAATGTTGTCTGGCATCACACGCTACACTTGGCCGACTTAAGTGGTAGGTACCTACTTATCAAGGTAGTAAAGATATTGTATACCATCAACCGTCGAGGGGCAGAGCGACATCAGGCCACGCAATTTTATCATTAATAAAAGCCTCAATGGAATAATACGCTTTCTCTACAAGAATATTCTTTATGTACGTTTTAAACCTTCGAGTCGGTAGGTTAGTTACGTTGATTGGGAGTTTATTGTAAAAAAGTACAGTATTTCCCATAAAAGAACCGTTTACTTTTTCTAGTCTAAATTTAGGCACACATAATTTATTTTTATTTCTAGTGTTAATTTTGTGCACATCACTTTTTTTCTTAAAGTTGTTTATATATTTGTGAGTGTGCAATAAGTTTACATAAATAAATTGCGAAAAAACAGTAAGAATATTTATTTCTTTAAAACGCTCTCTTAAAGAGTCCCGACGTTTCATTTTGTAAATGGCGCGGACAGCTCGCTTCTGTAAAACGAAAATAGTTTGAATATCTGCTGCTTTACCCCAAAGAAAAATACCATACGACATCACACTATGGAAGTAACTGAAATATACTAACTTAGCTGTTCCTTCGTCAGTAAGTTGCCTAATCGTACGCACTGCGTAAGCCGCGGAGCTAAGCCTACCTGCAAGTGTTTCAATATGCGGACCCCACTGCACTTTGGAGTCGATTGTAAGACCTAAGAAAACAGTTGAATCTACAAGATTAAGTGCTTCCCCATTTAGTTTAATTTTTGTAGGTCTCTGAACCACGTTAGGCAAAGTGAATTTAATACATTTAGTTTTTTTGGCATTAAGTAAGAGGTTATTAGCAGTGAACCAGTTTGAGACTTGGGCTAAAGAGGCATTAACATCATCATAATTATCCTTAGACCTATCAACTTTAAAAAGCAAAGATGTATCATCAGCAAAAAGAACAATGTCACACATGTCTTTTACAAAGGAAGGAAGGTCGTTTATGTACACTAGAAACAGAAAAGGGCCTAGTATCGAGCCCTGTGGCACACCCATATCAATAACTGACCCTGAAGACTTTTCACCTCCTACTTCAACTTTAAGGAGTCTCTCAGAAAGATAAGATCTAATCAGGTTAATAGCTTGGTTTACGACACCATAGTACTTTAATTTAGAAATTAGAGTCGCATGACATACGCAGCCGAGGACTTTTTAACTTTTGAATGTTAATTAGTTTGTTACTTTTTTACGCCTGGACTTTGCGTAGGTATAATACAATCAAGGGTAAGAAAGACATAAAAACCCCTTTTATTTGGAAAGAAAGTAGGTACTGTTTTCAAGGAATCTGCATAAAGAGAGCAAAAGCTAATAAACAAATCACTATAAGAATCAAATACTCAAACAGTGGAGATTCAGCGTTTCTATCTGCCTCATTGACCGTCCATTCAAATATTTGTCCTATCGCATTAATTGGATTCGGCATAAAATGCAAATAGGCGTTAACAAGATTTTATCGGTCTCCGTTCAATAGAAATATCCTTTGTTATTACAATTTAATGGACAATTGAGTTGCTGTTGAGTGGATTCGAATATAGATAGCTATTACGTAACTTATTTGTTACTTTTTCGTTAATATTATCCTACTTTTTGTATGTGAGCGTTCGAAATAATTAACTTATTCTTTGAATTGAGTCGTATTGTTTGATCTTTTACGAAATAGACATAGGTTTAGGTACCTATTAGGTATTACATTTTAATAATTAAAGTTTTACGTGTGTTGGTTAGGTATGTGATGTTATGATGATCATCCTTGTAGATTTTTTTTACGTTTCATGAATTAAATGAATTCAATCTACATTATTTTTAAAAAACCTATTCGATTAAAACTGCAGAATAGACATAGAAACATACTCGTAAATCATGAATTTATAACAAAGTTTATTTTGTAATAATTACGAAAATATTTAAACAAACTCCAAATTATTCCGAACTAATACATAATTATCTAAAATAATGTCTACGGCACTTGCGGCTCGTCTTGATTCTATAAGTATGTACCTGCTTGATTTTTTTTACGAAGATGATTATTAATAATTTGTGTTATGAGTGGATGTGATGATTTAAGGCCTCTGTCATGGCTAATATCTATTATTTTATTTTTTAAAATCAAATTCTGAAATTGGCCCTTCTATCGATACAGACCTATAAAATCCTTTTATATGCTGTACAAAGTATATCTACAATGTAAATGATCACATTATATTATTATTGCATATTATACCATGTTCCAGTACATGGGTACTGTATCATGTTATCTGCTTAAAATGATTTAAGCTGGCACAGAAATAACACGGATTCATAAAGTAAAAAAACGCGGTTGAACAGCCAAATGAGCGCTTTTACTTGATCCACGATACACCGTATAGGTGTGATAAATCGTGGCTGGACTTCATGTTCGAAAATAGTTTTATAGCTCTCTTTATCGCCTGATAGTAACAGTTTAGAAATAAATTCTATAAAAAAGAATTTTAATACAAATACCATAAATTACTTTCAAACTATTACCACTTACCTGCTTAAATCCAAGGTTAATACATAAAAGTCACTTATTTGTACCTTAATCTAGCCCGTCTAGATTATTTGCACTGTGACAAAGCAAAGTAAGGCACGTAGAATGAGGCTATAGCAATAAAAAGTGAGGTTGCGTGATAAGAGTCGTGATTAATGTCCACAGTACGCATTAAAGTAATTTTATTCCCATTTTGTATGACTTCGGAAACTTTTACTTCATTTTTGTTAAATAATTAAAAAGTTTCAGCACACGAAACTATCTAACATGCTAAATAATTTCGAACATCAAAATGCTTACACAAACTTTTCAGGATGCAAACTTTTTGGAACTTTCACACTGGGTAACACATACCGTACAACCGTTTAAAAAAATTAACGTGTTTACATTGGCGGGATTCAGTTGGCGGGTAACCGGCGCGGTCTGCGCACTCGGATCCTGGTCGCGGACTGGAGAGGTCTCCTCCGGCTGAGCGGCGCGGCGCGGCCGAACATGCGCACGCAAGCAACCGTCCCTTTGAAACCATTGTGGGTACGCGTCTGTAAACGCTCTCCTCTCGTATTACGCTAAGATAAACCTTTTTGGGATAGTGTGCTGATGGTTTTACTGTTTTGAGAATTTTAAGGGTAGAGTTCGGTAGGGTCATATCGCTGGTTAAAATGCTTTTGGTAAACTGTTTTGTAGTAGATAAAATGTAGGGTGAAAATTTTAAGATACATTAAAAAGTAAGTTTGTATGAGCAAGTGGTTTTTAGGCCGCCTAAAGGCCTCCTTTATAATCTTACAAAAAATCGTTAAACATAAAAAAATATTTCGCGTTATTGAAGTTGAGGTGCTTCATTTAGTAAGAAATAAGCCTATTTTGCTTGGGCCATGAGGTAGATTCATAGATCAATGACATTCAGTAATTAGAAATAATCTGTTCGGAAACAAGATTATAGGCCTTAGTATATTACATTATTCGAACTGAATTTAAATTGAAATTCTTACATTTCAACACACTTAATTCAGATTTTAACAGCCGGTTTCTCGAACGCAGATCATCTCTAAAATTATCTAATCAATGGTCAAATCACGTGACAAGTGTCAAATCGGTTGCAAATTTTCACTTGTCACGTGATTTAACCATTGATTCGTTCAATTTCTAGTTTTATAATATCTCGTAGCGGTAAAAAATATATATTATTGGTTTTTTCTTTTCCTTTGTATTGAAACGACGGAGTAAAGCCGTTCATAACAAGCTAAGATATACTCTAAACATCTTGCCTAAGCAATAAGTCAGCAGTATGGTTATTCCAGGTAGGCCTTACTCGTAAACAGATTAATGTCTCCCCTACTAGTAGGAATGTTTTAATATGAAACAGATTATCGGCGCTTGTGAACCATGTAGCAGGTAAGTTTGTATTAGCAAAGTCAGAGTCGAATTTTGGACGTGCTTCAAGCGGGTAGTCCCGCTTAGAGCATAGGGATCTTGAATAACGCGACAGAGCCCCATGTGTCCATGTACATATTTCTAATTAGAGATCTTGAATGTCGTAAGATCAAAAATAATGTCTACCACGTCATAAGAGACTTTTCATAACTTTGCATGGCAACACTAGCCGAAAATACTTAGTAAATAAATAAGTAATAAGGTCAATCTTCGCTCGCTTCCCTCGCTCGATCAATAATGGCTAGGCATTTGTTGAAACGCAGAAGTTTGTGGGTTCAATACATGCATGGTATTAAGAAAAAAAGTCATTTAATAGTAGACTAATAAGCTATCGTTAGTTACTATTTATTTTTAGTAATGTTTTAACTAATCAAAACTGAAATAGAGATAGTGGAATAAGTCTTACGACTTAGAATAGGTAGCGTGCGAATTAAACAGCATTTTAGCTGCTGTTTTAGGCTTCGAGCAAGTCAAAGAGCCCGGGAGCTTGTTTCATATAACCTGCATAATACACAAATGCGCCCTAATACTCTAATGAAAATAGCACCCCGCTTCACTTTCCCCTCTCCTAACTTGTTTATCGCTATTACAGTTTTATTACTTCGCTGAGCTACTTGATATCATTATCATCAATCTTCTGTGTCTATGCCCATGAAGGAGATTACGCGATGGAGTAAGTTTTTTATCACCTTATTTAAACAACTGATAACACCAGACTAAGTTTTGGGTTATAGTTCTGATTACTTATATATTGTTTTTTTTTGTCAACCTATTGTGTACCGCTGCTGAACAAAATTTTCTGGAATGCTTTATTTTGGCAATCTCCCACCGCTTATTCATAAAATCGCCAAGATCGTCGCTTTCCTTTTAAACAACCTGATTTTGTGAACAAAACAAGAAAACATAGTAGCTAAAAAAGTGGTTGTACTTTTTCATGAAAAAATGATAAAGTCAAAAGCATAAATAAAGACTAAGAATAATAATATATTTTTTTTATTCAGAACAAAAGTACATGGTGCACAATAATATCAAAGTAAAACGATGAAACTGCAAAAGTTATAAACTGTGAAGCAGTCTTGACGCCCACCTTCAAAACGAGTGAGTAGGTTTGTTACATACATACAAACATAAAATCACGCCTCTTTCCCATGGGGGTAGGCAGAGACCACGGATCTCCACTTGCTACGATCCTGACACACTTCTTTCGCCTCATTCACTCTCATTACATTCTTCATACACGCTCTCCGGTTTAGGGTACTTCGGACCTGGCCTTTCTCCAAAATGTCACCAATTTGGTCCAAATATGTTCACCCGCCTTGTACACCTGTTTTGTAAAACGACTTTCATTCATCCTCTCTACATGCCCAAACCATCTTAACATGCCCTTCTCAATTCTCATCACTACATCTTCTTTCACTCTACACTGTTCCCTTATCACACTGTTTCTCACCCTATCTTTCAAAGTTAACCCACACATACTACGCAACGCTCTCATTTCAACAGCATTCGTAGGTTTGTTATGAAAAACAAAAACAAAAATACAAGTAAAAGTATTTTTTTAAGACATGTTATAAAATATCAAGATATGCGAGGATTGTGTTGTGTGTGTGTGTAAAGATGTGAGTGAGTAGGACGTAGAGAATAGATTTAAGTGTGATGATGATGAGTACCACTTAATGATGCTACTTTCGGCAGAGTCTAGCTTATTATTATACAAGAGAACCTGTATGGTAAACTTAACTTTATATTTAAGAGAGAGGAATGAGGAGATTTTCTGTTTGTTCATATGAGAGAAATAAAAGCCAATTTAAACATTTATTTTTACATTTGTATTGAGGAAGTGGATATATATCTAAAGCTTTGTTGACCCTGTTATAGAGCAGAGAACTTAAATAATATAAGTGACGGCTGGCTATAGCTGTTCTTCGCCGTTTAACTTTGCATACTATGTTTGAACGACGTTTATTTGCAAGGTGTGTAGGGTCAAAAAGTAAGTCTTGCTGCTGACGTAAGACAGTTGCTCGGACCAAAAGCCGCCTAACAGAAAGAACTTTGCATTGTGATAAAAGAAGTCCGCTCCACTCGAAGCATCTGGGTTTTGATAGAACCGCCCCAAGTAGTAATGCAGTAGTTCAAGACTACTAGAATACAAACAACTTCTAAATCTGATACAATAATTTTTTTTGGCGTAAGGCCATCCTTTTAAGATTTTATTTTCAAAATCAGTATTATATATACAGGTAAATGAATATATACCTATTAGCACGTTAGTAGCACATCCGTAGCACAAGCTACGCCGTAGCTTGTTACTTATACGCACTATTTCTTATACCTAAGATACCTTTATTCCGGCGATTCTATATTTTCTGATATTTATGTTACTCTATTTGCAACACACTCAGGAGGGTTATTTGTTTATTTGAGTAAACGCGTACACGTGTTTACGCATCTGAACTGCCACTTGAAGAACAATTTTTATACCGTCTTGACTATTTTAAGCTCAGTACCAGGTGTTGGAAATAACGTTCGATATTATTTTGTGACGTTATCCAAGTGTGTCTAATAAACGCGCGGGAATCTAAGTTGAAATTCCTGGAATTGTTCTATGCCCTTTTAAGATTATGTACAAAACTTTTTAGCTTTTGTGTTTCAAATGTAAAATATGAAAATTGATCACGACTGCATCCCAGGGATCGGTAGACATTTCTTTCAGATCTTAATGCAATTTTTAGATCCTTTTGAAGATGTATAAGGGGGTTTGTGTTTCAGTAATGGATTTATTCTACCGGAATTCTATTAAAAATGACGTGAAGTACATCTAGTTCTTAAACAAAAAAACGAAAGAAAGTAATCTTAAACATTCATTGTTTTGTTTTGTAATAACCACAGAACAAACTTGAGTCGAGATGAATGTTCTCATTCTCAACTTGTTCGGCGTAGGTATGTGAGTTTTTGTTTCGAAAATTTTACACCGAGAAGCTCTGGGAATCTCGGTAAAAGTTGAAATTATCTTTGAGTCCCCAAGGAATAATCCTTGTTAGACCGCGGAAAAATGGTACTTATATTCCAGTTTTACTTCCTTTGCCAGACCTACTGAGAAATTAGTATTCTTTTACGGTAGCCGCACCGTACTTACATGAAGTAGAAACGTTGACCGAGGCCTGGAGCCGCTCGTATTGTCTCAATAGTAATGCAAGTGGGACGCTTCATTTGTTCAAAACAAAATGAACAAGTTCTTCAGGCATTGAAAGAGAGCGTCAAAGTAAATTCAACTTTAACAGCGCCACGCGCGCGCTGTATAGTTGCCGATAACTTTGTTTTTATACTTTTGTATCCAATAGGGTTTTTTATGTTCTATTCGAGCAAATACATTGGAGTTCTGCGATACTATTGTTGGCGTTTTGTGCTTATTGCGATTTATGCCGAAACTCACCGCTTTGGATATCCTATTCAGTTTTCAATGTATTACTGTGAAATATGTGTGTGACTCTTTCCTTTAAATGGACTTTCTTTCTTTACTCGACTCAATTCCAATCACAAATTTAAGAGCAATTTGTTTCAAGAATTTTTCTATCGAGAACTCATAAATCTCAGTATTAGACACTAATTAAATAAGCGTCCTACAAATTTCCAAAGGGTATCAATTCAATAATTTTGATACCAACCACGCGTTGTGAGTGTAATATCCAAATTGAAATTCTATTAAAATCTAGTTGAATGTCAAGAGTAAGCCACCTGTAAAGGTTACGAGTATTTTCGGAATGAACTTGGCTTGTTCAAACATCCTCAATAGAATTATTAATGTTATTATTTTTCAAACCTGTAATGGTAGGAGTGCTATAAAGGATGTCTGATTGGTTTTTATTACAATCATCATTGGTACTTTATTTACGAATAAAATCGTAAAAGGATTGGTACGAACAAAAAATAAGTAAAACAGACAGTTTTCAATTTTCAAATGCTCTGTTACGAGAGCTGCCTCTGTAAAACGTTTATTTCTAAAAAGTAACGAAGCTTGTTATATTACTAGTTTTTGCCGTACCTAGTCAAAAGCTAGCTCACCTACGAAAACCCATGCTAAATCTAAAGTTAAACACTACTATAGTTATTTTAGTTTTAAAAACGCAAATGATTATTAACTATTGTATTCGAATGTACTTATGCAATTTTCTTGCTCGGCTAATTATGTTGCGAATATAGAACAAGCTATTTAGAATTCAAACAACTTAAATAGCACAAATGAACAGCGAACTACTAGCAAAAACCTTCCAACCGGCAGTACTAATACTTAAAAACGTGTAAACAACACGTTAGCGAAAATTACAGCATATACAAGCATGTTTAAATTTATGACGTGATCGTGTGGTTTAATATTGGGGTCCGTGTATCACATACTGTGGGGTGTCTAACTCCCGCGTATGGAGCCTGTAATTTGCATTTTGAGTAAACGTCGTGCAGTTAAAACTTTACCCGCTAAAAGCTACGTCTACGCTGTTTAAACTTCGCCCTGACGATCATTTTGGTCTGCGTATGCTGCTGAAATGTTAATAATAAGTTAAATGTAAATATGATGTCAATAGCAGAAAATGCGCTTTGAAACTTTTGTTTTAAGTAACAGGGGTTTAGATAACAAAAGACTCCGAACGAAGCTTAAGGGGCTATCCAATATAAATTGATATGTTAATAATATATTAAATTAAAACTGCTGGTTTATCAAGCAGTTGGATTGCATTAAAAAGTCTAAAGTTATTTGACCGTTAGATACGTCATGATGCCTGAAATCCGTACTTACTTTTGTTTTTTCGTCAGTCTTCAAAAAGTTCAAAACAGTGTTTTTTTTTCTCCCATACCGATTGAAAATACAAGCACTGTGTGCGTGTGCTCACTTTTTTAATACTGACAATTATTACTTGTGTGGTTATTTAAACAAAGAACAGCTTACGACTTAAATCACTTAGTTATATAACTAAACATTAAGTTTTTTTAATACCACACAAATAAATCACCAAGTAAGTCTTCTTTTCTGAAGCCTCATATTTTTCTGTTTCAAGGTGAAGATAAATACTTATATAATCAAGGCCAGGCCATATTACGTATTATCCATTCATTTTTATTATTCAAAATGTAAGTACTTAGACATAATGGTTTAATTGTAGACTTGATTTTTAAAATACTTATAATTTTTTTTAATAAATGGTAAGTTTATCTGGTTGCTAGCGACTAGTAACAAATGTTTTTAAAAGTATTTAATAATGGCAATACTCTCTCATTATAATTACTGTCATCATCATCATACACAGCCCAATTTTACCCACTGCTGGGTATAAACCTCCCCATGTTTGTGCCATCCAATACGGTCCTGTGCTAGTAGCATCCATGACGCGACGTGGATTATGTCGTCGACCCACCTCGGTACAGGTCACTGGAAAGACTGTAAGTAAGTCTGTAAGTATATTTAGGTGGTCAGTCTTTTCAGACAGCAGCTATTTTTGACACTTCAAGCTTATTTCAGCCAAGATGTTTGCATTTTAATTGATTAATAAATTGAATAGGTACTCATATTACGCCGTTGCTGTTGACGAAAGTATGTGTTATTAAAATTTTAACTCAAAATAATAAAATGGTAAAGTTGTATGTTTCGATGTAAGATACAATCTTCGAAACTACTCAGTTTATTACTTCCTTTGAGGATTCTTTGATGGAAATCTGCAATAACCTGTATATTATTATAATCGTATGTTAATACCAAAGACGATTAATATCTAGATATTAATCGTCTTTGGTTAATACTAAAGAAAGCTGGTGCAAAATAACAGGTTACCTTTGTTAAGAAGGTTCACTAGGGTAAAGCCAAATAAACCAATAAGAGTTAGTTTTTGGGTTCCGTAGAAAATCCACAAACCATGAAAAAGTTTCATTTCATTTTACTGACTATTCGGTTCAATTAGATTAAAGGATCATACACTTGGCTTGATATGATGTGTTTTTGTTCTAAAAACACTAAATTAGTTAAAATAAAAACTTTTAAAATATCATAGCTATGCACATAGTAAAACGGGACACACGGGATATTTATCATGATTTTTGGTTTTCTGAGTTTTTCGATATGTTAGCACAGTTGCATGCGTCATGAACACGGTAAACTACCGTCGGGAAACTCAGAATTCTACGAATCATGTTAAATAAGCCAATTTAAATGATAATAAAAAATAATGAATAATACTTACAATAAGAGATGAATGCCACGTTGCCAGTGCTCCAACTGTACAAAAACAGGCTGTGATAAATCACGTTTCGCAAACTATCCCGCCCGAAACTTCCCTTTGACGATGGTATTACGGTCATAATGCTCGCATAATGCGGTCACGTTAATTCATACTACAAGCCCAGTTATGGGACAGCGGCCTATTTCATTACTGAAGAGTGGCTTTATGCTGGAATTTAAAAGACAGTAGCATGATTGTGAGATTAGTTATGGATGAAAGACCGGTTGCTTGTCTTCTTAATTCTTGCCCTAAACAGTCTGAAGCCTTAGTAGGACCGTTACGGTTTTTAGCTTTAGAAGGATCTTGTAGGTGTCGATGTTGTTGAGATATAGTTTTTAATATATTTTTTGCTGGCAAACACAAGTCGGTCAAATAAAAATTAGGAAAATGTTTAAACTTGGTATGTAACTAACTATTCTGCGTTAGAGATATAAAGCTCATCTCTTTCTAAACACTTGTTTACTTACAACGTTTTTTGCCATTACAACAGATGTCAATGCGTATGAATTGAAGATATTATACTAAATGTAACGACTTTTTTAATTTACTTTACCGCATTTTTAAACGAAGTACTCGTATCCTTAGACTCGTATATAAAATATTTTATACATCTGATATCTCTGTCTTCCATTATTATTGACTCGCTCAGCAGTCCCTATCTCTTTGTCCAGATCCGCTTTTGCAAGTAAATGACGAGCGTGGTCCTGACAGTACGTTGATATACCAACGATCCAATACGATAACAAACAAACGATTCTGTTGATTTGAGTAACATGGCCAATTTTGTGTGGCACACTTTTGCAAATTTAACTTTCCAGACTTGAGTAAAGTTTGAAATTATAATAACACAGGGGAATTCCATTCCTAAAATATTTCTTTGTTTTAGATACCTGTGTTAATTCCTAATGCGACTACGAGAAGTGACTAGGTTAAAAACTTCAAGTTTGTAACTTTACTGGTACTTGCCACACAACAACAACACATACAACATTACATTACAACTTTACTTAAATCTATTAAAATCTTGACAATTAGTAATACATTAATACATAAACACTTTATATATAATATGTATAATGAAGAAAGACTGTTAATAACAACAAGAAACATAAAATAACAATTAAGCATATAAAATATACGGGAGAATATAACGCTTATGTGAGGTGCGTTCTGACTATAATAATACTCTTCTCTTACCTAACGATACGAAACGTTATTATTTTGCCAAATATGCACTTAGGTACTAAATCTTTAGAAGCTTTAAAGTCAAGAGCCGTATAAAAGTTTTGTAATGTGCCCGTGAAATATGTGAGCTGAGAACTTTAATAGAAGTTAGTCCAAGCCTGGCTGAGACACCGCTGTCATAGCTCCGAAACCGTGATTCTTATTGCTCCAATAAATTCGATCCCTCTCAAATGTATTATGTTCCGCGCTCTCTGTTTGGCTAGTTTAGATAAATTTCGGGGATTCTGCTCAGCGGAAAAGTTTTCTACGCCCGGCCGCAACTTTTTATCAGAGTTTAATTTAATAGCATAAAAAGTGGTTTCTTGGAAACGGATGAACTTTCATACTCAATGTAAAAGGGGTAATTACTTATTGTTTTTAAAATAACTTGAACTAAATTCAGGCTTAAATTAGCTTTGTTTACTTAATTAAGTATAAATAGACGAATATTTTTTGTGTGGGGCAATTAGGTACTGGGGCAATTACTGGGAAGTTGTAATAAAATATTAAGCTAAATAAGATAAAGACAGACAAAAAACAAATAATATGAAAATGATAGCAAATAAATATTTTTATACTTTTGTAATTCTTTGTAAAATCATACAATTCGTTTCGTTATATTTTCTGTTAAAAACAAAACAATAAATTCTGCGAATATGTTACCAATTAGCAAGTACTAGTCTCAGTTGAATTTCACCTGTCGCTTTAACTTAACAATCTACCAAAGTTGTATGTTTTGATAAGGGTATGACAGTTTGTGATGTATAGATCCACGTGTGTACCGCATCCCTGTGAAGACTGAGTTTAAACCCATTCATAGAGATTAATTAACGAAAACCACATTTGATCTGTAAAGAAATGTCAGGAAGGATATGAAATTTTCATGTACAAGAGAACTTCAAAATTAGTTTGTAAAATAATTTATATAATACAGAAATCCATTTTTCTGATTAATGTCAAGATAAAAATGCATAAAACGAATAAATCTTTTCGGAACAGGGGATTTTGAGACTAAAATTACCAAAACCCTCTATAAAGGAGATTTTTAAATGTAATTATTTGACACTAACCAATACCAGAGATTAGATTTATTTGGTCTATGCCAATACTGAGACAATACTGTCTCGTTTCAGCATGTCTAGTTATCTAACTAGACATGCTTTAAAAGGACATGTGTATATACACGAAAAGTAAAAGTATACAAGTGGCCTACTTTTTGCATGTTTTTGGGTACTAGTTGCTTCCATACAAAAAGCTGTAAGTTCATCGATAACTGTTGGTTTACAATGGCTTCCTGCGCAGTTAAGGGTTCGTGCCAGATCTTGAAAGGAAAAATCATTAGCTGAGGTTTGAGTTCACCACGTTTAATTTCAAAATTGAAGACTCACCCAACCTACACGGCTCCCAACCTAGCCTATCAATGTTGGATTAAATCTATTTAGTCGATATAATAATCCATTCGATGAGAGTAGATCACGGCTCCGTACAATGGCTAAGTGCTTAATAATGTCCGACCTAGCCGGGAGGATTGAGAGTAAATTTTACGTCCAGTCCATCCCAACTGTCCCCGACGATTTTTTATTATTGGTTGAACGAATTTAGTATCTGGGGAGATATAAAAGGAAATGAAGCTAAGCCCTTCGGAAATCTCAGAAATTGGTCTTTTCTCGGAGTGCGTATGAGGACAATGGTAGGGCTCGGATCCAATGAAACACAGTTACTTTCTTTGCTCTGGGGAACAGTTTTTACGATCGACTGCGAGATTTACGTTTCGGTACCGTTTCGAATACTTGAATATTTTAATAAGCTAATAATACCCTTTCAGTGAGCGTTGAGTAATGGTTTCCCTTTCATTTGCAGAAACAAAGGGCGTTCGAGTCAATTTTTTGTCTTTGATAAAAACCTTTACCTTATTTTACGAGCTTGCTTGTTTTTAAAGTCAGGTAACCTTAAAACTGGCCGTAAAGTAAACCAGAAAAGGTCATTAAATTATGTAAAAGGTGAATATTGCTTCATTTCCTTTCTGTAGTTGGTGTTGTATACAGCAGCGGCTTTTTGGAATACTCAACGCGGAGAACATTAGAACATTAGAAATTTAAGTTGAAAACTTGTAAAATGAAAAGTTATGAAGTCTAGTTTAATGTTTAGTGAAATTTGTCTCCAACGGAGCATGACACCGGTCTGAACATAGATATTAACACAGGTATAAGTGTAGTTGATCGCCCCCGCGGGCTCCATTGCAAGTTTGCTTTTAAAGTGCGGCTTTCAGACGAGCGATCATGACTGGGTCAGAGAGATGCACACGTCATAGGCCTAAACCATAGTTTGTCCGCCATTCTTCACTAGTTCTGTTAAGTTGACCCATTTTCACGCACCTGTCTGATAAACAAAATCAATTAAGTTGTTGTCGGCTCTTAGCATGAAGATGCATAGTAAGAAGAATTGGTTTTTAACCGACTTCAAAAATGGAGGAGTTTCTATGTATTTTTTTCTATGTATGTATTTTTTTATGTATGTTCACCGATTACTCCATAATACAATTTTGAGGATCTGATAAGGATCTTCGAAGTTATGAACAGAAATGCAATTTTTTTTTCCTAAAAAAATTTACCGATTTTGAAAATTATTTTTATGTTTGAAAGAGTATAGCCCCGAGGTTTTTTTGTAATTTCTCACAGAACTTTATAAAAAATGTGTAACCTATCTTCTCATTATTAAATATACTCATTAGGAGCACCATCGCCGCTCTTTTAGTAGCCACATGTTGGAAAGTCTCAGTAGGAAACAGCCAGCTCCATATTTTGCTGCATATTAGAAACTAACGCCCACCTATGCTAAAATATGGAAGTTTGCTTCCAGAACACTCTCGGCTAGGTAATTGTAAAATTTGGAACTTGATAACTTTGGCAAACTTTTACCTACTAGGTGAATGTGCTGGTACGTTTTGCGGAATGGTAAAGTTTTGACATTAACTGGTCATTTCTTCACACTAAGCTGGAGATTGGTAGGTAGTTTCTTCATAATAGGTAATTCAGACTTGGAATTTATTTGAACGTTTTACTTTTTAAATAGTTGAAGACTTTTTTTAAATAACTTTTCGTAATATTCAAAAGTAGTGGTAATGATGACTAAATGTAATAATATACTACCCCAATATAATGTAATATAATGGTGTGTACAACGCATGCCAAGAGGCGTAGTCTACTAGTCATGTATATTTGTCCCAATCTTGGAACTAGCCCTTGTAATAGTCGTTTCTGATTTGGAATATGTAAAGCAATTTCATCGTGCTCGTTCGTACGATCAATAGGTCGTATCGTACGTCACGGTGGCAGATTGTGGCGACATCGATCAGAATAGTTTGCTAGCAAATTTGGCAGCAGCTAAACCAAGCGGGATTATGTGGCGCTGCTGGTATAAGCACGGATTCGACAATAATCTGATTTATGTACCGCGCGTACAATTATGCCCTGTTGTGTACGGCCGGAGATTGGTAGAGCGGCCGATGCTATCCTCGAATCAACTAAATTTTACATCCTATTAGCTGATTACCATGAAATCGTTCAATCTGCATTCACACGGTGTGATTTAGACAGGTGTTATTGTAAATATTTTTGCCAAATGGCATAAAATTAAATGTAAGTAATAGAGAACATTAGTATCGTTTTCTTTCTTAAAATATCTCCAACAAACTGAAAATATTAAACAAGAAATGTAATGTTCAAGCTGCAGCACCTTTGTAGAGCGGGTCAGAAGCGCTCATTACACCCAAAGCCTAATGATGCACTCGCTTGTTAGTCTCGCCTTGTCACGTCATAAAAAGCTCACTGCACACAAAAATAAAAAACGGTCAAGTATGAAAATGAAACGAGCAATTAGGTACTGTCTTGTTCCATCATAATCCGCTAGGAATTTATTTATTCATGAATTTTTTGTTGAAATATTTAGGTCGGAATGTTTTTGGTCAAACATCAACCGTAGTGTGGGAACATGTTAATCATAGATATACTTACACATGGAAAATGGTGTACAATTGATCACGTTAACGACAATATGCTAGGCCTTTTCTGTAAATGTAACAAACTCATTAATTTTCCTAATGGCTCACTGTCGAGTTAAAACAATTTCCATTTTATTATAAGTAGACAATGTTGCGGCGTTACGCAACAATAACCCGAAATGATCCACGAGTGCCCGCTCAAAATGATGTTTAAATAAACCAAATTAATTATTAAGAAGCAACGATAAATGAGAATTGAAGAAGTAGAATGCTATTAGGCTAATACGGCAGAAATCCGCGTTCGCTCCGCAATGGGCCATTTAGCCGGCGCTGGATTTACAAAACATTGGCCGTAAGCCGCGGCTGGAATAAACTTTATTAGGAAAAATGTGTTTACCGCGCACAATGCGAGGGCCAATGTACGTAACGCATGCTTATTTACAATGTGCGGCGATGATTAGCGGTGCGTTATTACAGGGGTTTGTGCTTTGTTCGCAGTGCGCGCTTTCATGTTGCCGCCCCTACATTGTTTAGAAAGCAAAGAATTCATATCATTACGGTTATTTAATTGAATAAAGTCATACAAAGCTTAATTAAAAGCTTTTCGGTGAAGGCTAATTTTCAGACTATATTTTCAGACATAGACCATTGAATTAACGAGTTAACCGCAAAATTCAGACGAATTCATACTTATAGCTGTAGAAGTCTTTCCTAACCACTGCCATCAAATATTTTAATCAGTTTTGAAGATTAGTAAATTAATTCGCGCAGTTTGACAACTTCAAGAGGTTTCGGAAATTCTCTAATTGGTTTAATTTATACTTAAATCATTCATCACATCCGGAACGCGAACAACATTTAATGGATAAAGGTGGGTGAACGGAAAGTAATTAATTAATAAACTTTTTGAAGGACTTTAGGCTGAGTTTTGGTCGATCTCCGGCTATATTTACCCTTTTAGCTCGATAATGGATAGTCATTTCAATAATTATTTTGAAATAATTTACGTTTTTAGGATTTATTCAAATGAGGTAAAGTTTGAACTACTCGTACCTATTTAAAGAACTGTTTAAACTTTGTTCCCTCGTTTTGTTCAAGATTAGCATATTTAATGCCGCGTTAAGTAATTGTAATTTTGGTGACACTATAAAGGTCAAAGTTAATTTAAACTTTTAATAATTAATTAATAATTTACTATAATGTCAGAAAGAAAAAAGGTACATAAGTGTAAATGCAATAAGTACCTAGTTCTTCTCTGACGGCTACTATGGTGCAGATGAAAGTAAAATAAACACCAACGAGAAGAGATAGATTTGTAAGAGGATATACTCGTAGGATACTGCTGCTTTCAAGCTACTCGAATCATATCAAAGATCTAAAACCGTGATCGTATCAAAGGTTGCTAGACAAACCTACTTCGAAATAGGAAAATTCGAAGCATACAGGCCTGAAATTACAAGCAAGCGTATTAAACGATCTGATTGATGTCGGGCAAGTGTGAAATTGAACTGGCATGTGAGTGGATGTAAAATCATTGAGGTCTTAGTACCTATTAATGATAGAACATTCAAATTAGAGGGATTCATTTCTACGTTGAGAAGCCAATTGTGTGAAAACTGTGTTATAGTGGAGCGTGTGATTATACCAGCTCTAACTTGAACGGTTTTGCGTAAATTATTAATTGCCGCGGATATTGACCTCTGAAACGCACTGAATGTTTAAAATCAACTTATTTATTATCATCATCTTCCTATTTATAATAAGATAATAGGTATGATGTATAATGTCAATATTGAAAACCCAAAATATTAATTGTTATTACACAGTTCAGCTAAAATATTTAAATAATTAACTATTATGCTTAACATTGATGATTTAGTTGTTTCCGATTATGTAGGATCATCTGTGTGGATAAGAGAAAGCAAAAAAATATTCTAAAAAATATAGCGTAATTAAAATAAATAACTGCTAACTGTGCTTTGCAGACGTCATCATAAACAAAAGACAATAGATTACACAAAGAATCGCTATTGTGACAAATGACACAAACTTTTCACGTTATCGGCAAGTATTTTTATAATTACTTATGACTTTGTTAGAAGGAGTTCATTTGCTTCTCAATGTCTGAGTTCTATGTAAACATAAGGGTGGTTGACCCCAAATCTTGGGTCTTCTGTGCATGCTATGAATGGACATTCTTTTTTTGACTACTATTCAGTCAGTAAGGTATGATTGATTTGCAACAGCTTTTCTATCTTTATGGCCAGTTTTTTATTTGCATTTAGCTAAAAGAGTTCATACATATTTATATTGCAGCTATGATTGAACGGCAAAATTAATGCATCAGGCCTTAGTAAAAAAAGGTTCAGAACAAAGACAACGCTGAGTACTCTTGTTATAAACTCATAATTTTACAGCGTAGAATTTCTTTTCATTCGCAATTCTTTTAATAATAGAAATTGAACCGACAAAGTGCGCAATCAATGTTAAACCTACATGTATAAGATACAAAGATGTTTACGAAATCATTAACCCTTTAGTAGGTAATGAACAACAAATGTAAGAACAATAAACAGCGGCTCCGTCTCAACGCAACGTTCAATTAGCTCCAGCCAATTGTGTTCGCGCGAGAGTTTTCTTATCTCAACTCTAATTACTGAACACAAATAATCACAAAATCTCTTACCCACTTCCCGTTGTTGAAACAAGAGAAACAATATATGCAATTATATATTCCGGGAACGCAGGGCAATTAACATGAAAGTTCTCGTTAGCAGTCGCAAAGGGGAACTTTTGATGTTAAGGAAGTGGGAAAAAATTCAAGTGCGGCTCCCAGCCTCATTAACAGGCCTTTAGCTGTGAGACGCTTCTGGGCAGTGGCTACACAATAATTTAAAGGAAGCTGCATTTTAAATAGGTGTTAATATAACCTTTACATCAGCATCTTGTTGGGATCTACATTTGTGGTGCCTACCAGACAATGCTTTATTTTCTATTCTAAATTTTAACTTTAGAAAGAAAGAAAGAAAAATCTTTATTTTGTCATTAGCTACATAGGTATTATAGGAAACACATTACATATAAAAGGAGAAAGAAAAAACAAGATTGTGTACTTTAACTTACTTTATGTACGTTATTTCGTTGACATTTTATTTTCTTTATAGAAAAGCAAAACAGGAAAAAGGGGTTCATTCTACATGAAAGCCAAAATATTAGGTCTTCGATTTTTTGTATTGAAGATGAAAAAGGGATCAGAATGGCATGTGCTGATACAGGACCCTGAATGGACTTCAGGCCTTTTCGCAGAGTTTTGAAGGATCGCGGTTCCACGAGGAATGTTATTAAGTTCGTTATTTTACAACCATCAACAAGTTCAAGAATTTTTGGTCTTTGCGTACCTACACGCAAAATACACTTTGAACGCCTGGTAACGTTAACATTTATGACAACTTTCTAGCACTTTATAACTTTCAGGCTAATTTTAGGTGATGCATCTGTGTTTATATTTTGTGCAAGATCAATCAATAACGTAAAGTTAAAATAAACGTTTTTTAAACATGAAATAAAAACATATGATTATTAATTTAAAGAAAAGCTGTAACTATGAGTGACCTAACCTAAAGTCTTATTGTAGCCACAACAAAAGTACCTACAATTTGTTGCACCCAATATTTAGAAACATGAAAAAGGGTGGATACGTTACGTAAAGCTTTTAAAAATGTAGCGTTGTTCGACACTGTATCCCGTTGTTTCGGAGCGACGAAAACTAAAGTTTATGAAACAATAGAGTGATGGTCAACCACGAGGTACGCGAATCGGAGTGTGAAGTGCGGCGAAGCGAACTGGTGTAGCGGTCCACATTTGTACACAAAAAATACTGCTATCTACAACATTAGTACGTATTCTGTTTTATTTCGTCTATAAGTATTCGTTTCGTATAGGGTTTTAGATTCAGCAAATAAAATTAAAACATCAGATATTGCTATCATTAAACAGCTTGTGTACACTTGCTGAATAGAACGGTCATCGTATTTTAAGTATCTAAATTAAAAATACCGCACCATAAAATGTACGGAATTTTAAGATGAAGCCAGCTGGTTGGCCGCGCTATCTAGCCCGTCTAGATAAAGAGAATTTTAGCTTGAATTTTTAAATTTATGCGGAAAATTCTAAATACTGGGTCTACCTACAGAACCACAGAGACGGGTCTTTGGAATAATACCTCTAATCTCTTCTCTCCACTGAAAACACCTGCCCGGGTATTTACTCGTCCCTAAATAGTTGTGGTATAGCGGTTAGATATCTTAACTCTTGAAATAATATAAAGTTTGAATAAATTTTGTTGAAATGTAAAGGTGAGTGTCGCATTCACAATCAATAAAGGTGTGGTTTGAAAGGTTCCGTCCCGAGGCGAAAATTCCTTCGTAGATTCATTGAATGCAATAAAATTTTCTGCACAATTGAAACCATTAAAGAGCGTCGCCACTGCGCAGCTCTGAATGTTAATCACGAGCTGGTGTGAATAGAACAATCACATTGTGGGAGCAGATTCATTTTTATCCGATTCTCATTTGAGAAATGCATGTGTGACTTACGAGGGTAGATTAATGACGTTTATGCTTTTTACAATATTCTCTCTTACAATATTTCCTTTTCCTTTTTATAAAGCTTTCCTAGCTAAGCTCACTAATTGGACATTCTCGCTCGTATACGATTTTAATTGTAAATATAAAGAAAGTAACAAGAGTCGTATTTAAAAATGAATCGTTTTTTTTACGTGTTGTATATCTTACCTCTGCGTGTTTGTTAACTAAACCAGCAAGCGAAGTGTTTTGTCACGTCCGCGGCCGACACATCGACCGTCGGACGTGACGTCACGCGCCTTCTGATTTATGATAGGAAAGTCTTCGTATTGGCCCTACGAAAAATGTACCACCCGATAGCCTCTACGGGACGTGAGGGCGCCACCGACAAATGAACGAAACTCATTTTATTCTATGAGTAGATGGGATCATGAAACATTTATCGTGTTCGTGACACGCCAGCTCCGCCGGGACATGCCCGATCGGAATACGACGTGTGATTACAGTATTTCAAACGAACTGGGTTTGGTGCTGGATGGACCTTTGTTTGCTAAATCATAACACAGCACAGATTTTTACCAAAATTATTGATGCGTATTTTTATAAGTGTTTTACATCATGTACAATTATATCTTTGTACATGTTTTTAAAAATTACTGTAAGTATCACTTAAGTTGAGACTGAGACAGATAAGGCTGTTATTTACAAGCTGAATTCAGCAACTGAATTCAGGCACGAATAATAATGATAGCCGGTAATGTGTTAGCTTAAGTTGAATTAGTCTCACCACCTTTGACGAAGGATGGTGGAATTTAGCTAAGGACAGGGAGGGACAGTTGGAAGAGTTAGGGGGAGACTTTTGCCCATCAGTGGGACGAGAGAGGTTAAAAAAAGTTTGTAAAGCACAAGATTCAACGCAAGTAAGATTACGTGCCAAACTTGTACAAGACAATCAGTAGTCAATTCAAATTTCGTTCTTATTTTTCTTCCTGTATTTAAAATAATTAGTACCCTAAAACAATGTTTGAAATTAGCAATAGTATAAAAGATTACATAAAAATATTTAAGTGGTCAAATACATACATCTTAATTCCCTTGGGTTGAAATTGTTTAAGGACCATAAACTAAATGATAAAATGTTTGCTCAGGTAATAAGGCCGATTAGTAAGCGTAATTGCTTGAGCTTGTAGCATCTTTTCATAATAGTCTTATGTTGAGAGAGAATTAGCCTGGCTTACCGCTCCAACTACATCCAAGTAAGACACTCTCGCACAGGAAAAACAATTTACTCAGCTAATGACAAAGGAACTAACAGAAAATAAGATTTTTCTCGTGGCTAGAGTGCGGTCAACCTACAAGACACTTCTCGCAATTTAAAGAGTTTTGCTAAAGCAATCTTTACAACTTAATTAAGTTTCTAAAAAGTAGCAACTAATCTATGTTCCTTTGAAATTCATTAAGGTACAATATAATTTGTTAACAAACGGCTTTGTTTCACCAAGGTTTTTTTAAAAGTTTTTACTAAAAGATTTTGATGAGGACAAAGACTTATAATTTGCCTCAGCTGAGTCATGAAGGTCTCTTGCGCCAATGGTTACTCTCAATTTCGTATTCAGAGTAGAAGCTTTGTGTCCTAGTCTGCGAGGTAAATTGCCATATCGACCTCGAGAATCGCACAGTCAAAAGAGCCGCCGCCTGAGTTATGTTAAGAACGACGAGGGAAAATTGATATAAAAATTGCTCGTAAAGCATAAAATTAAAACGTGAATCGCGGCGGACGGTGTTGCAACACGCTAAATACCTGTCGTATTTCAAGCGCCATCTGTCGGCGACGGCGCTGAGACTGCCGCTTTTAATTTATTAACCAATTTGCTGAACGCCCCGAACCGCGCACCATTCCCGCTATTTTGTATCTTGACTTAATAAATTCTAACTCATAATCCATAATGAGCGCTCTCGTGACGGAGGTAGCTAATTAAATATTTATAACTCAATTCAGTCAAATCTTTAAATTCAATTAGCCATTTTGAAAGAAGAAAATACCGAGAAAACTTAGAGTAGCCTCGGAACGCGAAGACGCACTTAAAAACTCCGCAAGGAATAAACATTTACTTTACGGAAGTGGTTCATGAAATTCTTTTATGTCGGGAGCCATAGAGCGCGGGTGATTGTACACCGAGGACTGGAACTTTGCCACTTATTCGCGCATCAGTTCGCGCCTCGGATGCCTCTGTAATGTGTGCGTCGAGAGGATCGTTCTTACCTACACTCCATCCACTTACATTATTTAGGATACTTAAGGTGCTTTCTCGACTTTACTACTAACCAATATGAGTTTATTTTGTACCAAACTTTATAGTTCTGAATCATATTTTATTTTAGAGATCCATACTACTTGATACTTTATCGAACTTTACTATTTTTTCTGAGAATGAGACAACTGTAACAGTATACCATCTGAGAACTTTCATATTTGGCTTTCATTAACTTTCTAATGATACTGTAAAATAGCTAGTAACAAACATGTACATGTAAAACTAAAAAGTCACATATTTCAAGTATTATAAGACTGTCTGCTTAATTCCACATGACAAAATATTATACTTGCTGCTTATAAAAGTTATACCTTAGACGCGAAATTTGTCACATCAATATTTGCACCTAAAATTTGTTTTGTAGATGACAGGCACACAAATACCCCTCACTGTATAAATAATTAATAATATATATTAAATTATTCACGCCCTAATGCATCCTTCATCAATATGTACTCTTTCAGAACATTGTAACTTTCTAGCTCTAGACATTTTGTGGCCGAAAAGTTTAAGTTTTACGACATCGTAATGTTTTTACGGCGGTAGGAAAAATATAAATGAGAACGTTATGGCTCTACGCTTACCGAAATTATAATGAGCTTTTAACAATCAAGCATCTAGAAAGCCTGAAGCAGTAACAAAATGCCAATTATATTGTCAAGCAAAAAGTGTTTGAGCTAAAATATTATGTTATTGCCCAAAGAATTCATTTTAACTGAGGAGATTTTGAATCAAATTTTAGCGCTGACAGATGCCATTTTAGAAACAAATTAGCTTTGTAAAAGACAAGGACTCAAAGAGTGGCATCGAAAGGAAATGAACAGCTAACTCAATCCACAAGCAAAAAAATAACAAAAGATAAAAATACAAAGAAGTAGTGAAAATATTTATCCAGGAGAGCTTTCGGTAAGAGCTGTTTGGGAAAAGGAGCAGAATCCTATAGACCTGTATTTAAACATTCTGACGCTTCCTTACTTATACATTTTGGAATTAGTCATGTTTGTAAGAAAATACTTCTTTGACCAGCAGAAAAATACTGATCGAAAACTTGTAACACAAAGACCTCTAATAATGCCCGGAACGAGACTTTAACGTTATAAACATAATTACGCTTAGGTCCATGGCTTGGAAAATGTACAAGTTTCCTAGCTTAAAAACGTGGTTGATTATTAATTGTTTTTATTCATTTAAGGATTCTTTTGAAATATGGCATTTTTTAAACCTAATATATATGAGCTAAAGTTCAACTTTGGTTTTGAGGCTGCCTACAAAAAAATAAAAGAGCCTAGACTCTACACTAGAAGTGCCCTACAGTTTCTCAAATTGTATTTTTAAATCTTCGCAAATTTTAAAGTTTTGTTTTAATACAATCAAGTTCCAATTTATTAAAAGCAATTATTTTATTTAAAAACAACTCTTTTATTCAGTCCATCCAGTTATTATCCAGTTAAATAGAAAGAAACACAATTGGTAAAATATCACAAAATTTACCTAAATACAGTTTTCAAAGGGCAATTCTTCGGTTTTTACTAAAAAGTTTTCAGACAGATAACTATGTGGTTCATTAGAACTAACCAAAAATGTAAATCAACTACCAAATGCGTGACTTTTTCAATGTATGATATCCTTTTCTAGTTTTGACGTTAGTCTCTTATCAACTAAACGAAAGTAATCGTTTTCGATCAAAACTGATATAGGTACTCAGTAAGTGGACTCTCTTTTCGCAAATTGTGCAAAGCGTCAGTGTTGAACATTAGCATTCATGTCGTTACGTTTTAATTTATGTCGGAGTCGGGTGAGACGGTTAAAATTAAACGTATCATCTAATATCACAAGTCGTAAAGCAACCGAACGCTACACTGAGAAGTTTAGATGTATGGCGGTGCCGTATGTCAGCGTTTAATATTATGGGCGACGTGACTGCGCAAAACTACAAAATGAATTATAAATGCTTATAAATAGTAATTTTTACACTAAATTCGTGTGACGTACGTACGCACGTTCAATTGTCGGTCCTTGCTTTTAGCCATTATGACCATCAAGAAGGCCGCTAAGTGGCCTAAAAACTCCCTCTCGAGAGTAACCTATGAGCTAGTGGCCAAGTCTGGTCAAGGAGTTTAAGATCGCCTAAAGCAGGCCGTCAATATTGATGCACTATGATCCCGTTTCGGTTGTTCTCAAATTAACTGGCATATATTATTATAACTGTTAATTTTTTGGACATTAGAGTGAATATTTCAAAATTATATTCAATTATAACCGATTGTAGAACCGACACATTGAATAATATATTCAGTTTAATCATTCAACCCACTAGGTAGGTACTAAATAGTTTCAATTAACCGTGAAACGGGTTTTCAATAAAAGCCAACCTTATACGCGATTAAGTCCCGTTAATATTTTTAAATATACAAATAGATTCATTTCCAACTTAAAACTTCGTTGATTTTATTTTATATAAAACTAAACTCACTAGCTTTTAAAAATCCGCATCTATTCTAAGTTCCTCAAAAAACGAATCTTTATGCTTTTCAACATTTTACCGTTCGTGGTATTCCCCTCCGTGGCTAAAATGCTGCCCGGCCCCACGTTCCCAGCATTCGATTTGTGCAATAGCAGAGACGCGTCCATTGTTTTGCGAGTTTCGTACAAAATACGCATCAAAAGCAATTTTTTGAACCGAAACCGAATATGCTTTAAATCTAAAACGGCTTAACATCGGAGGTACTCTAGTAGTGAGTGTCACGCCCGGAGCGGATTGGGGATTTTCCGATTTTCCGACACGACGCCACAGCCGCTTTGCTCTCTGCCTCGATTTTCCGCTACCCACCCGCCAAGGTTGCTCAGCATAATAGAAAGGATGTTACAAAAAATCACTTCAAAAACTCCCCGTCAATAGGTAAACATATTACGTAATTTTACTTTCCCGATGTTCAGAATACGATGGCAAAACGGTTAAGAAATTGGATTCTATAGACTTGAGCACAAAAATAATGTTTTAAATCCAATCCTTTTAAGTTACGACAAAGATTAAATGCGTGACTGAATTTTTGTAACATAAATAAACATTATCGATTATTAGCGAAACGCTTCGATCAAATATACCCGCGAAACGCCAAAGTAAAACTAAAGAGGTTTTATTAAATATGAAAGCCTTACAAAGCAAGTCAATCGGACAATGAAAGTGAAGTGTAGCAAGCAAGAGCGAAACAATGCTAACAATGCGAATAAGGCTAATATTTTCCTAAGAGACGAATTTTCTTTAACGAAATGTAGGAAATTAACAGTTAGTGGCCCCATAAAGCGGCCGGCGCGACTTTGTAAGCATTGAGTGCTTTTGGCTATTAGGTTAACTCGTCCATTAACTGCGCATAGATTCGACTTCTGGTGGTGACTTTCTTGAATTGCTTAGACATGCAACTATACTGACCTTATTGACTTGAGCCTTTAAGCAACGTCACGTAAACTAACAACAAATCTAAATTGACTTCCAATCTTAAAAGTGCATCAAAAACTTTTCAATCCAGTTTGCAATTTCTCGAGTTCTAGCCAAAACTGTAAAATGTTGAACAGTCGAGATGGTTACGACTATTCTCACGGATTCGCACGTGTCTTAAAATTCTCCTTATTGCAACATTATTACAAAAGTTTTACCAACGAAATATAACAACAAAGTTGACACACTGCAGGCGGAAAACGTCGTTGGCGGTTGCAAATATTCCCGAGGTAAAACCAACAGACTCGTACTCTTTACCAAAACATTCATGTCAAGAGCTCGAGTTAAGGCTTCGTTTCTACAAAAGGGCGTAACCCTTTTACGGCTGGCTTTTGCAAGTTAACTTATAGGTAGACGTTATAAACATTTGAATGTTCCGATATAAAAATAAATTGTAGGTAAATAAAAAATATCTTTAGACTACGAAGGCTGCACTGCAACTGCAACGCATCGCCCGTAGTTATTATGTATGCGCTGATACCTACTAATGTTTGCATGGTCTACATGATGATATATGTTTTTCATAGGGCAAACTAATGAGTCCTAGGTCATTCAGGATCAATGATTGGGTTTTACAAATAGCCTTCTAAGTATAATACAATAATTTAAATCTTTTCAATGGATTCTGTTTGGCGTTTGAGCACATTCTGAGTAAACTAAATAATACTCTGAAATATGACGTCACCGGTATCGGACAGCGTCTGCAGTAGACCTTGGCCTTAGTTTCAGTGTATTCGTACTCAGCAGAGAATAAATAAAGGCGGCAAGGCCTGCAAAAGATCCGTGCTGAGAACGTTTCTACAGACATTAGTGATATTTCGTCGGATTTAAACGAGTTGAATTCAATTCGACGGTTCGAATGCTTTGAATAAATGTTGCCTCAGTGTTGGTAGGTTGTATAAATATTATTATTATACTTCTACAGATAAGGGATTCATATTTGTAGAGGGTAAATTTTCAGCACTTTGAATAGGAATCCAACACTTAATAATACTTATAGGTACTTATACCTTTAATTAAACAATCTGATCTGATATTTAAATAATCTGAATGTCAGAAAGGCTTCAACGATTTTCATGAAATTTAGTATGCAGGAGGTTTTGGGGGCGATAAATCGATCTAGCTAGGATTCATTTTAGGAAATGTTGTTTTATTAAAGAACACGATTACAAAAAAAAAATACCATTAAAACGTATGTTGTGTACGTAAGTAACGTATATTTTATAAGTTAATGTAATAATTAAAATTGTATTTCAAAGCCTCACAAATTGAGATCGCTTTATTTTAAAGTAATACCTTATACCTATGTGTACAGTAATAACAAAATAGAAATGGTCGGTTGATATCATGCTCGTTGTTGAAATAGATACGCAGCGAATTCAATCAACATGAAAATTTTACAAAGCATTATCAAATATTATGCCAAAATAAACTTGCCTGTACAATATTACCTTATACTTTTTCCAACTGGTTTTATAAAGTGATCTAGGGTAAAATTGAACTGGATTGAAATTCATTAAATTTTCTTGTGAGTTGTGTTTTGTAGAAAATATTAAATATTATACACTCAATGTAACACAAATTAAACGTTTATATTTATTAATCTCATCAACTTCTGATATTCTAACACTTCACAAACTCTAAACAAAAACCAAGACAATAAAAAGCACCACTAAAAAATAAATGAAAGCTATCTTTTTATAAATGTCCTGGAATTTGGTGTAGCAAATATGAACTCAATTTCTTAAATTTTCTTGACATCCGTGCTCATTTTCGCAACTACGCTCTTAAGATTTTAGTTGGCTCTTCCAGTTTCATAAACTTTAATTGAAATAAGTGAAAAGTTTCTCGCGTTCCGTATCAAAGAAGCTCGAGTGCTTGCGGTATTTCGCATTTTGTAAGGACACAGTGAGTGAACTAACTTGAAACATCAAAATAATAATCATAATATAAGTTTAATTTTGATAGTATTGACACAAAATGATTTGGTACCTCCAGTAGGTAGACACTCAATTATAATTTCAATCAGGCTCTTCAAACAAAACAATTTCGTTTACATTGCCTTTGCAAATTCAAAACGTAAATAATTTTGCAACAAACTAAAGCGAAAATTTGCTTGTTTCAAACTATCCCCAACTCGGTATTGCCCTATTTAGAAAGAGGATACGAAATTTGCAGTTGCTATAAATTGAAATCCACAGAAATTGGGTACCTCTACATAAGCGGAAATTACAAGTTATAAACCTTTTTATTTAGGGCCTTGATATCAGAACTGCCTATTAAGTTCTAAAAGCTTTGAAAGTGTTCTCGTACATTTACATAATGACTTATTTAAATTCTAGGAAGCCAAGTCCTCTGTAAACGCTTTTTGAAAGCCTATTATTATGAAAAAGAAAAAGGGCTAAGAAATTAAATTAAGAGTATAATCTTGCTTACAAACTTCATAACACTATCACCAAAATATTGTAAGCAATTTTATTCAAAGCCACGCTTATATCAATTCGTTCTCTATTAGGCCCCTTGTGTAGAATTGTATCTCTATTGTCTTCTTAACACCTACATTGTGTATGACAAACAGTTTGAGACACGGTTCATAACAGGTAAATTGTGCAAATGGTAAAAATATGCTCAATTTCATTCTGACAAAACTGGTGGTTTTCCGCGGGTTCATTTTACTCGCATACGTTACTCAATTCACTGCATACGCCAGATGCGGTCGTTACGGTAAATGTAAGATTTGTTTTTGTTGAATTTTCTTAAAACATAGCCATTTTCTTTTTCAAACAACGACAAAAACGACTTGAAAAAAAAGGAAAATGTAGTTTGAATTCCCGCTGTATTTATTTTTGTACGTGTGTTACCAAATTTTGCGTAACTACTTACGTTAGTTTTTGCTGTGACGTATACAAGAATGTATGTGTCACAGCATGTAGAAAATAGTTCTATCATAGTTCCATCGGATTTCATTTCCAAGAGATTGCTTTTCCTGTTAAACACTTTAAAATTGAAAATAAAAGTAAGAAATGTGATCACGACTGTATTCCCAGGGAGCGGTATTAGACATCTTTTCAGATCTTTTAGGCAATTTTAGCTCCTTTGAAGATGTCTAAGGGGATAGTCAGAGGTATGTCCACATACATATTTGGTAAGTACATGCTCACATTTTGCACAAGTTAACTTTCCATACGTGACAGGTTGCAAGCCTATCGACGCTTTTAGAGCTAACTGGTTTCCTTACGAGGTTTTCTTTCACCGTTTCAAGCTCGTGTTGATGCGCATAATAATATACATTTTTCGGAACGAAAAATCCATTGATGCACGGCCGGATTTGAACCCACAACCTACGTATTGAAAGTCGAGGCACTAACCCATTCGGCCAATAAGGCTTTTTTGACTTTAATATTACATAAAAATATTGCAACAACTAAAAGAATGGAAATGGCACCTTGCAAGAGAGTGTAGTACTTAGTTTTAAATTTAAATAATGTTCTTTCCTGTCTAGGTTTTTGATATCGTCAATATTTGGGAAAAACTGAATACTTAAGTACCATGCAGGTAAATTCGTGATCTTGTTTCCGTTTGATCGCTTGTTATGCTAAAAGGTTTATGTTAAAGCTCACAAGTTTGTCTGAACACTTTACTTATTCATAATATCCTTGACATTAAAGACACCCAGATGTTCATCCCATTAAAAGTTAGCATCGTTATTGTGGCTGTTTACCTGGCTGTTATTAATGTTATAACAGTACCTTTTAACTTGTAACTGGAGACAGGTTGTATAAGATTATAGTTTGTTGATTCATAACCGCTTTTGGGTCATAAAGTAAACAGATTCGTGACCCCAGACGTCAGTCTAAAATATACATTTACTAAAAAAACATTTTAACTATTAAATCTAATCTCTTCGGTATATTATATACGGACTTATATTGTGAGCAATTAGATTCGCTTTTAATTTCCATCTATTATTAAAACAGATAAAATATAGCATGAGTTTTATTTGGAAACATCTGTCTACAACAAAATAGGAAACAATAAAGATAGGCAAATTAATGAAAGTTCGCAATCAAAATTGATTTTGAAACAAGTATCAACACGAATGGATATAATGAACGAACACAGCATAATATTACCCGTTTTACCCCCGAAGGGTATAAAACGGTTATTTAGGTTTCAGCCGAAAGGCTTGACCCAATGAGATTACCCTTCTTGTACATCAGCGCCATCTAGTAGTTCGGAGGTGAAACCCGTAGAGAAACGTCATCGTGTTGGTGTTAGTGGTGGGGGTCAGTGCAGCGAAGCTCGTCAAGAGCCATTTTGTGATCAGTATGCCTAGGATTGAGGCGAGGCTGAAAGCCGACAAGATGTTATTTGTGGGTCAAGCCTTTCGGCTGAAACCTAAATAACCGTTTTATACCCTTCGGGGGTAAAACGGGTAATATTTAGGTGTTCGAGCCTTCAGGCTTGACCCAATGAGATGTTTCATATCTGTCGGCGCTGACACCCAAGCGTACTGTGATCCTATTGGTATCTTTTGATAAAGATATCCAACCTAACATGCTGAATATTCGAATAACAAAAAATAAAATACTTGGAAGTACATAGTTAATGTTTTATTGATCACCATATTCTGTATAATAATTACAATACCTATAGATCAATAGGTACATAATATAAGTTTCCCAATGTGAGTTTCAAAATATAGTAATATAGGTAGGTACTCGAAACATGACAATTTGTAATTTAAACCAAAATAAATTCTATAATGCCGTAAAATTATCTGATATTGAATGATAACAATCACTTCTTGCTATTATTTCCTTGAAATAATGTTTCAAAAAGATAGTAGAGCTACGCCAATTGCCTTTGCGTAGTACTTCGTCTAAATCCAGATTCTTTCTGGACCAGTTAAATGTCGCCACCGCTGACCTGAAACTGCCAGGTGAGTCTTTGATGTTAGCTTCCTTCAATACACGTCTAAGCCATCCCGCTATTATTGATTTTGATGCTGCTTTTACTTTACCCCTGGTTGTGATAAACATATTTGTTAGAGTTGGATCAGCACTTCTTCTCGCTCTGGTCGCATCTAGCAGCGCAGGTATCCAGTGACATAAGTCTAGTTTTAGGTCGTTATTTTTGGATAGAGACCATCCTGATTGTCGATATTTTGAATTATCTGTTTTCGACCCGAATTTCGGCCAAATAATTATTTGATCTTCAGATATTTGGCAATTATCAGGGTTGATGTGTAAAAGTGTCAGATCATGTATGCGACGTCCCGACGCTAGTAGTAACAAGGTTGCCACATGTTGGGACACTTGAAATATGTTTGTCACGTTAATGTTCCTTTCGATAATCCATTTCAAGAGGTCGCCTACGTCCCATGTGCTGAGACGGTGGCTGGGAGGATTCGTCAACATAATGGCCTTTATTACTTTCTTTACTATTGGGTGGCTGCTGAGAGAATCCCTTGAAGGCTTGGAAAAGGTAGCTACCACTGATTTGTGGACAAGTATGGTTCTGGGAGCTAGTTTCCGCACTTCATGGAGAAAAATTAAGTATCTTGCCAGGTTTTCTGGGGATGGAGTCGACGACGCAACGTTGTTGTTTTTTGTCCATCGAAGCCAGCTCTCCCAGGCCGGTTTATATGTTTTCAGTGTAGATGGTCTCCAGGCTGATTGTAGTAATTTGCGTTCGGACTCACTCCAGTTCGTTATATCAGCGGCCCAGCCCGTATTTTCCAAACTTCTAGACAAAGGTTCTGTACATCTCGAGGTGGGAGATTTGTTCGAAGGTCTCGGAGGTGGACTTTGAGGTTCCTGATTGGAAAAGGAGGACAAAGAGCTCGCCGTTTCACAACTGGTTTCCAATGTGCCTTCTTCCAGTTCGGTGCTATTAGCAAATAGTGGCCGTTGGAGAAGTTCAAATGTTGGAGGACTTGTGGAATCAGAGCTGGCGGTGGAAATATCCAGCCAAGTCTGTAATTCCATGGTCGGCTGAAGGCGTCCGTATATTCGCTCTTGTTGTCCTTCAGATCCTCGCTTACGTATCTGGGGACCACTGCTGAGGCTTCCGATGCGAATAAGTCTATGTCCGGAGTCCCCATCTTTTGAAAGATTAGACTTTGTATCTGGGAGTCGAGATGCCATTCCTGTAGGGATTTTACTCTGGAGAGGCTGTCTGCAAGGTCGTTGTATTTGCCTGGTAAATATTTTGGTATTATGTTGACTTCTAATGAGTGGGCTAGGTTCAGAATTTTTGACGATATGTCGAGCAGTTTCCGAGATTTTGTTCCTCCCTGTCTCCTTATGTAAGCGGCTGCTGTACGGTTGTCGGTTTGGAGAATGATGGTCTTTCCGCCTAGTTGACTGCCCTCTCTTTTTAAGACTTCGAAGAAAGTCCACAACTCCTTTTGATTGGAATGCCAGATATTTTGATAGGAGTCCCAGTAACCTGATAGCTTCTTGCCGTTTACTATTGCTCCCCAGCCGACGTCTGAGGCGTCTGTTGCCACGAAAGCTGTGGGTGGAGCAGTTTGAAGGGTGGATGACTTGTGTAAGTTTTGAAGCCACCAAGACATTTCTTGTATTGTTGTTGTTGGTAATGGGAACAGCTTGTTCCTTTGTGCGTTTGGTAGTGGTTTTGCGGCGATTTGAATGGATCTGCAATGAAGAGCACCCAATGGTACGGCGTTAGAAGCGAAATTCAATTTCCCCAATAACTGTTTTGCGCTAAGCCAACTCCACATATTTAAACGCAGTGTTTGAGTTATAGTTTCTTTAATATTACGAATTTTTGAACTTGGTAAGCTTTTCTTATTTCTTTCAGAGTCCCACGAGATACCTAGATATTCGATTTGTGTGCTAGGTGTTAGGTTAGATTTTGATAAGTTGATGTTCCACCCTAATTGTTTTAGGAAATCAACTGTCCATTTTGCTTGTTGTAAAAGGAGTTTAGCATCCCCATTTAGTAGCAGAAAATCATCTAAGTATACGATAGTTCTTATACCTTTCTCACGCAATAGCGACGCAGCCCAGTTAGATATTTTACTGAAGGCTGACGGTGCACTAGAAAGTCCAAATGGTAGACAGTTCATGCTATAGATTTTATGATCGAAAGTGAACGAGAGATATCTTCTGTGCGAATTACTCACTGGGATGTGGTAGTATGCATTGGAAATATCAATTTTGACCATAAAATCTCCCTTCTGTATTGTTTTTGACACCTTTCGAAGGCTTATCAATCGAAATTTTGGCGAATGTACAAAATAATTTAAGTTTTTTAGGTTAAGAATCAATCTGTGGGACCCGTTTGATTTCTCTCTCAAAAAGATTGGTGACAAATATCCACGATCAAATTGATTTACAGAGATAGCCCTCATTTCCAATAGTTGTGATATTTGTTGAGACATAATTTTTGAAGGTGCATGACCATATTGACCATGCATTTTTAAGCTTGCTTGACGTAGATTTGTCAAGGGTGGTTTTTGAATAAAAGGTATTCGATATCCTTTTATAATATTTAAAATCGTAGCTGGTGCCCTGAGCGAGTCCCACAGATTAATCTTATGTTCCAGTTGACCAGCGCAAAAAGGACTAACCTTAAGGTTTCTTTCCTCCACTCTGGGTGGTTTTGTTTTTATTTCTGAAATCCTTGTTGTATTGTTGCTTGTACCGAAAGTTCTTGGAACTCTGAAATGGCTTTTTGTGCGGCTTTGTTGTATCACGCTGGCTTTTAGCGTTTTTGGTGGGAAATGTCTTCTTCTCTGGCTTATAATTGTTTTTCCGTGGAAAAAATTTATGCGCACCTCCTTGATCTTTTATAGCTTCAGCGATCTTCTCCTCAGAGAAAAGATGTGTGTCTGATGGTGGAATGTCATGAAGAATGTCACTGAGCACTTTGTTGATCGGTTTGTATGTCTCGCGTCGGGACTGTATAACCTCAGCTCTTCTACCGCATGTGTATTGGAGAAGAGCGTCCGAATATTTTCTAAATGGGCAGTCATTCGCTAGGAATTTTTCCTGAATCTCTTGTCGAGTACTAGGATCCAAGCCTTTACATGTGTCCTGAAAGGCTTTCCGTTGGAGTAGGAGTCCATGGGTTATTGCGCCTAAGGTCAGGTCTGTCTTCTCCAGTTGGCCTAGAGATGTCCAAGACGGAGTGTTAGTGGCAAGGATACTGTTCACTTTCAGGTGTCCAAAGACAGGAGTTGCGTGGAGGATCTTCTGCACATCTGCGTATCGCACGTTCTTCCATCCCTCGTCCCCTAGCCGTTGGCATTTGCGACCTTGGTCAGCTATTAGAGGATCGGCTTTGGCCAATTTAGGTTCAGCCTCCGTTGTGTTTGGCGAAAAATCACAGTCGAATGATTCAGAGTTCTTCGTATTTGTGATCTCTGCTAGTCTTCTTTGTGCATCTGCTATTTGAGCTGTCAATGCAATTTCCTCAGAGGCGTCTTGTGGGCTATGATTTAGCATTGTAGACGTTGACATGGCGCAGAAGGCCGGTGGTTGAAAACCCTCATCGGTTTTTGTAGTTTCTTCTATTGATTCAAAAGATTCATTTGCCTCTGATTCTGTTTGTACACAGTTTGATGTCAGAGATATGACTTTAGCAGACACATCTTCAATAGCTTTGGTTTGACTCGACAGCACTTGTATCATTTTTTCAAACAAAGTATTCTGCACATCATCATTAACTTTATCTGTGCGCTGAATTTTTCCTGAAACTGCGCTCTCTTGAGAAGTGGATCTTCTCTTTCTCTGAGAACCACTCGAGGCCACGTCCCTTGATGTGAGACTAGGTTTTAGAACTTTTACGGTAGCCATGAACTGGTCGTATGACTTCACATGAACTCTTTCTACCACATTGTGTGGTGCATATAATATAGCTCTTCCTAGAGGCCACTCTAATAATTTCCTTTTGATGGATCGATATTTCTTTTCAGAAAGATTAGAATCTTCGGGTGAAAAAATGTTTGTCAACTCTGCCGTAGGGATCGCGAACCTTAGCTTCGCTTCCACCTTAGAAGATAGGGATCTTCCGAACAAGTCGTTATATGACAGGTTTTCAACCTCCCACGATTTCCAGTCCGTCGGATAATTGCACTCCAGTGCTTCAACAAGTCTTTCATAGATTGTTTGGTCCTCTTGAGAGACGGGATGGGAGCAAAGGTTGCCCATCAATGTCGGAGCCATTATCTGTAAAAAGCAGATAAATTAGTGATGCGTCAACTCATGCGACACACGTCTATTGATACGACTGGACGTATCAACTATGTAAAATGCTTTCATGCGTCTTTAATTTTTCTGATACGTCTCAGTCGTGTCAACGAGATGATGAATGATCGATCTCATATTTCGGTTACTGACGAAAAGCAAGGGTAGACAGGATTGCCAGTCTATCCGACACGTCCCAGTCGTATCAAAGACAATGGACGTTCCACTTTTCGGTTTGATCCGAAAAAATACGGGAAGACAAGGCTTGCCCGTTTAACCCATACGTTTCGGTCGTATCAAAGACACGACGAAAGTTTGGTTCCGCTATTCGGTTCGAACGAAAAATGCGGGTAGTTGTAATGCTCTGTTCTCAGTGGTATTTACTTGGCCTGAAGACTAATTATAGACTAAGGCTTCGTAATATGGGTTATACCATAAGAGGTGTGTCGTTCATTGCGAGACGACGGTAGTATATCGCTAGGATAACTAAACCCAAAATACCTTCTGAGCTAGCAATATAACAGCGATTTATTACAAATCCTTTCCCTATCAATCTAGGGAGATTTGTAACTTCGCTTAACTGAAAATTAATATTAACACTTATAAATATTTGGTACGTAGGTAGGTACGTACCTTAGTTCACTTTTTTTTTTTTTTTTACTACTGACGACGCCGATATCCAAAAGCGTACTGATCACAAAATGGCTCTTGACGAGCTTCGCTGCACTGACCCCCACCACTAACACCAACACGATGACGTTTCTCTACGGGTTTCACCTCCGAACTACTAGATGGCGCTGATGTACAAGAAGGGTAATCTCATTGGGTCAAGCCTGAAGGCTCGAACACCTAAATATTAGAGCACATAATGAGAAATTCAGTGGCGCGTCAAATCAATAAAAACGTGTTTTCCAATATAAATACACAGTTGCAGGCAAGTTAATTCAAACGAGCCGAATTTTAATATGTCGACCAATTAAAATTTTAATTAAGTTATGCTAATTAAATAGTTTTTCATTGAGTGAAATGTAGCGAGATGAAAGATTCACAACATTGTTTTCGCGGGTGTTTCATGTAATAAAGGGTTTATTCCCGCATAAGTATTTCTCATAAACGATCAATCTCCTGCAGCTAACATAAACGGAAGTAGGTTACTACATTTTGTTCTGTATCGAAGCTTATGATAAAAATATATTTTAACAAAGACAAAAATGAATAATACTGATTTGCACTAATAAATGTGTTATTCAATCGTTTGGAACAGTAGCATTCTGATCAAATCCCAATAAAATAATAAACATTATGCAAAGTATTCAAACTATGGAAAAATAGCACTATCAGCCACTAGCACCGACTTGCTAGTATCAGATTCAACTTGCGAACCGCAAACCGGACAAAAAAATATTTGAATAAAGAGCAAAAACGATGCAGGTCACACCGAGTTTTTAGCGGCCCGCAAACGGAACTGGCCGAAAGTACCACCTAAAAATTTCTCGTATTTAGTTTATCTAGGTTTATCTAGGCTAGGGGTCAGTGTACCTTGGCGTGCCTAGGAAGTGTTAACAGCTGGGCGTGCCTGCGCTATCTAGTATCTTGCGCACAGCAATTGCACTTGTCAGCCGGGGTTCGCCTTAGCGTTTCCTCGGGGCACCCCTCAGTCACAGATTGGACAGAACAGCTGACAAACATTGTAAATGTTATCCTAGCACTTTGAGTGCTGCCGATGAACATGACGACGATCCGAAGCATAGCAGTGTCCACATGAAATTATTCACTAAACGTTGAGATAAGTGATTGATTACATAAAAGCAAATGTCATCTTGCAAAAATTGTTGACGATTACGCGAACTTAACTGACCTAGCCAATATAATAGTGTTGCTTTTTGCCATTAATGCTTATCTTTTTGCTTCTAATGCTAATCTTATTTGGAGCATCACTTGCTTATTATTTTCAAGTGTCTGTAATCTTCTTACAAATCGCTGCATTACGGTTTGGATATATGCTGAATACAATGAGTGAACCAGCTGCCAGTAGCCTGCAAACGATATAGTGCCACGTTGCGCTTAGTCGAGTGTCGGAGCTGGTGGTACCTAAGGCAATAAAAATAAGTGGCTGCGTAGTCCTTTTGAGATCAGAGCGATATTTTGCAAAAGAACTTAGGATAAGAAATGTTGAGCTTATAAAATACCTGAGGCTATGCAGTTGAATATAAGTTATGTAGTACAACCTTTCTATTTTTCTTCTCAGCTTTTCATTAAATTTTAAATAGTTAAAAGGAAAAAATATGCTATAAAATGTTTATTGATGATTCATATAAGTTCCTATCCAAATGAATCATTCGTCATTGAAATAACAACCAATCCTCGTTTGGCATTAACCTTCGCAAACAGCACTTCAGTAGTTCAAAGTGTAAATTAGGGTGGAGCGATTGTTCAATCGAAATTAGGTAAAATATTACCAGAGCCCGGCAATATAAAACCAAGGGGCCTCATTACAACGAGCCGACGGGCACTAAATTAACGTAGTACTAAAGCACCCAGGCAAATTCACACTGCAAATTACAATTGTAGAACCAGTAGTTTCACTGCTCACACTGAAGATAAAGCGTTGAAGGAGCACTAAGAAAATGAACCATAACAATATTTATTAAAATGTGAGAATTCCTAAACCATACAAGTTTGCCATTCTGTGAACAGTTTTGACATTAGATACTGGTTTCTTTGGTTTTACTGTGAGAATGATGTAGCCCCCTTGAATATCAGATTTAGTTCGTACTCTGATCGATGACTTGGCCGTAACTGTTTGCGTGCTAAGAAAGCTTGTACCGTACATATTAAATATCTTTATAAATCGTTTTTGTATAGAACATGATAATTTTTTGTGTTTTGTAATGATAAGAAATGATTGGTCTGTGTTTTTGATTAATTAAAAAATACATAATATATATCAATTTATCAATTTTAGTTCAAACACAAATGGAATAAGCATTTCTTATTGTTTTTATTGTGTTGCTTTGTAAACTGAGATGAGTTTTTTCGGTTACAGGACTTGGCTGTTCACATGACTGAACGTCCAGATGGTTTATCAGGCTAGTTTATATTGATTTTGTTGTTACCATTTCTCAATTAAAGCTTGAACTATAACTTAATTTATTGTATCGTATCGTACTTCTTGACATTGCGATAAGTAATCAAAATCGAATGAAACAAATATTAAATGTCAATTATTACTATATTATGGAAAGTTAACTTCTGCAAATGTGGGCATGTATCAAATATGTATGTGATCATTTCTATTATTATGAATTTTGTACGAACCATCTCCATTGTGTCGTATTGGTCACTTGTGGATGGTTCCTCAAGTTTCAATCAGAAAGTCATGGGTTTTAAATTTTGAACTTCATCAGTAGGTACTGACTTTGCTGTCTCCCAGTGAACAAAATGAACTAAACTAAGAGACAGGACAAGCCTACACCATACCAACATTGTCCCAAGCACTGAGTATCTGTTAGATGTCAGCAAAGTTCCTGACATCCTGAGACATTTCCTTTTCCTTCTAACTATTGTCTTTTTTTCGATCTTTATTGTACCCGATAAAATGAATAATGAAAATACCTACACAATAATAGGGCATGTGCAAATACAAGCTTAAATCTAGAAAGAGTCTTATGTAACTGCATAAAAAAATGAGAATGAATTATTTCAATGAAATACGAATCCCATTAATCACTTAAATGCTTTAATGCGCATATTATAAATTAATTGAAGTACATTAAATACTGAATACAGAAAATGACGATCACGGATCCGTAATAATGACTGTCAGGGCTACTTACTCTTAATAGGTAGGTTTCTACCTCTAGGGATGTTATTTGCGGAAAGGTGGTTGATACCAAACATGAGAAAATTCTAGCTGCTATTAAAATGCGAATGTGAATTTGTTTATTTGTTACGCTTGGCGTCTTCACTAAACTAATCATTACACAATTTTGCACTAGCAAAGGACAAGTAGGTAGGGACAATTTTGCGTTACAAAGGAAACCTTTAATTCAGAAAAAAATACCCACTCCCGAGAAATAGAAGTTTTAAAGTACATAAGGTACCTACTACGATCTCTTTAGAATAGAAACGAAGAAAATTTTTATATTAAAATTGATTGTAGAAATTTAACTTGGCTAGAGGGGCTGAGCTAGTCAAATAAACGCTATGAATATCATCGTTTTATCTAATAAGTATACATTTTATTTTATATTAGCAATCAAATACTTCATGTTCGAAGTTACCAAATCATGTATCATTCACATCTCTATTAGCTACGATATTATTTACACCGAAATCGTACCTATTAATTTCATTCACAGGCGGTAATTCAAAATTATAATGAATAGTGTCAAAGGAAAATCAGAAAGATCGATATTTGATTCAGTACCAGTAACTTGTTACAGGGTTGCCGGCTGATTTCCATAAAGTTTGATGAATATAAAATTAACAATATTAGAAAGAATATAGTACCGCGAATCAATTGAACTATTTACTAGGAAAAGTATCGTGTTTGTTGAGTTGCTAGTATAGGTAGTATTATTTTATCTGTGGCATAACCTCGAAAATTCTGAAGTAACCATACATTGATCAATCATCTGTACCTAGATGTCCACGCATTAATTCAAATATGTCCATGCAAATTGACCGATTATAAAATTAATTTCATCACCCAGTTTTAACACCTCGATCGCAAGGTTAATGAACTACAGCCCGCAAGAAGTGGAAAGTAAATATTAATCAGAATATTCCAGAAACATGCTCTAATGAAGGCCCGCACCGGAGGGCACGGCAAACATTTTTAATCCACAGCGCATCTCATAAATTTCAACCCCCGGGATAAAGTCGCTTTTGTTTTTCTTCGCGAAAGAAATATTTTTCGCTAAATTTACAACAGCGCTTAGTTGCGGTATGTCGCCGGTCTGCTGGCGAAAGTTCAATGCGGTAGGCTTTATTGCCCACTTTTATTTTATCTAAAAGACTGCTGGGCAAGGCCTATTGAGAACTAAGCATAATTAAATTTATAATATAGGTAGGTACTTATTTAAATTACAATTGGTTTGCAAAACATAATTATGCTCCCCATTTCTTAAAGATGGCCTACAAGCTGAACTATCCGTAATTGAAGAGAAGTAAGTATTTCAAATGTAATGAAATATGGGAGAATTAATATTTCAGATACCCACCGAGCCCGGAACTTTACCTATAATTTTGATTTATTGAAGCCTCACCGCCTCTCATCTACTCAAAGTTAACTTTATTCGACCAATCACTATGACCGTGTCCTTCTACTAGACTTTTTTATCAAAAAGTTGTTATGTAGTTGATTCTAACTTGCTTTTGCCGAGTAAAAATAAATTAATGAACTACTTTATGATAAAAATTTGAATCTCTTGATTTTTTTTCCAAACAACACGACACTAATAATTTCATGTTTTTTTGACGTGAAAAAGAACTCCGAATTTTTCGGAAGGTTTTTCGTTTTAAGACACCATTTCCAGGCGATAAAAGTAAGCACCAGGTTTCCTACCATTAGCAAGTACTTCACAAACGAGCGACAAAATTTCCTTGTATCGACAAAGTAGCCGACTAGCAGACCCCATTTTCGCGATAACAATCTGTCCCACCTTGCGGCCATTACGGGTCAGGCGATGGCCAGATATGGGGCCAATTTATGCACTGCACACTCAAGAGCTTCGTATTTACCTACTCACTTTTTATAAGGCGAGATGCTTATCCGTTTGCAAAATGTTGAGCGCTCGCTACGGACTTAACACGAGATATTGTATTCAGGCACCCAGTGAAAGCTGCTGTTTTTCTTTTGTGGATTATTTTATTTTGGGGTTGCCGGCCTTTTTGAACAATGTCCATCAGGAAAGGAACGGAATGTGCGTCATGTTTTTCTTATCGGTTTTATAGTTATGGCCAAAGAAAGAAAAGCTGGAATTTTTGGAAGAACGCAAAATCTGGTCTGCTTAGGTTATTAGTTTGAATGTGTTCCAAAATGTTGAACCTATTTTTTGTGCGCCATGCTCGGTATTACGCTTTTAGACAGAGTCCTCAACACCGAAATTCGCAAACGGACTAAAAGTCCAGAACGTAATCGAGAGGATATGTGGACTCAAGTGGAGTTGGATGGGTCACCTGGCGAGAAGGAGTGACAACAGATGGACCAAGACGCTGACCAAGTGGTGGCCAAGACAAGGACACCGTAGTAGGGGACGTCCACTGGCACGATGAGACGACGACATCCGCAAAATATTGAGTTGCATGTGGTAAGTCTAGCGCAGGATAGAGGTGAATGGCAGACACGAAGGGATGCCTATGATGCCCAGCAGTGGGTTAAAAATGGCTGATAATTATGATCTTCTAAATAACGAACAAGATTAAAAACTGTTGTATACTGCAAGACTTTAGGACCTACAGTTGAGGTGAAGTTTGTAAAATACACTTTACTTTTTACGAAAAACGTACTATTGACGAAACGTATAATTGTATGAAAATATCTAATTAATAAACATACATTTATTTACTGAAACTAAACTACTACATATTTATCACAACACTGTACAAATACAATAAGAACCAATTGAGCTACCTAGAGATCGTTTGTAACGATCCTTAGGTCGCTCAACTGATCCAAGCCACTGCCATACGGAAGTGTTCCCAAAACATAGGCAGCATTGCCGCATTGAATGGCAAAGCTGATCCTTTGAGCCAAATAAGTGCCAGCCCTCGGATTACGCGTCGCTTCGACCATGACACCCCACGTATTTTAACAGTAGGTACAGTGATGGTTAGTATTGGTGGCTTTTGCAGTCAACCAGGTAAGTCATTGTTATATTTTTTTATAATCTTGACTTTATTAAACTATTAAAATAAATAAATAATAGCAAACATTAGAGGAAAATGTTTTTTAATGTTCGATACCATTAAATAGCATTCAAGCTCAATAAAATCTTTATTTCCACACAGCGCAGACATGTACGCGAGGCAAGGATATTGATGTATCTCTCCGCGGTAATGGCTTGCTGATGTTGATAAATAAATATAGAGTTACGTGCTGGGGCTAAAACTTCTAGCCTAGACAAGGTGAACAAGATGCAACTTATAAAACCAATATGAGCATTGTGATTTTATAAGAATGACTAAAATAAAGAAAAAGTGTCCAAGGATATTTATTTATTTATTTATTTATTTATATTATGATACATAAATGTGGGGTGATAAATTTTCTAAATGAAATTTGCATTTGATTGAAGTTTGAGATAAAAAAAAGATTAAAATAAGAAAAATCATATAAGAATTGACCACTACTAACTCGAACATACTGACGTTAAGCCATGACGGAGGCCTTTAGGCGGCCTGAAAACTCCGTCACCAGAGTTGGCCACTTGCTCAAACGAACGAACGAACGAACTTCATTTACTGAATAATTTATGGTAAAGAAATAATTTATAGAACTGTATGTAGGTAAATTATATAAATATTAGTTATCAAGCGCTTTTATCAAAGAAATTCTGTTCAATTGCGCTCAGGAACCCTGAGGCACAGCTAAAGGCTTTGGCTTTAATTTCCGGATTCGCAAGTGTGTTCGCGCATTAGGCCACCGCTGATAACTACAAATCTAGCCCTGTTTAAGGTGAGTCTACACCTAACAATTACCCGATGAGATCACTATCAGTAAAGCAAGACCATGCATTTTGCCGGGTTTAGCTTTGTTGAATGTTTTGGATACAATCTCGCACATTTGTTAGGTCCTAACCCGTTTCCGTGCCTTTTATCTGTTCAATGGTAACGGGTAAATATAACCTCTTATAGGTCATACTTGAGGTCAACAGCTCGTATTATAAAATGTTGCAATCTTTGAGCTCCTCATAAACTCTATACAGTTCTTTGTAGGTACACTTAGTACTTATAGGTGTCGAATTTGTGCGTCAAACAATTTATAAAAATAGTGTAGGTCAGTAAAACTTTAAGAGCAACAACGTCAAACGTGGACAAATTTTTTGTATCTCTAATTTTCTTGGGCATAAAATTCAGTTGTTTTTTATTATGATGTAGTCAATTTTTTATTGTTATTGTAGAATCTTAATCACTCAAGAATTTAGAATAGGATTTTGTAGAATGTAGTTATTTTTTGTTTAACAGTTTTATTATTAAAAATAGATTTGAACATTCTTGCGAATATATCATTACTTACCTGTTAATTTTACTTACTTACCTGTTATAACAAGACATGGCCACACAATGAAATGTATATAAAAGGTTTTTTTTTTTTTTCTAACCTGTGCTGTCCCACTGCTGGGCAAAGGTCTCGCCCATCAACTTCCAAGCATTGCGATCGCCGGCTTCGTCCCACCAATCAGCCCTGAATACATCGAGATCATCACGCCAGCGACTCCGAGGCCTGCCCCGGCGTGGCTGCCCATCCTCAGGCACCCACTGTGTGTTGATCTTAGCCCACCTGTCTGGATGCATACGACTAACATGGCCCGCCTATTCCCACTTAAGCCTAGCGGTTTTATATCTATATATATATATATATATATAAGGGTTAATCTTTAAATATTTATAAGTAGGTAGAGTATGTAATCAAATGAAACGAGCAACAGTGGCATTTAAAGCCAAACTTTGTAATAGCGTGTGGCGCTGACATAACCGTGCTATCCAGCAAACAACTCAGTCCCAGCTATCTGATGGCTCACGTGATAATGCGAACAAATAAAGATGGCTATTTGCGGTTTTTCATTCGGAATTTAATCAAAAACAGTTTGGCTGCTAGCACAACTTTATGGTTTGGTTAAATTACCTTGAATTCAAGGTAGTTATTAAAGTTACAAGGCCATCTACTCGTTGGTACACTAATCTTGATAGATTTATAAAAAACATGGATGCTTTGTTTCGTACACAAAGCTCAAATATAGAGAGACATTATTATGAATAAAAAATTGGAACGCGTTACTAAAACTTAGAAGTACACAGCAAGAAAAAACAAAAGAACAATTTTAATGGGTCAAATGTACAATAAACTAACATTTTGCATGCGAGGTTCTCACACTAAGTACGATGACGCTAGAAACGCGTGAAAACACGAGCATCCATCGCAGCAAGTGCGCCTGTTAATAACGATGAAGCGGTCAACTCGTCAACACCTTTGTAATTAATTTTACAAGTAGGCTTTACTCCAATGGAGTGGTTTCGTCGCCATACCGCTTACACTTTATTACCATGGAAATTCGCTTAAACGACGCGGAAGTTCGTAAAAATACTTGTTTTGTGTAGTGACACTTGCTTTCCACGGAAATTCTTTTATTGTTTGTGCAATTACCGCTGTTGCATTGCAAATTCTTTCAGATTTCAAAGTTCCATGTTACAGACTACTTAATACAATTAGCAGCAGAAGTAGAAACAATGCTCTGAAATAAAGGACAAAAGAACAATGTTATTATTTTGTCGAAAGAAGTAAAATTTAATCAGACTGCTGTAAGTATACAAAAAAAGGGTTTTCTGAATTATGTTCTTATTTCAAAGTAATAATTAAAGCTTGAACTTTATATCGTTCTTAGTGACCGAATCTTAAGAGATCCCTGAGTAAATAGACGTAGGCATTGTATAAAACCTAATAAATATAATATAAAAAAATAGTAAATAGTAATAGCATAGTAAAACAACCTGCAAGAAGTTTTGTTCAATAATTATGCAAAAGGATTAAGGATTTTTGATACTTAAGTAAAGGGACATTGACCAAGTGTCCAAGGCATTTGGCTCAGTATTATCACAGATAAAAATAATACTTATTATTATGTAGGTAGTAAGTTTGATTCTTGAACTATAAAAGTTAGTTTTCCATCTTGGAATAAAACTCATTAGTCCGTCGTATGCCGTATGTCTAAACAACGTACAGTGCCACAAACTTATCTGGACCGGTGAGAGGGGCGCTGTTGTAGCATTTAGGAGATTATTTAGTTTTTACAATGAAGCTGTCGTTATTTCCACTTTCGGCCACCGGTCCAGATAAGTTTCTGGCACTGTAAAATACCCTTTTCAAAACATCAACTTGTCTCTTTGACAGTAACAAAAGAGACGACCTTCGGATCGAAAGTCGAGGTACTAATCCATTTGACCAACACGGCTTTTTGATATAATAATATAAAAATAGAATGTCATTAAAATTAATGAAGGGATATTCATTAATTTTAATGACATTCTATTTTATGGGAAATATGCATTTGTTGATAGTAGAACATTAATTTGGGATGTTTATTTGAAAACATCCGCAATTACACGATCTCACAAATCACAAGACACTATTTGGTGTGTTGGTCGATGATTCACATTTAATTTCAGCCTAGTTTTCGCTGTCAATTGTCATTTGTAGACAGGTCCGTGCGCCAATAAAACCTGAATATTTCACGTATCGCCGCCCAGGCATTACCATAAACAATTTGCGACTCGCCGGCTGCATCCACGGTTCAATATTTTTCATGTCCCTCGATTATTTCATCGGTGGAATTTAATTTGCTCTATTAATACACGTCGACACCCGGTTGTGATGGTTACGAGAAGATTTATAGGTAACTAGTATTTAGTCAGCCCACTCGCAGTGTAGGTAACTGGATAGAAGTTATCTATTACAGTGTGTCCATCAATTTTGTATTGTATTTTAGAATGAAGTATTTGATAATTATGTAATGCTAAACATCGAAATTTGAGTGAAACCGGTAAAAATTGTCTCCTTTCGTGTTTTTTTTTCAATTATTTTAGAATCATTTTATTTTTACAGCATAAAAACAGCCTTGGTATGTAGGTACTGACTGAAAACTGAACTGAACTGAGAAAGTTTTAAAGTACTTCCTAGTACCTAGTAGAATACAGTGGTTACCTACCACATTTTTACTAAGTCAATCTCCTCTCCAAGCACACATTTTAATTTAACTATGTTAACAATGTATGAAATGTTAATAGTCTAATGCAAAATAGTATTGTTATCCGAATGTGCTGTTGACCGAATTTCAATACTAATCAAAGCGCGCCCAGCTAATGTCCTGAGTACATACGATTGTTCACCTAATGCTGTATACCATTTACATAATCTCGCCAAATGGTGCAATACTGTCTGATTTGATTTCAATTATGTAATTGGGTTTTTGTTTACTTTGATTAAGTTGTTCTTGAATTAATTGGAAAAGCAAAGACCCATAACAGAATATAAGCACAAACTTTTTTCAAATTCTGTTTTATATTAGTCATTCAATGATAATTATATTTGTGTTATAGCTCACTTAAAACATAGAACAATACGTTTTTTTTTATAAACAATTACTTCATTAATTTATCTTCTTACTACGAAATAGACTAATTTCTTATTATATTGAAATATATATTATATTACCTAAATATATCACAGTAATCACACCAATATTAATAAGGGTGAAAGTTTGTGTGTGTGTGTAAGAATGTAAATGTGAATGGACGCACTTAAATGAAATGATATCTTATTTGATCCCGGTATTCCCACGGAAACGGAAACTTATTTAACGCGGGTAACACTGCGGGGCGCAGCTGTACCTACCTATATATAATTATATAATCTGAACCTCGGAAACGGCTTCAACGATTTCCATGAAATTTAATATGTAGGGAGTTTTAGGGGATAAATAAATGGATCTAGCTAAAAAATTTAGTTTTATTTGTGTTTTCAGGCAATGAAAAAAAATTCTCGTCGTAAAAGCAAAGCTCGTCATCCAGCTGGAATATGATCACGACTATTTATATTCCCAGAGAGAGGTAGATACATATATTTTTCCTAATCTTTTAGGCACGACGAATATTCTAAGTACATATTCAAATTAAATCCAGTTCCATACAGCATTTTGAAACTAGTCAGAAGCATACTTCAGCATAACTACGAGTACGGTCATATATAACGTAACCTAATTCTGCCGCGCGATTAGCAGTTTAACAAACTAGTGGCACTTTCGAAATTAGTTCAACACAGGGGCTAACAACTTGACAGATACCAACATCAATTACTGTATGTAACGACTGATAATGTCAAATCGTTTCCCATGAGATGTTTCTCATAGAATAAGATATGTTAGCTGCTCGAGCTAAAGTCGTGTTCCAGACATCATTTACAAGCGCATTTGAGACGACCAATTATCGAGGTAGTATTATAGAGCCACAATCAGACAAATAAAATGTAAACGCAAAAACTCTGCGCACGCTACGTAGTGCGCAGAGTTTCTCTTTTTTGCGTACAAGCGACATTGAACATTAAAACAAACGTCATAACGTCTACATTCAAATGTCAAATGTCATTATAGAACATTGAATTTGCACGCACATTTTTTGAGCGTTGTCAGCCATTAGATTGTGACTCTTTAATACTACCTCGATGCGACCAATACATAAGTAGAGCCCAATACATATTTATTACGAGTAGAAGAAGTAGTAGATCATCGAAAAAAAACCAATGCGTTAGATGAACCAATTTGGCTATACTAATTTGAACATAATTTAGATTCTTAAAAAGTTGTATTTTAATATTTATTAAGTTAATGAACCCTGTATTTTGTTAACTGTGAAATATACCTATCATATAATCTGCCAAGGCTACAATTCTAAATAATACATTTAAAATCAAATGAACCATATTTTTAGCAGTTAAGCCATGACGGAGGCCTTTAGGCGGCCTAAAAATTCCGTCACCAGAGTTGGCCACTTGCACATACGAACGAACGAACGAGCAGTAGAGTTAAATAAATGTATTCTAAATGCCTTTAAATTTATTTACAAAATGAAACGACCATTTGTTGTTAATATAATATGGGTTGGGTATGCATAAACGGATTGATAGAAATAAGGAATGGAAGTTTGTATAGGAATTATTCATTATCAAAGATAAACCATGAAGTAGTGTTTTTTTTTTAATTTAGACTAAAATGGGGATGGATTGGGGATGAAAGTTGGCATAAAAATCCATATATGGTTATCATACTTTGCTCACGGGTATTATATCAGCAAAATAAATAATGGTAAATAATACTCAATCAGCAGTTTAATTAATTAATTAGCTACTAATTCTAAGTCACTGTTCTACGCGGACACAAGCGCGAGCAAAAGCTTTATGAATCATCATAAAAGTCCATCCCAAATCGTTTTAAACAACCTATAATGGGGAATCTATTTCCAGACACACCTAGTGCACACGTTTGAACACGTTCCCAATATCAAAATCAGAACATCGAAAACCTTTCTCTGGAATGTATATTTACAGTTTGTAAGCTCTACAGACAGATCAGATATCTACTCCGGGATACCTGCTCGTTCGTTTCACAATGCTTGAAATATTCGTAGTATAGATGAGTTCAGCTTGTCCATTGGTGCCTCGTTTAATAACTTTTTGTGTTTATATTGTGTTATTATTTCTTGTGATTTCAGATTGCTTCAGGCAACTAACGGAATACAAACCCGAAATTTCTCACAAACTGAAGCAAAATATTTCTTTACCAAGCGCCGACATTTTTTTACATTAATGCTACAGAAAACCTCTCAGATATTGTTTTTAGCTTCTACAATTTTAAATGTGATTCATAAATTTTAATTGTTTGGGTTTATTGGTAGTCATTAAAAATCTTACATTTAATTGATAAATAACCCTTAATAATTTTTATGAAATACTAGCTGCGCCCCGCGGTGTTACCTGGAGCAGTTCCCGTTCCCGTGGGAATACCGAGACCAATAGTAGCCTATGTGTTATTACCGATCATAAACTATGTATATTCCAAGTTTCAGCCCAATCCGTTCAGTAGTTTTCGCGTGAAAGAGTAACAAATATCCATCCATCCATCCATTAATCAATACTTACAAACTTTTGCGTTTATAATATTAGTAGGAAGTAGGATTATTAACTCGTGAGACCAATCAACCACATGTGTTAGTAAAGTTTAAAGTAACGTTCAAAGCAAGTATAGAACTACAGCAACTGCAGCACCAAATAGCTTACACAGAGGTGCACTCAGAGTAAATCACATCATATTAGCGGTGGAAATACTATTAGTTCTCTACTAAAACATCCTGACCGTAACTTCGGACACTTAGTAACAAGCTGTTTTCTTTGATGTAGATACATTCATAGTTTAAATGGTTTAGACTGTTCGTCAAAGGAAGTCTGTGATCACGATCTATTGGTCTGAATGAGCAGAAAACGATTTTGTAGGTCTATTCAACTATGCGTCCTTTACGTGAACTAACATGATGCGAGAGATTATAAATTCCCGTGACTATGGATATTTGAGACAAGGTAATAATATTTTACGAGGATCCAGATAAAAAGAATATAAACTGATAAAGTATGACAAGATTCAGCATATAGAATATTTTTATTAATTACCAACCATTTTGACGTTTTGAAAATTTTCCTATAACCATAATCTATGAATAGTACTTGTTTGAATAGTGTGAGTCGTTGTGCCTTAATTGGTACCCTGTGTTTGTAATATCATGATACGAGTATCTATAGGTCCAACAAAAACATACCATAGACATCTTCAAAAGGATCTAAAATTGCCTAAAAATCTAAAAAAGAAATGTCTACCGCTTCCTGGGATACGGTCGTGATCATATTTCATTTTTTTCATTTTTCCATCAAAAAACATAAATAGTTATTTTCGTTATAAGAAAATGATTGGATAATAATATGGCTGACTTAACAGAATAGTAGGCATTTTCTTCTTGTACCTACTAATTAAATTTCTGTGATCTTTAGCGTAGAGATTGGTGTTTATCCATTTACACGAAAATTAATTGAGTGAGTATGTAGAGACTGAGAGTACCTACAGATAATATTTAGTAAATAATAGTAAATAGTAAATAGGGTAAACCCAGGATAGATGCCCCACTTTTTGAAAGAGCCTCGTAGTTTTTAAACTATTAATTTACCATGAATAACTCCTATGAATATAGCTAGTTAAATATTTTATCTTGCATTACGCGTTGTTTTTGTAGTCCTAATAATTACTGATTGTGCAGAAATTGAGTTTTCGCAGAACCTTTTTTTTGGGGATAGTTGCCTACCCATATGGATAGATGCCCCGGGTCTCTATTTTGTCTCCGAAATTTGATACCCCTAAAATAAAAATCTATAAATTGGGTTTTCATAATCATCGATTGCCCGTATAATCAGGATCTATAATATAAGGATCCCTTATATAGTTACGGCTAATATCGGCATCCCTAATATTTAAAATACATAAAATCATTCTCAATAAATAACATAATCCATAATGTAACTAACTCATAACTTTATTTTCATAATAGTTTATGAGAATAATGTTAGTATTCATAAATTATTTGAACACTTTATTTTGAATAAGAGCATTGTGTCTCAAGCACAAGGCAGCATAGGGAATGTACCTAACTGATTTTGATCTGGGTGGCTGATTACTTTTATTCCACATTTTATTGGCGCTTCGGCGGCCGCTACCGCGGCACGCTCGCTACGCTCGCTCGCCTCGCGCGTTAGTGGTCACTGTTCAAACCTAACCTAACCAACTGATTTCGATCTTGGTGGCTGATTATCTTTATTCCACATTTTATTGGCGCTTCGGCGGCCGCTACCGCGGCACGCTCGCTACGCTCGCTCGCCTCGCGCGTTAGTGGTCACTGTTCAAACCTAACCTAACCAACTGATTTCGATCTGGGTGGATACAACCTAAGTAATTTCGGTTTTACATATTATAAACGTTCGAAAACATGATTATTCGGAAGTGGAAGTATTATGATTCTTTATTATTATGACACGTATGTTTATAACGATTAAAATTTGGGATTATAATATTAGGTAACATCAATTTATGTATTAGGAGCATAAGGATGAACAATACCTTATTATAAACTATAGTTATGGGACCATAATATTATGGATTCCTATGTTTCGGAGACACTTGTTATTGATTGTGATTTACGGACGATCGATTTTCGGAGACGAAATGGGTTCCCAGATGCCCCACTATGAAAATGCTAAGGAGGATAGATGCCCTATAGAATCAATATAAGTAAAATACAATTTTTACTTGAGCATTCCTATAGAATAATGTTTCTGTCAGTCGAATTTGACTTTGTATTAGGTATCAGCTGTTCTGAAGTCCATAAAGTTACTCCTACCTTGCTTTTGTACTTTCGTGGCATGGTTCACCTACAAACATGAGGTACCTATTGTATACAAATATGTATTATAAGATTATTACTTGACTATAATTATACATGTATGTACCTACTAACACAAAAAAATGTTTCCGACGTATAATTATGTTTTTCAACAAACACTGCACATGCTTAGAGTATTAGTGGATAGATTTTCCTAAGGGCACCTATCCCCTTAAAAATTTGGGGCAACTATCCTTTTTGATACGGATAGGTGCCTTTCTAAATTTAAACTTAACTAAATACAATAGAGTGGGTATTGACATCTAGGTATGTACTCAAAGTACCAGAGTATTAAAATAAAAAAAAAATTAAAAGAATTTATGACCACATTAAAAGTTATGCAACACTGAATACTCATGTTTCAAACTTTGACGCGTTATCCTGCGTTCGCCACGCAGATAATCGCACACACAAGAAAACCAAGTATACTCTGCTCAACTGCCTTTTGGGCCTGAGGAGTGTGGCACGTACGCTCCTTATTTAACCTATTAATTAGTATGTGCGACTTCGGGAAGTTGTGTTTTTTGAAAACGAGGCATCTATCCCAACGAGGCATCTATCCTGGGTTTACCCTAGTAAATATCCTTGGACATTTCACACGGCGTCATCTAGTCCCAAGCTAAGCAATTTAATGCTTGTGTTATGGTAACCAGATGACTGATAAACTACATAGATACATTTTTTTTTGTAAATACATACATATTATACATAGAAAACACCCAGACACGAAACAAATATTTGCAGATCATGCAAACATTTGTCCCGCAGCGGGGATCGAACCCGCAACCTCTGCGTCTCAGGCGGGCTTTCGCCCACTGCGCCACAGAGGTCGTCAACTCAACTCATTTATTGCGTAATGGAGTATAGCGGTGTGTATTTTCAGCCAAGTTGATCTGTACAACAACATTATACTGGTTACCATTGTGTATTAAAACAATTTTATTGTTATATTGCAAAAATCCTCTTAAAGTTTTACAGTGTAAAAAGTACTTCGGAAGAGCTAAATGGTGGCTAAAAGTTATAAATCAGATTTACATTTAAATTTTCAGAGAAACGTATGTCCAGTCTTACTGTTATGAGTTCGAGACCTCTGCTGTGCTGCTGGAAATCCAACGGGTGAAAAGGTCGAACACACATTAACACTTGGAATGACTACAAAGTAAAAATTAAAAATGATATTGGTATTCAATAAAACTTCTTACGCCACACACACCAAATTAGTTTTCCGTTTTATTTTATGATGAAATAAATAGTGTAGGTACCTATAATATGTTTTTGAAATACACCGACCGCGCTCTATGAGCGTATGAAAAAATGTTTGTAACAAAATTGTATGTTCTTTAATTCTTTAATAGATGTCAAAAGCGGAGATATTAGCGTAAAAAAGATTTTTGTGCCATTTGGCCTTGAGTAACTTCTACACAAATACGGAATGACAGAACACCAAAAAATGGTGTACAACTGTTTTCACATTACTCATTCCAAGGTTGAGCTTTTTATTTTTGAACTAAAATAGAAAATGTGAATGAGAGAAATAATAATTTGCATTCAATGACAATAAATTAGTCACGTGGTCAGAGTGCCAAAACAAAGGATTCGCTATATGTTAGAAATAGATTCAATTCGAAGGGGTCGATATAGCTACAGTACCTACCTACATGCACAAATTATTCACGTAGAAATATCGTCGATTTAGATATATGACAATGTGTCTTTCATGACGGTCAACATCTTATAAACAAACATACCTACTCTTACCTACACAAACCACAAGACCTATTAACAAATTCAAACCGAAACCAATTTTCACAACACAATGACATCCTTACTGCAGTTTACTGTGTGAACCTAATTTGAATGCTTACTAAAACATGTACTGACTTAACATGACAAACATTAAAAGCACTGTGGTTCCGAGAATACTAAGAGCAACAACACAGAATTACCTTGAATTGCTAAATTAAATCGAGTCTGCAAACTCTAACGGCCTTTAGTAATTTACGTGAACGTCAGTAAAACGCTTCTGAACCATCGGTTCGCAGTGCAAATCAATTTACTCTAGCGATTTTAGTATAAAAAGCTATCGGTACCTCTATGCTCAACGCAGCATGTTGATTTCCAATTCTATTTCGATAAAGCACCGTTCACGTTGTAAACAGATGCCAGAAAAAGTTACCGGGACAAACACACAAATATTATTATGCTCGCTGATACTTAGTTACATTGTTTCGTGGAAAGTAAATATTATATTGAAAGAAAAGAAAAATAACAGCGTAGGTACTTCATCCTTAGCAATCTATAGGTATAAAGGGCTTACGATCATACAGCAATGGCGGCTTCCTCTTCGTAGATCGCCAAGAGGTTGCGCTAAACTAATATACAATATTAACAATGAATGTGCCCTAACATGTTTGTTATGTTGCGTTGTTTTGCGGAAGTTAGTTTCATAACTCACTCGCATGTGAACGAGGGGGTATTGAAATAATAAATTGGATGAAATTATGTGCTCCAAAACACTCGCGGTTACGCACACAGATTTCCTGACAGGAACTCATTCAATTGCAATTTGATATCGGAAAGAAACAATAAATTGTGGTTCTTTTGGTATCTTTTAATCAATTTGTATTATTGCAAAAGTTTATTTTGCCTAAAATAAGGTGAAGACACAATCGTAGAATTTTAAATGTATAATCTTGTCTTACATTTTCTTCAATCATTATTTATTTTGATAGTGATAAATTGAAAATAAATTCACGGTCGAACTGAGCAGAAAATCAACTTAAGATGAACAACATTCTTGGAAAATAATATAGTGATAGACTTATAGCGTTCATTCCTCATTTACGTAGGTGTAGGCAAGTTACAAAGGCTGGAAATCCATAGAAGGTAGGGGTATAAAGAAAGGATAAAAACTTTTACGGTACATAAAAGGAGACATGTCGAAAATCTGTGGTCATAAAACATAGCGAACGCCACGCGAGCTCTTGCGCGTAGTTCCCCGCTGCTCGTTTCGAATCTCGGCCTTCGGCGAGCATTGGCCTATTAGATAGCTCTATCCCAGATTTCAAACCGACAGTATCGGCTTAATACCCCAAAATAATTTCATTATAACTCAGATACAAAATAATTTATTCATTTATAATAGGGAAGTATTATTTCGTTAAACCTTTTAAATCGTCATAATTGCTCGGCTTTCATTGCGTGGATCCGCGTAGGTGTACCTACCTACCTAATTTGGAGGGTTTAAACAGTTATTCAGAAAATTGCTTGGCTTTTAGAGTTATAATCCTTGTTAATTAAGCAGTCAGAGTTTGACGTTTGGAATCCCTCTTTTAATAACTTGCCTACCTTAAAAATAAAATATTAAAACGATTAAATTTTAATGTAATGAGGAACACCGAATTGCGGCCAATTTTAAGCGAAAATCCGGGTGCTTAGACTCTTTCAAGCTTTATTGAATTCCTCGATTGAAAATCTAAGTTAAATGCTCATTCTTGAATGCCACTTGATGGCATAAATTTAATATCGTAACCGAGAGCCATTCAGGCTAACTTTTGTAACAAATTTCATTTATCTCCTCCCAAAGGAATTTCATAAAATCGATTGTTATCAAATTGATTAAAAACTTGAGATTTAAAGGACGAGATATTTTGTTTGTCAATAGGATTGGCACTCAATGGTATTCGTTATATATTACTTTTTTCACTGAGGTATATGAAAATTAAAAGCAATCTAATCAAATTTAATTAAAACTAAATTCATAAATAGAATAAGTAAATATAATAATTAGTTTTTTCAAGCCTGGTGAAACTAAAGTAAATTAAACCACAGGCAATTAGACAGGCATTAGAATCACCTAGCATGTAAAACAAAACTTAAGTGATCCTTGAGGTCCTACAAGAATAAATGATTTTTTCTTTCTTTTTTTCCACTCATGCTCGATGACTGATAAGTTTTGTTTTATACCAATGACACATTGAAGAGAAGTTGAAAACGAATATAGAGCTCTGTCGAACAGCCAACTCTCATTTTATTGGCCCCGACACGAGTGATCAGCTCCAGGGATCATAAATCTTGGCAGTCATTAATCATAGCCTGACCGCGGCGGAGACTCAGACACCTCCGAGACAATGTTTTAGAAGCCATTGTTTCGCTGAAATATTTTTTACCTTCTGTTACAAAGGGAGAATACTTTACAAATGGCAGAGTTCTCTTACTTACAGTGTGCCACTGAGGGAATAAAAAATATTGTTTTCTACAAAAGTTTCCTAAGTTTTTAGTTGTAAATCATGATGTTTTGTTTTCTTGTGTCTGAGAAATACCAATGTCCTCTAGAATCCCAATACTTATTTATTTAGAACATCTGTTTTTTACTGTCCATAATATGGCAATGAATGTGGCAGAAAATTTTCATTGATACTCAATACTGCGTGTATTTTCTCCACAAAGCCGATGGGATATAAATAACTTCAAAAGATTACCAGTTCTTTCTGTGGCCATAAATCGACGAAGGGCGACCATAAAGTACCGAGATTCAGTCACTATGCTGGTAGTTTCCTCGAAGTGTTTCCGCATAAGTCATAACGGTGTCAGTTTTCCGTCGAAGCGGCAGTTTTGGAGCTCAAACCGTCACAAAGAAGAACCGCGCATATATCACTGTGGTCACAGAATAAATTAAAACGATAAAAGAACAACTCTAGTCACAACACTTTATATTCGTTTATATGCCAACATGCCAAGTAGTGTGTTACTTATACAGTAAATAAATAATCATTCATGTTACTTCAAAATCTGCAATTAGCTACCTACTTTATAACACCATGTGCATGTGCGACAGGAATACGTGTCCAACACTAAACTAATTATAACACGGGAAGTGAACAGCAACAAAAGCTCAGTCACATATTACGTAACGTTCCCGCGACAACCGCTTTTATGTAGATTTTACATACTGTAGTCAGCATCAGTTTTCGAGGCTTATATAAATCGCGCTACAAACTACTCGTAGTAAAAAAATTAGAGTTTCAACGCGTGAAAATGAGGTTCAGCATGCATAGATTTATATAAACGTTTAAATTTATGGCGTTTGAGAACATATTATGTATGTTTTTAGTTGCCAAAGTTCAATAATTAATTAGTAGCAGTATTAAACATAAACAAATAATAATATTATAAATTGAAAAGTTTGTAAGTATAAATAGATGGATGTTTATTGTATCAAACAAAACTACCGAACGGATTTGGCTGAAGTGTGTCACTTGTTTATACAGTTACTAGCTTGCAAGCCATAGCAGACTTGCTCCGTCTAAGGTTAGTCGTCCGGACGCGTCATTTAGAATGTGGCTTTATAACATTGCGATTGAAGTTTTGCCGCTCGCTGTTAATTTACTGTGCGGTAACAAACTGTGCATATATCACTGCGAACAGATAAATCACCCCGTGATCACTGATCAAAAGTTTGTGAAGTTTAGCTTTTTGGGACAATCGAATAAATCAGCGCTTTGAGCTGTGAAATTAAACGAGAGGAAGTTTTTTTATGAAATTCATCGAAAAGTATTTTAAACCGGATGTGAAGTTTATGATTAATGAAACAAAACATTCTGAATTTGATCAGCTTCAGCCGCGATTTATATTCACCACAGCAAGATTGCGCTTTGAAATTTAATGATAAGCATTTTTGAACTACCCCTAGACATCTTTCAATGAATAGCAGTAGCCTTCATACATGAAAGTATTTTTTTTTAAGTAACAAACATATCTTCATTGTACGATACGATTACGATAATTTAATCCAAAGCAGCTCATAAAATAAAAAGAAAAAAAAATTGAGATAAAGAGATACATAATATTAAATATTCGTCTAGACATCATCTTTATGCCATCAGCCTACGAAGGGTGCAAAATAAATCCTCTTAGAAAGATTTGTCAAAGGTGAGAGGGTGCTAAGAATGTTGAAATAATTAGAGGTTGAAGTCAGTAGGGAGTGGAAACCTACTGAATAATGAGAGTGGGGTGACGCGCGGCGCGCCGGTATATTAAATGTATATACCTAAACTAGAGAAATACTCTGACTTTGTTCCTGCTGCGTTAATTTGATAAATATCTACAATTAAGGTTTATAATTTTATAGTACCAATCCACTTAGGTATTAATCGTAGATACAAGCGTAGAAACGATCGCTCTTAAGCCGAGCTGCCTGACCGTTAGTATCTACGCAGTTTCGAATCCTGCCGGAGCCTTTTAGTAAGATTTTTTATTTAATAATTATCTACAATTATCTTGTGATACATTTCGCAAATGAAATTGATTAAAAAGAGTGCATAATTGCGGGGTCCACGCCGGACGATACATTATGGATCGGTGATCCCGCGATTCGTAATCCGTGAATCGAGATCGTGGTTCATGTAAATGAAATTAAATCAATTCACGCCGCGCTCTTGAATATTACAGCTCTATTTTGTAAACATCAAAACTAGTCATTATTGGATCGTAAAATCGAGAATATTCAGTTACATTTTATGAAAAGAAACCAAAAATATAATATTTTAAAACTCTAATCTGTTGAGATTATTATTACAGGTTTAGTTGTAGAGTTTTTGAGTTGTCAAAAACTCTACAACTGAACCTATAATAATAAAGAATAAGACGACGTCTCGAGGTACCTGTGTAAATGCTACTCTAAAACCAGTAGATAAATTTAAATGAACTTGAAGAAATTGGTAACTTACCCTTAAAAATTTACTACAATTTGTTGGTAACACGAGTAGCAAAATTTACAGCTTAGTCAGAGTAAAGTTAGTCGAGGAGCGAAACTCACGTCCCATTTATATTGTTTTATGGTATCTTTCCTTCCCACTAAGGTTCGGCTAGAAAATGTAGATCCGTTTCCTCGCCTTGGCTTTTATTATCCTGTAACTTAGTAGCCCTTTCTGGTACTGACTGATGACCTTCCATCTTATGAAGGGTTTGAGAATAAGCAAAACTTTGGAACATATTATATTCGAATTCTATAAATTGTTTTTGCTAAAATGAATTACTTATTCTTGCTCGACGTTTTATATGTTTAGCAAAGACTTCATATTTAGAATGATCAATTACTTTATTTTTTCAAGCCTTTGGATTATTCAGATTTATGAAAGCTGTAATTCAGGTGTAAAAAAACAGTAAAAGTGCGATATTTCTCACAAAACAGAAATAATTGGGATTTAAAATATCAGTTTTTTTATGTCAGTGCATGAAAATTCACGTAATTACTTTCAATTTAACTACCTCTGTGGCGAGTGGGTAAAGTGAAGGCCCGCCTGAGACGCAGGGGTTCGATTCCCGAATTCAGCTAGTATAACTATAAAACCAAAAAAATAATCAGCCAATAATAATACTGAATATTAGATATTAAAAAAAGTAAGACTTAGGTACAACGAAGTTAAATTGAAATCCATCTTCAACAATTTATTTGAGTAGGTAAAGTTATTACGTTTCGAGTGATCAATTTACAAAGTTATATTAAAGTTAATAAACCAATATCAATTAAATTCAGCCTTTTAGAAAGTTATCTTGAGGTAGAGGTAGTTAAAGTTTCGATTATGCCAACCTGTCTATTCTACCCAAGTGGAATAGATTTGATCGGATACGCCCAGAGTTTTACGAAACTTTGTAAAAGTTCGGGTAAACTCGCGGTTCGGAAATAGGTTTAACTAAAGATGAAAGAAGTAGTTTTGAAAAGGAATCATTCTTCACAAAAGTTGAGACAAGCTATTGCAAATGACAGTAATTCATAAATCTGAAATTGTTCGTTCAATTTAGTTCGTTGGTGTTTCGTAAAAATAGGCTTTCATTTTATTTATTTATTTCCTTTGTAAATGTGAGCAATTTGAGCTTAATAGTAACACGTGAACGTATAGCTAAAAGTGTACACGAAAATGGTATCTAAATATAATTGTACGTCGAAACCTTAAAAGCCGTTTTAGGGTATTTATTCACTACGAACGATTACTAAGCGGTGTTCACTTTTTTCATAAACCGAAATTAATTCATAAATTAAAATTTATATTTATTATTCCTATATTAATTACTATTCCTTCATAAATTTAATTTCGTTCTGAGAGCTCTTGAACCGTAGGTACATAGATGGTATTTTCAAAATCATAATCTCATTTCACACATTACTTAAAAGCGCTCTTTCATGTAGATTATAAAGCGGCTTTAATAAATTAGCTATGCGCATCAGAATGAAGTCAACAAAACAAGAGAAACGGGAAAACCGATCCTTTGATCTAGATGGCAGGAATCCCTTTGTTTTTTGTCCAAAATAAACTTTTCCTTTTTTTTGTCTTTGAACCTTTAGACCCATGTGTGGATTGAACCATAAATCAAAGGCATCTCAATAAATCTTGACTCCGTGAGAATCTTCTCTCTCAAGACGTTCTGTATTATTTAAAATCTATTACAGTGTTTTAAGAAATCTGTGCAGGTAAAAAAATATTATTTGAAATACTTATAGGTATATTTGTCATAAACACATACTTACTGAAGCAAAACATTTAATCTAAAATACATAACATAGATGATGATCGAAAAATATATAATATATAAGATCACAATCTCATTAAAACCGTTCTTCGTTATACCACGTCATACCGTGAGCCGATGAGAAACCTTCGATTCATAAAGTCGACCTACTTGCAACCAAACTGATTTTCGAACTCAATCATTGTCTTTATCTAATAACGGTTGAGATTTGGTAATATCCGGTTCTTTGAAAGAGTAAGAATGGCAACCTTTCGCTTCGAAATTAAACCATTTGTAAACGCTCAGCAGCGAAGGGGAGTAAATCAATCTATACATTGAATTAGTTGATGTTGAACGGGCGATTTCGGCAATATTTTAGAGGCGACGGCAATAGAATGAGGCATTTTGCACTCGGAGCACGTAGTGGCCTATTCATCAAGCCGCCGGAGCCATTACCGAGCCCGCCACCTGCACGATCCCTAGTTTGTATTATGTTAGATTATTCCCGCTTTTATTCACTGTTAACCGATAACTTGTTATGATATTGTTACATATTTGCAGGATACTTTATCCGACAAAGAAAGGTAAAGGTTGATGGAAGAGAGGATTGTTCGCTTTATTGATCCTTTGACAAATACTTGCTCCCATTTCTGCCATTTGTTCAGCTTTGTGTTCAGTGTTCTATTGAAAGGTACAGCTTTGCTTATTCTGATACTTTTCGTTTATGTTTTAGGAAAGTCAACTGTATTATTTTTATGAAACTGCGCCGCAAGGTCAGTTGTTCCTTACAGAGGAGGAAACTGAATAGTCAGTAAAATTGAAAATAAAGAATGCACAGATAACAGCTGCCGCCACAACGTGTTAATGCTGATCCAGAGTGACTAGCACATACTGTGTAGACACTGATATTATCAAACGTCAACTGTGATCGTATTAGTTACCTAATGCGAAACCATGAGTTTTCTAATACCTCATATAATCTTTAGATATACCTATTCTGAACAGCATAGCCATTCAGCGCGGCGATGCTGCCAGCCTTATTTAACTTGATCGGTCAAAAACACAGATATATTTTGTATATCTTACCAAAAATAAAATGAGTTTCTTATCACTTAAGTACTTAAGTTTTTTGATTTTATTTAAGTATTTATTTCGTCAAAACCGTTTTAATGTGTTGCAACTATCTCTCTCACTGGTGCTAGTTAGTATCCACTTTCAGAACTATTCGGTACTGAATGGTGGATATACGTACGCTATTACGAGGTTATTCCGCAGCGTAGAATATTTCAAAAGTTATCGATAAACTGGCATCGTTAGTCTATCGTTTTGCTATGAATAGTTTTAGAATTAAAATTATGAGATTGTTATAAAAGTACTTTCGGGATTAAACATTTAAATTGATTTCGGTATTATAGTAAAGTTGAAAAAATATTTTGTTTTGTATAAATATAATGGGAATTGTTTGTTAAATTCGATTCGAAATTATCTCTGTTTCCATCCCCATATTATGACCTGGCGATGACAGGCTGACATGGAGCTTTGCAACTGGGAATACACAGAATTAAAAGATGTTTTATGAATGTTCAATATTTTCAAAAATAGCTGAATTCTGCTACAAACATTTTATAGCAAGAATGAATAGAATAATAAAGCCTTATATTTTATAAAGTGTAAATTTGATAAACAGGAATGAAAACAGTAATTTTGATGCTTGAGATACGATTTAAATCAAATTGAGATTTGTATCCGTTTGTTATCATTTTAGCCCTTTGTAAATGTAAGAACTAAGAAGGATATTTATTATTTTAAACTTAAATCAAATTAACATCCAAAGGAAATTGTAGTGTACCTACAATGATTTTAAAATCATAATGTTAAAGATGAAGTTTTAAAAATAGCCAATTAGATATGATTTTCGATTTACTGTCTTTTGTATTGTAGGGTTGAAGACCATGTCTTTAGTCTTAGTTATTGTCAAAAACTCCGTGTCAGCCCGTTTACCTGTGGCTACCTACCTAGCCACTATGTTTTATCAAAACTAATTGAAATATAACTTTTGTCAGTTCCAATATTCCATTTATTAGATTATGTTCAAACACACAGGAACAAAAAATATAACTATATAACTTTTGTTGAAATGTAGAATTGGTGATTGGTTAAAGCTTGATTTAAACAAAAACACGCAAATATAGGTACTTGCAAATGTATTATGCTACGTAGGTTCTGAATTTAGTTAGTTGTATAAAATAAATACCTACACTTTAATTTCGAAAAAATAATAGGCTCTCTGTTCTCTGTTTATCTCTCGGTTCCTTATTGCTTAGGGTCGCGACCTCACATTAAATCTTCTGGCTTTTCATCTTGTCAAATTCGCGATTGCGAGATGGATGGCTGTGCGACGAGATATGTTACAATAATTATCATAATATCTGTCCTGTTCAAGTAATTTCAGCAACGTCACGTGTGTCTACTCTCCAACGCTGGTTATTGCCTAGTTAACATTTTAATTCTGTGTTTCCGAAGTAATGGCCTCGCCGCATCGTGATATATACGTAAGTGCCGGATGCAGTGAACCGTTCCATTGCCCACAAGATGATATACCGCCAGGTGCAAACCACGAGGGTGTTCATCTTCTTTTGTAAGACATGTTCGGTGAGAGTTCAAAGTGAAAATGGTTTTATTGTTCTTAAATATGTGAATCATATTATATTATATTTTATTGCCGGATGTCTACTATACCTACTTGGAGAGTATCACTCATACTTACATTTTGTTTAACACTTTTGTGTAAGCCCACAACTCCACTGCTGTGTTGGCCGAGCAGTACGGGGCCTCCTAATCGCATTTTAATGTAGGCTCAACACTACAGGTTTTTTCCACTCTGCTCCACTGCGCGTCTCAATATTATTTCTTCCCTATGTCATCTTCAATAAGTACTATTATTTTTAATTTAAAACAAAAGACAACAGTGAAATGCTAAGCTCATTGCAATTTGCCATTTACACAAAGTGAGCCATTAAGAATTCGGTGACGTGGCTCGGCAAAGTCAATCCGCCGCGCGTTCCAAAGAGCGTGTAATAGTAAGAGACGGAAGTGCCATACAAACAAAACGAACACTAGACGATGTATTAATCACCCAGTGAACAATAAGACCAACGTAACAAAACCAAACCACGACCACAGAACATATTGACCACGACATACTGCCAACATTTTTTTTTTTTTTAATAACCTATAATGTGTCCCACTGCTGGGCAAAGGTCTCCCCCATCTCTTTCCACTTCTTTCGATCACCAGCCGCCTCCCACCACTCCTCATGGAAGGCATCTATGTCGTCACGCCAGCGTCTTTTAAAAATGTTATATTCTCTATGTTGGCAGTATCTAGGGATGTACCTAGTGACTATCGAAAATTTATCGATATCGATACCTATCAGCAGTAGCTAGGATTTTTGGATTCCATTAAATTATTAGTAGGTTTTTTTTTCATAAATAAAAGAATTAATAATTAATTTAAGTAAGTATACATTTATTTGAACATCTACATAGGGTGTTTTGGGGGCGATAAATCGATCTTGCTAGGATTAATTTTTAGAAAATGACGTTTATATCCGTGTTTTCATGTAATGTTTGCCATCCAGGTACTTTCTTATAGTGACGATGATCATCAAGCTTTTGTTTATGCTTCGTCATGCTGCTTCGATTTTCTGGTAGGTTGTCTGCAACAAATATTGTTGTATTATTATACAATAAAACAATATAAAATATATTATACCTAAACATAATGGTAATAGTGCCACTTGCGATCACCCATCCAAGTAGTGACATCCATGTTTACCTACTCCTAAAAATGTACATGATTCAATTAAAAACCTAATAGGTATAAAATAAAATCTAAGTTACATATAAATTATGGTAATCCAAACAAAATAAAACTTTATAAACATAGCAAACAAACAAATTAATCATTCCAGTTTCATAAAACAAACTATCGATATCGATAAATCTAGGTTGATAGTCAAGCACTATAATTGTTTACCTACATACGGTATGAGAAAATTTTCTTGCAAAAACTTTTACGAATTGTATCATTATTTTACCAAATTTTGGAAATAAATGGCATAAAATTTTCTATTAAATTTTCTGTAACAAATAAATAATTGTCAAATTGTCAACAAACTAAAATTCGAAAGACTTCGTGAATTGACATGACACCACAGACAGTGGACAGACCAAAGAGAATGTAGAATGTAGCCCATAGAGAAAATACATCTTCCTTGATGTAGCCACAGACTAATGATGGATGATGGTGTACTTCTTCTTCTTCTTCGTTCTTACGCTCGTTCGTTCATTCTTACTATAATCCGTCTATGTCGGAGTGTCCTATTTTAGTATAGCTCTACAGAGTTGTCAGTGCTCTTCGTTATTCGAACGGGTTGAAGCCTCGTCAGAGTATAATGTTCTGTGGTTGTAGCAGCCATTAAAACTCCGGGGCGTTTCATATAATCGTCTGTTTGAATAGTACATTCGCCAGACTGGTTGTCATAGCTATTTTGCAAGAAATTTGGTTGTCTCCCGTAGTCCCAAAAATTATGACTGAAAATTGTTTTTATTCTTCACACAGTGTTGTTTTTCTGTTACTAGACCATATAAGCTATGTTTCTAACAGAAGGAAACTTAAAATATTCTAGTGTTTAATACTAAATAAATATAAAGAAAACATGTCTTCTATGATGTAAAAATATGCAAAATGCGATTCGGTTTAATTTCACTTATGCTAAGTATTTTGAAAAAAGCTTTTGACAGAGACCTAGATAAATGCTATCCTAATACGAATAATACCATACTATGCTGAAGATATGCACAAATTTCAAATGGTTATGGTATTACGTTTGTATGGGGCATTCGTACAGCTCCGAAGCCTTAACATCTTATGGCAGATAGAAATGTTAACTAACCAGTAACAGTCGAGTAACCGAACCGCCCCCTGTCTTCGCGTTTACGATGTAAAGTGCTTGTTTTACTCTGTAATGTTCAGTGTGATCTTAACTGCTGATTGCCCGAAATCGCGTGTTTTCGAATAGGGCTGTACTTTGCATTTATTTTGTACGGTTTAATTTTATTTACGCTTGTCTTTAGTTTGGTTTACAGATAGCAAGGAATTGTAAATGTTTCAATATTTCATTCATCATCTAGTAAAATCTAGTTTAAAATAAACTCTATTAGTTTCAATCATCTAGTAAAGATGTAAAGGCCTGATTTTTTTTGTAAATGTAATTAACACCACCAAAAATATAACATATTATCACTTTACTGTAGTTTCTTATATCTACTAATAAACACACCGCAAAAAGATTAGCAAAATAGTATTCAAGTCTTGCTTCATTTAATCAAGTAAAATGATAAAGTAGGTTCCCATTATAGGTAACAATTCATTTACATTATTAGTTGGGCAAAAGCGGTTATTTGGAGGTTCGGTGCTTGCGTCGATTCATCAAGAAGCAAGGCCGAACTTCCACCTGCCGACACAGACTATACAATAGTTATATAGAACTGCTGCAAGCTGGCTGGTGAACTTTAAGAACTCTAGATTTGGGTTTAGAATTATTGAAACGAAATTAAGCAGAACAAGGCATATATTTAACGATTTCTCTTACTTATTTATTTAACCATGTTAGTAAGATTTTTAACTGTTATGTTTTGTCATCTTTATATTAAAATTTATAGTTAGGTACTTAATAGTGGCAATTCGGAGTGTCGCAAAAGCTAAACTAAACTAACTAAAATTAATGCCATCCTTTTTATTCCAATCGCTATGAAAGGGACGGCAACATTTTTAGTTAGTTTAATTTAGCTTTTACGACACTCCGAATTGCCACTAATATATAATTATGTTTGCTTTTATATTGATATTTTTTTTCAACGGATCTAAAAATAACTGAATATAGCTGAAAGAATTTGTTTATCGCACCTTGGGAATCGTGATCATATTTAATTTTTTTATATATATTTTTATTGATTTATTCACAGAAACTAAACTCCTACATAAGTAATTGTACAAAATATAATTAAAACTAGAGACACCTAAGAATCGTCGTCTTTCGAATGAATTTTGTAGAAGTCACTTGTAGCACGAATGAAAACTGTAGCACGTAGCTACGACTTTCGTAGCGCTAACAATATAGGACATTACATTAAAACAAGCTATACCTGAGTAATGTGTCCAGTTTTATTCAGCTTATTAGGACTATGAAAATTATTTAAATCACATAAAGGCCCAGCTGTTCATTTATAAGCTAAGTTAGTAGTTACCCTCGCCGCGACGCCAATTTCTCGCTAGAACTTAATCTTGTTTGCACCGTAAAAGTAATATTTTTTGTATTAAGCAGATAAACTTGCAAGATATTGTTACGCAATGAGTTTATAACAGAATATAATAAGAATCTTTGATAAAAATAAAGTTGCCGTGACATGGATAGGGTAAAGAGGAATTTCTGATTGCTGATCCATCTTTATCAAGTACCTACGTAATACTGTTACGTTGTGTAACGTAAATTGTTTTTTTTTTTTCAACTACAAAACGAAGAATATTTTAAGTATACCATATATTTCTAAAACATCAATTTCTACAATCGTTCGTTCGTTCATTCGTATGAGCAAGTGGCCAACTCTGTTGACGGAGTTTTTAGGCTGCCTAAAGGCCTCCGTCATGGCTTAACGACTTTAAAAGCCGGGACCGACAATTTAACGTACCTACCCTTTGAAGCACGGAAGCGCTCAGCTGATAATGCCACTTGCGGTCACCCATCCAAGTTGTGACTGCTTAGAACGTTGCTTAACTTCGATGATCTATCAAGAACGTCTTAGCAAGCTTCGCTACGAGCGTTTCTACAATAATAGTTATAGTTAGGTAGTATAATTTTGAACACAATAAAACTTGTAATACTCTATGTCAATAAAAAACATTTTTACATTTACCTACTCGCTTTTTTGCGGGCATTACAGTTCAACATTTGAATATTCCAAAGCTCACCCTGTATTTCTTAAACATCTATATCTACAGACCAACTTTTGTCACAACTAGGCTTTCAATTGGTCGGCTAAAGGACGGTAATGTAAATATATCATCTGCCCATCCCCTCATCGAGCACCCATGCTATTTTTAGACACCATTCAGATTATAGTGTGCCACAAGTGTTTACATTATACCAAGTATACATCTCATCCTTGTGGTAGCGTATTCATACTGAATATACAGTTTATGTTACTGAATATCGACAATAAACCTACGTCATGACATTATCCGATTGCAATCGTATGCAACATTGTAGTGAGTGGAGTAATAAATTTAAAACTTTTGATGCCCACTGCTTAGTCAGCTCTACACAATATTGACCACGTATTTCCTATGGATTAGGTTCACTGAGTAGTAAGCTGTTTCTATAGGTTTAAAATTTCTGATAGATATTCAACTGTCAGATCCAAGAAATAACACATTACAATTTTTGAAATACATGGACACGGGATTTTTCACCATGTCCGTGGAACTGAAATATGAATTGTGATGGAAGTTTCAGAAAGACTTTTACTAAAAGTGGTCGTCAGTGATATTATTTTAAAGTTGTCTGAAATTGCTTATGATTTTGCCGTTATTGGATGCCCGTTTCCGGGTGATGTTGGTAGTAATCAATTTAGATCAAAATATTGACAGTTTTGGGTAGACCCTCGTTACAACAAGAATGCTAATTAATTTTGTTTTTAATTAATATAGGTACTTAAAATACAATTAGCTTGTTTACGAACGCTCAAAAACATTGGTGAAAGCGGAGATTTGTATCAAAACGAGTAAATGGAAAAAGTCAACAACAGAAAGCTGTCGCAGAAATGCTCCCACATTCACATGCACGCACGCACCAATCGTAGCGTGTTTGGATTTACATGTTCATCCCGGCCAACACACCCCGAAAAAACATTCCAATTTTGCATTCAACTCGTGCGCGAAACATACCTATCTACGTTAGATACGTACCAAATAATACTCTTCATTGTTATCACGGAAGCACTACACTATGACGAATGCAGCTATTTTTCCGGCGTTATCATGTATGCACGTCCAATTTTTATTGCTTTTTCTGCGGCAGTTACAAATCGATTTGGCTTTAAGCCAATGGCGTCATTTTAATAGTTCCTCTGTGCCGGCCGACAGTACCACTCACATATTTTAACATTATGCATGTAAGTATTTAAGCCTCTGTGAATCTGCGAGCCAATTCCGGGAAACAAATACTGGAATTCAAAGCTTTTCTTTAAGCTTTGAATTAGCATCTAAAAACAACAATGAAAATCAGCGGATAGTTTGTCTTGTTGATTTGAACATAAATGTTTTTGTTTTATGAAAGCATAGTTTCTTTTGCTCTACGAATAAAATATTAACTAACAGTCTGAATTAACTAGAGTAAAATAGTGTTGATGCTAGAGCTACTTTTCGATTCTGACTTTCTGATGTTGTGGGATGCTGTATTTTCGATTCAAAAATAAATTTTCCTTTACAAATTTTTTTTTATCTAATAAGTCTCCCTCATTATCTCATTTTTATATGCCCATAAAATATATAGTTATTATGTATCACAAAATCCTCACCATAATAACATTAATTCAAACATCCAATATTTCATTTCCTTTAGTAAGTAGTTGTTAGAATTAACATTTCTAATCATTTATAGCAAAATATAAATAATATTTTCCCATTATTTATGTAAGTAATTTATAATATATTATTCTGCGAAAGTCTCTTGTTTTCTTCCAGAAGGTACCTTCTGTACAGAAGGTTCTGTACAGAAGGTACAGAATCCTCAATAGTATTACTTGATATTTTCTCTTTGAATGCACAATGAAAACCTAATACCTACCTAAGTAGAAAAGAAAGCGAGCATATTCAACGGGCACTTATTATGATAATAAGATGAAACCCCTATTTGCAATTCATCTAAATTCATCAGTGACCATCTTGAAAAATTAATGATTTGAACTCTGCGATGATTTGGTTAGCAGGTAGAAAATGCCTTTGGCATTATGCTCGCCAATTGTACTTTGTATTTATAAGTGTGCAAAAAAGTATTTAATAAATAAATAATAAAAACTCTCACAGCACAATAATAGAATAGAAGTACAAAATTGTATAAATAGTATTAGGTATTTAATAATTCCTTAAAAAAGATTTTTTCTCTCTCCCTAACTTAAATGCACATTATGCAAATAAGAATATGTTCAGACTATCCAGTAATTATAGAACGCCTGGAGTTCACAGAACTAGTCGGTAAACGGCTGAGCAAAGCAAACGGGCCTAGAACGGACAAAGGCTTAGAAACACACATACTCTACTCGTACGGTGGACAGCGCCTAACAGCCTTACGAAGTACAAAGGCCCTTACTATGTCTGTTTAGAACGTTCGAGGCAGCTCTCTGTGTGATCTAAAACTGTTGAGAAATCATACGACAATTATTGGCCCGGCCAGTTCAATATTTTACGGTTTGATATTTTTACTTCATCGTGTAAGTCTCTATAAATCAGTGCTAGGAATATTGTTGAGTTTTATTAGGTCCTCCCAGCACCAAATAATAACACTCTATTTTATAGATTTAGTATGAATCGATACAAAAGTCGTGACATCTACTTGTTTGTTTTTTTTTATAAGTGATTTCGAAGTCGTACCTACTTCAAAATGCCCTATATATATTATCTCTGATCTTTAATGACTGAAAACCAGACCAAGTATTTTGTTTATCAAGCAATCATTTAAGTTTTTTAAACAACTACGTTTGAATTTCAGACTATAATAATATGATTTTGTTCAAAATACTTCGTATCATGAATCAAAACGGTACCCCGGAATCAAAGCCACGGATAGGTAGAAGCTAATCAGATTCCTTTCAATTCATAAATCACTTCTCAAATTCAGTTACGCCTACGTTCAAAATGTCTTATTCAAAACACTTTTCTAAACATTGCCCTAATGATATAAATACCATAGCATTATAATCATCATAAAAGGCACATTAAATTAGGCAGCGAATGGGAGAGGGAATATTTTGCTTACCTTTTATTTGTCTTTTATAAGAGCTTTACTTGTGTTAGCGGAATAACAAGCGTTTAACTGCCCATAAAGTGGGATTTATCACCGGCGACATACGGAATATCCCTGTTTCGGTTTGAAGACTTACCTACCGTTCCTCCAGCATACGTATGGTTTTCAAATTCTTTGTGAAGATTTATAGCTTTGTGGGTAGGGGTATAAACAGAGTACTTTACATATCCACGTATTTTTCTGCACCTACCCTTTTACCTATTGAAGAAGTTGGATCTAATACAATGTAAAACCGAATGGAATAGCTCTTTAGCTACAACAAAAAACCTAGAACAGTCAATAATACTAAGGTACCTATTTCATTGTGTTACTTAGGTCCTTCTTCCAATCTACAAAATCTTAATTCTGTATTTTGTTTTATTAATCGATAAATCATCAGATATTATTCGAAACTCTGAAGAACATATAAACAAGATTCATTCGCTAACTCCATAAATCTATGTCACATCTGTTTTTCTCAGATATTCGTCTGGCGGACCTTTTTTAGTAACGTCACAGCAAAAATGCGCAAACAAAGATGAATATTCATGTGTGTTAATATTCATAAGAACTTGCTGCACTCAACCTACGGATTGAGGTGTCTATCCACAGATTACGTTATTATGACTATTATCTAGTGCTCTAACTACAGCTGAGGTACAGTATTAGTACAGTTTACCTTCTTTCAAAGCTGTCAAAGACAGTATAGATTAGTTCGTGTAAATGTATTTAAAATTAAGTTATTTGTTGTGAAATGTCTAAAGGTATACACGACGACACCAGACACTAGACACCTGAGTGTCTAGTGTCGTTTTGACGACTTCTGTGGCGCAGCGGGCGAAAGCTCGCCTGAGACTAAGAGGTTGCGGGTTCGATCCCCGCCGCGGGATTAATGTTTGCATGTTCTGCAGATATTTGTTCCGGGTCTGGTTGTTTTTCTATGTATAATATGTAGTATTTACAAAAAAAATTATCTAATGTACGTAAGTATATGTATGTAAGTATATCGCAGTCATCTGGTTACCATATCACAAGCATTAAATTGCTTAGCTTGGGATTAGATGACGCTGTGTGGAATGTCCAAGGATATTTATTTATTTATTATTATATACATTGACTGTCTATGTGCGTCCATTGCCGCGACACTTAGTTGCAGATGTAGTGGCGATGTCGCTCGGTGTCCATGTCGCAGCCGTGGAGACAGACGTGCGTAGTGTCCGACACAAGTGTCGCGAATTTCGAATCTGTGAAAATAGTTATTTATTTTTCGTATTTTTGCCTAATAAAACATTAAGCTTATTTAAGGGTAATTAGTCATTACTCATTATTATTTTTCATAGTCATTCTATCAGTCCTCAATGTCTTTGAGAAATAGAAGTAACATGTACTTAAAAAATGAAAATGCACACATTCTTCACTAATTAATTAAACGTAGTATTTTCCTATATGTTTAACCTACATCCAGTAAAAAATTAAGTAGTTTTAATTGGCAATAATTATTTATACAATTCGAATGCCAAATAACAGTAAAAGTTTTCTAGAAACTTCTATTCCTTTTTATTCTGCATAGTTGAAAGGATGATGGGCGCTTTGTGAAACCTCCAGCTTTTCAGTGCAAGACTAATTTTACAAGTCATTTGAATACCTACAGAGGGAGTTTTATGGAACTGTTTTATGGCTCTTTTAATTTAGAAGCTTGGTGTTGGTCTGTTACCATACGCTTTCGCAGAAATACCGGACTGCCAGACGACATTAATTAAACACCCACTTATTGGTCTATAATATAGAAATGAAATGAAAAATGAAATATGATCACGACTGTATAATATAGAATAAAGATATATTTTATAAAATATAATATAAAAGTGCTTGGGCAATTATTGACATAAAAAAAATTAGAATGACGCATCACTGTTCCATACCAAAAAATATCCATACAATATTATTCAGTAACATCTTTTATCAGTTATTAATATTGAGAAGAAAAAACAATACTTATTGTATGAAAGCACTATTCCGAAAACATTAAATTTGCGTATCAATAATCAAAGTTTGCTGACCGTCATGTATGAGTGGCATAGTTGTGGCATTGACTTCTCGACACATCAATTTTTATGGCTGGGATACACGACGACACCGACACTCCACACAAATGTCGACACTAAGTGTCGATTGTATTGATCGAATCGCCACTATCTACATCTGCAACTAAGTGTCGCGGCAGTGGATGCACCAAAGCAGTCGATGTATTCACTGAGTGTTTAGTGTCTGATGTCTATATCCCCGCAATTAAAACTAAAGTGTTTGCTCAATTCGATAACCGCACCGCATTGTTACCACAATAGTGAATCTCTAGAAACTTGAGTAAACACTCCTTACTGAGAACTTGTTTTAAGCTGACTGAATAGCGTCTTCCTTTCGAACCTTGACACGATAAGCTAGTTCTATTATAGTTATTAATCTTATTTGCATATAGGCAAATAAGCACGTTTATGCAAATTTACGAGACAAAAGAGAATCCGACTTAAAATCGCCTCCATCCTGCCAAGTCAGTGGCAAATTGACTTGTTTCAATGTGTGTCTATTTCAGATAGAGTTTCATAGCAGACCTTAAGGCTAGTCTCCTAAATAACCTGTAAAACACTACGCTCTTGAGAATATTTATGAAAAAAATTATCAATCGGTTTCAACTCACATTTAATTTTGCTTCAGCCATTTTCTTTCATGATAACGGCTTAATTGACTCTATCTGCAAAAGACAAGGATGTGCTTTTGCCATTTTAATAAGTGTTCTAAATAACACGACTTTCAATGATTATAATTATAAAATATAGATTTATTATTTTTCTTATCTGATACGGTCTTGACAGAGCGGTCGTGATCACTACTATGTAGTATCAGTACTGGGGGCAGATGTGATGCGCCTCATGATATTTCGCCACCTCTGTTTGCTCGAGGTAATCTTGCTGCACTGGTTCAGTGAATCTCCGACTGCAGACATGATCTGATCCATCACGTGGTCTAGTGCCAGAAGTAGTGGTAGAAGATAGACTTGCAAAAGTTAAAATAATTAAATCAATGATCATCGTTTCATAGGAAACCTGACTTAAGGTAATGTCGTTTGAATAAGCTTACCGTAGATCTTTGGCACTGCATCCAGCGTCGCTATGTCACTATATTCCCGAGGTACTTGGAAACTAGGGATGAAACTTTGAATCTGACGTTAAGTTTACATAGGTAAATACGATTGAAATACACCTGTGATTCAGACACGGACATTTGAGAGTTTATTTGTATATGAATTTAAAATAACTTGTACTAAACTTAAAATAACTTAAAATAAACTGTGTGTTGTGAGTGACAATAAACGTGGAACATTTAGTATTTATGTATTTATGTGTTCTATGAAAAATAAAAATATACATTTCATATTAATTGTTACTTAGGTATATAGTATACTCTCATTCCAAATTCCGGGATGGTTCCGCTGGGGAGCATGATGCAAGCAATGGCCTCATTTATACAAATAAATAAAATGATACTAAAACAAAAACAATAGAAAAATAAAACAATGAAATGACGATCATCCCGAATAGCTAAATCGTAAACTATAATACCAGAGTACATAAGTCAAGAAAAATATTTATTTTTAGCACATTTTCCTAGCTTATAACTTTGATGGCTCATAACTCCGATAACTCGATCATGCCGCTACATCCCTACTTGAGGCATTTGCATTATGTCCAGTTTATTCTCCACGATAGCATGTGGGGAAAAGTTTCTCTGCACATCCACTCCGTACAGTCAACAGGCTTAGAAGTTTAGAACATGCAAATATTTATATTGCAAATACCAGTTATCTGACGAGTTTTTGATTAAAATTGTACCATAGGTTGGAATCATTGACAACGATTGTTGTATGATAAAGCTGTATTATTAATACAAGTGATAAAATAAAATGATACATTGAGAAAACAAAGACAATGATACAAAATTACCCCTGGGATTTGATCACATTAGTGTAGGTACATTTTGTTGTTTTTCCACCCATCGAAAATAGGCAGGACTACCTTTTTTTCTAGATGAAAGGTAAAAAAAATTATTCTGTATCCCTGACAACGTGTAAGCTAATTTCAATTGTAATCTATTGAGCTTTGCTTTGGAAGATGTGAGCTATTTTATTGGGCATAAGCACTGCATCTGGAAAGAAGGGAGGGAGGCCTTGCAGTGGTACGATATGGACTAGGAATAAAAAAAATATGCACTGTACGAGTAATATCCTATTAATAACCATCTTATCTCCTATCCTCCAATCCGTTTAACCCGTAACATGCGTCTATTTTATAAATGCAAGTACGTAAATGTTGTATCCTTTGTGAGCAACTTTGTAGGCAATTATTCGTTAGTTTTATTCATAAAATATATTTGGAATCGTATCCAATCAATATCTATTTTGATGTTGGCTGTACTACGAGTAGGTTATATGAATATCGGATTGCGTTTCGGTGTTTTGGGAAATGCTAGACTACGACCCATTAAATATTTAAAGTGTACATAAGACTCTCAGATTAAAATCGATAAATATAAAAAATAACGTTTTCGACAAGCTCGCAATACACCAAAAAATTGATTGTTAAACTGACTAGGTATACTTACTAAAAAATAATATTTTATTATTTTGTGTTTTGTACTCTGTTTAACAAATTAAAACTTGCAATTTTTCGATATTTCATATGTATAACTAGGTAACTACGAGTGCTTTTCGTTACTTATTACATTCTCATTAATAAAAAATCTGTTTTACTTGAATTTCCCAATCAACAAATTTTATCAAATCGATCGTGCCGTAGGTACTAAAGTTGTGCTTACCAAGGACAATGAGTGTTCAAAGGTAACTTTTGTTTTGTTTTAAAAATTGTCTAGATAAATAGTTAGAAAGCAAGCAAAAAAAACAAATGCAAGTTTTTGTACCATCATTGCAATTAGAAATTTGTAAGTATCTCAATAGACCACTTACGGTAATTTCAGCGTGTATATCGATATTGCCCACGTAGATACGACTGTATTGCTGAGTGCTACCGACAGCTCGACAACCTAGCTAGAATAAACTCTACAACGTATTGCATAACTATAGCTACTGTAACAAAGAATCGCTGTAAATATTGCTTAGCTGTAGAAACTAGACCACCTAAGACAGTTAGTTGAAAGGCCAGTTCCCAAGGTGGTATGAAATAAGAGTAGGTACTTGCAATTGTTCTAAATAAATAAGTTCAGAAGAGAAACTAGGACCCAGTAGTTTTATATGTACATTTCTACAATACTATTCCACTAAATTTCTCTAACAGACTTCTTTCATGTCTACACTACCTATCTAGTTTATAAAGTTATTCAACTCTTGCTGATTATGAAAGAACAAGCTTTCGTCTGTGGCTTTTTTGGTAGTAGACCGGATAAAAAATAGCTTATATTCTAGGTCAAAAACTATGTACTTACATTAAAAGTGTCAGCCAAATCCAAGCAGTCGTTTTCCCGTGGAAGAGTAACAAAACGGAGTAACGAAACGGCCGTCACGGCCCAAGATGCAAAAGTCCAAATTTATGTCGCCAGAAGCTCAGACATAATGTCAAATGATTTGTCTAAAACTGTATCAAAACAGCGCCGATCATACGGGTCTTCAGTAATATAACACGTCATAATTCATATAAAAGCTCGACGCTGAAAACTACCAGGATATTTACACTACACCATCCCGATAGTTTCAAGCGTCGAGCTTACTCGTCGAGATCCTAACCTTTTAAAGTTGTACTTGACTCGTAATGAACTTGGCTTGGCTACACATGGAACTGACTAATGGGATTGCTGTTAGCGGAACTTTATCTGCAATGTGATCACTTAATAAAATAACGAAATAAAGCAATTTTTATCAGTTTTATTAACTCGGCAAAATCTAAACTTCAGGTGCAATTGCGCCCTCGCTGCCACTCGTGCTTAAACCATTTTTTTATTATTTCAGAACAATTTTTAGTTCCAGGCAGCGTTCATTAGGTTGAATAATGTGTAGGATTGATTTAATAGCTAAAAAATAAGAATCAATAATTATTAAAAAATATTAGGTACTTTGACCAAAAAAACATTCAACAAAATGTGAAAAAAATAATTAAAAAGAATCGTTCTTTAGCAAACACAATCTTGGATTGGAAGACTCTTAAATAAATAAATATGTACTTGCGAGTTGCCTAATTTATAGACACTATTTCTGTTTAGGTAAAAAGAATAATAAAAATATTCTTACATCAGTGAGCGTAGCGAGGCACACGTTTTGGAACAGAGTGCGCATAGCGACCGGTCGTTGAGCTCTGAGGAGGATTATTCTCAAAATGCTCCGGATTTCACGGTCGTGCACCTTCTCCCAGCCGCATAAGTACACAGCCTCTCTTAGTTCTTCACCCTGAGCAGAAATAAGAGAGAAAAATATTAGGACTCCCCGAAACTTCGCTCCTATAAAATAAGTAGATATCAATCGTCGTCGGGTAAGAACGTTCCTACACAAATTTTACTCGTGTAAAGTAGCCACAAATTATATCTTAGCCTACTGCCTGTGTACTTTCTATTGTAGATTTTACATTCAAAGGGTTGGAGGAGAAATTGGTACCATATTTTAAATACTTAGTTAATCGTTTTGTAGTGAAGATAAGTTAAAAACCGTTTGCAAAAGTAGATCGCTGTAGAAGCATAAAGTACTGTTCAAAGTAAATCCACCGACGATCAACGAAAAGAATTCCATGCTCAATTCTCTTCGCTTCAACGCCTGCAACAGAAAACTTGGATATGAAAAAAACATTTTTACTTTTCATATGAATTACCTACTACATTGTTTTTTTTTGTACATACCTCAAGCACTTCGTAGCAGGTGATCGGCAACAGAATTGTCGTCGCTTTAAACGTCACCTCGTAAGCAACTTTAAAGCAATGATTGATTCGAAATACAAAACTGAAATAAACATTTCAGTTAGGCATTTTATTATTTATTTTAATTGCAATCAATTTATATTTTAAAATGTTACAGATTCAAAAAAATCGAAAATCGCCGCAAAATGAATAAACGTACTCATAAATATATTGCATCTGTTTCACAACTTCTTTTAGTTCCTTTTTAACATTTTCCTTATTGTAATTCTTGAAGATTACTTCGATCCTCGCTTTCAACACACCCAGCAGGCCACAAACATGTAACATGAAGTTGGGACCAAGTGGTGCGAAGGTGGCCATCATGACACATGAACTACCGCCGTACAACATGAACGCGCAATATGTAAGTATGTAGGTATATAAACTGTCCTTTCGGCTTTCGATAAAGTCCGGATAGACAATATCATAGAGAGGAATGAGACGAAATTCTCCAATTATGTAGTAGTATGTCATCAACATTACATTAATGATCACAAAACTACTGAGAACTGAGCACGGTATTATCAACCACATTTTACAGACACTCACTCCCTTAGAGGCGTAATCTTTCATGATGTCTTGCTCTTTCTGCGGTCTTTGTTTCACTAACTCATAGTCTTCTTTCATTTTATTCATCAACCACAGTATATGTTGCTCTTTCCAAAAATATATAAAGTGTTGGAACGTTGTTTCCAGATAAACTACTAACAAAGCTCCATTTTTGCACGTCTGAGAAAAATCTCTGTCTTTCAAATTCAAGAACATTATGTTGTACATCAGCACAAAGAAAATGAGTGTGGCTAGGCAGTGTTTCAAGGAAAAATGAATCATCCACGTAATATTTCGCTTGGTATTTGGATGTAAACAGCTGAGCCTCAAAATTTTAATGTAACTTTTAAACACTATTTCGTAATTTAAATCCATTTTTTTAAGCTGATATACGCGTATGCCTGAAACTGTTCCCTCGGTTTACTATAATGTTTATTCGATTGTGTTTAAGGCAAACCATTCGACTGTTTAATAAATATTGGTTGATTCAGTTACCTGTATTTTTATATGAATTTGATGTTTAATAATCATAGGACATACTAGATAGATACAGTAGAATAAGTTACGTAACTACCTAAGTTTAGCTTGTTACTCTGAGTACTGGTCATTATTCCTTCTTTGCAAACCTACACTCACGATGTTATCGTTTACTAAGACTTTACCCTCCTTAAGTGCAACATATAATCACAATTTCAACCTTTCAATAAACCAGTCTTCTTTGATCAGAATACAAAACAAGTTAACTTTCAAAGAAAACCAAATTAATGAGAACTTGATAACTTTAAATAACGACCTATGTACGGTGCATGTCGTATGATAAAAAATAAATGAAGGGGAAGTATTTTTTCTTATAAAGCCAACATTGAATTATTTCATTTCCATTTTCGCGTAGGTATTTAAATAAATAACAACAATAAATAAAGAATTAAATTTATTTTACCAGGTATTTCGTATTGGCAGGCTAAAACTAACCAAAAACGAAACGAAACAAGACCTATGCTACTTTTCTATATTGAAATTGGCAGAGCCAATCGTACAACATGCAACGAAGTCACGAGAGCGTGTGATTTCTATTGTACCTATACATTTTCAATACTTTCTGTTATGGCTTCTCCATCTTCATTGTTTGTATCTGACAAGACAAAAAAACGATGGTGAAGAGCCCACAATTTCCATTAAAAAAACCCGCAACTGGAAAAACCGCTTCAAACTAAAAATGTAGTATTTATTCAGTACGATTGTTTAAAGACCACTTTGACATTACGACTAGTATTCTCTAAGATCTTTTGACTAACAGTAATAACCAAATGCACTTGTCGTATAACGAGTTTTGTTGATGTTAAATATTAGCAAGTGGTGGAATATTAGCTAGTAAGCTCTTACGAACTTATATACCTAGGTACTTACTTAATTTATTCATAAACTAGAACTGGTTGTTGAGCTTGGTGATACATAAATACCTTATTAATTAGTCATAAGTATATAACAGTTGGATTCATAATGAGTCTGTGTCTCAGGGTTTTTTTTTATTTAAATATTTTGGGATTAATCTTGAATATAGCAACATCAAATACGTAGACAACAAAAACATTAATTACATTCCACTTTACTGCCGATAAATGCAAAGGAGATAGTAGAACTATGACAGTAAAAAGGCGGCCGTAAAGATAAAAAGCCTGTAATTCACGATTCGAAGATTTATGTGAGAGCCGTTTGTTTTCGCGGGCAATCTCGCCGGGGAGGTGCTGCTAAACTGATTACGAGTTCAAATTAAGTCGTAAACTCGTAACGCTTAAGTTACTTGACTACCTACGCCTTATTAACACAGGCGTTTGTTTGGGTATTGTGTGTAAAACTTGCATAAAACGTTTAGTAGATAGTTGAAGTACTTTGTTGATTGGGGAAGCAGCCTAGCGAGTGAAAAGCTTACATTAACACATTTATAACATTTCCTCTACTTAGCGTTTTAACTATAGTTAAATCACTAAATTATAGGAATGCCAACGTTTTGTGAATGTCAAAGGATTTTGACCATTCGTTCTAATAGCATAGAAATTAGAACAGATGACTAGTACTAGGTAGGTACCTACATTACTTTTGTAAAAACATTTTTAAATGCAAATGAAATAAAAATCAGCATTGCTTTATCAATAGTGTAGCATTAGATGGTGTCGCTATTGAACCACAAATAACATAACAAAATCTAGAAGTAAACTTCAGCATCTGCAGAGACCATTAATGATTCTGTACAAAAAGTAGCTAAGGAATTAATGAAACGAACTTTTGTTAAAAGAGTGCAATTTATTTCCTCGCTTCCTCCGTTGTGGCTCAGTGGTGAAGGTGTTGCTCAGATATTGCAAACTGTTGTTTTCACTAGAGATTAATTTTGCTTGCGCGTAGAGTTCGTGCTATGTTTTCTATTTATCAAATATTTAAGTTGTTTATTTTGTGTACGTTTTAAGTTTAAGTTGTAGGTTGCAATACCTACAACTTAAACTTAAAACGTGTTTGATGTTTAAAAAGTATGATTACATTTTGTATTAAAACTCACGTATCAAGTATCACGCCTTGAGGTCAGATAATGTAACAAAAAACAAGCAATAAAAATGTAGCTGTTTTGTTGTTTATTTTCATAAATACAACATGCTCACTGAAGTTCGTTATAGGTAGGTGAGCTTTTAGCACAGAAGCAAATTATTGAAATTGTTATAATATTCCCGTTAAATGTAATTAACATAGCTTTACAAAGCCTACTATTCGGTTCAATTATAATTAGATTAGTAGTATTACTGTGAATTAAAATTGAATTATCAAAGATCAATCACTATTACTACCTACGTTTAATATTTTATAGTAAATGTTTACAACTAAAATGATATGATGACAAAAGTTAATGTCAAAGTTATAGTTTTGAGTCTGTTTAATGAGACTTCCAGTAGTTCATATTAGCATTAATCAAATGGATTGGGTGGGATAGAAACATCAAGAAAACTTGAATTATATGGTAAAACAACAATACAATCTTGTTTAAATGTAACAATGGAATGGCTCAGTCTTGAGCCCCGAGCTCAATATTGTACGGAATGCTTTACTTGACCGGGTGAGATTTCAGCCAATGACCTTTAATTGCAGTAATTTTCTAAGATTTTTTCATCATGATTAGTTGATCCACTATTACTCGTCAACCTAATTGTCTGACAGTTTTCCTTTTAGATTCATTAATTTACTACTGCGAAGATTTCTTCACCTAATATACCTATGTGAAAGCTTATGCTATACCAAGCTATACTTAATAGGTCAATCACATTAGGGGTTTAATCTCGGAATATGAGAAAGTAAGCTGGAAACATACTAACGTACTAAAACCAAGCTAAAGCTATTATTCATGTAAACTACCTACTAACATGAAATATATTAAAAGATCTGAGTAGAGGATTCTCATTAAAATACGAACGACCGGGCTAGTGACGTGCTAGTCGTATCTACTTTCTGAAATACCTTAACAACGTTCCACACTCAGCAGGTACATACATACTCGTAATCCGTCTGAGACAATGCCAAATTACAAATTCACGTAGAGTAATAATACCTTTCTCAGTAAGCTTACGAACTTAATATACCTAGCTAAGCTAGAGCTGTTAAGTTCTGTGTGTAACTTAAGTTCTGTGTGCTTAATTTGCCATAACGAATCTCTAGCAAGTTTTGCTCGATTGCTAAAAGGCTTACAACTAGAAAAGCTCAAATCACACCGAGACGGAGAAAGGGGGCTGCATTTTCATATAATAATGCATAGTTATTAAATCACTTGCCCTAGTAGAAAGACTGGCAGTATGTCAAAGTGTAAAGAGTGTTTTTTTATCTTCTTTCAAGCAGTGGGAGAACCTACGTATTAGCATGTTTCCACGAACAGCTAGTCGTAAGGGTTTCCATGTCCTCATCATCATGCTTCTCGTTTAAAATGTGCCCCAGATACTTAAATTAGCGTTAATTATGAAGTCATCTTCATAATCCTACATCGAATTACTTTTAAGTTTAATTCAGAAAGGCCTGATCATTAAAAAAACATTTACCAATAAATAACACTGTGGTATATACTGTGGCTTCCCAGCTGTTAATAAACTTACTGAAAATATTAATTACCGACCTTTACAATTTGTAGTGGAACGATTGTGTTTTGATTTTTCTAATTATTATACATAGCCACTTTTATGATTAGAAAAAACTTAGGTAGGTAATTAGAAAGAATATTTTTTTGTCGTCGACACGTCTAATTAAAAGTACCTATAAATAGTAGAATGTAGCTAAGTCTCTGAGGTACCTATTTATTATTATGTACCCTAAATAAGTAATCATTTGTATCTTTCTTTGTTGCTAGAAATAAAACTTTATTATTATTTATAGAATCCTTCATAGCATAACGTTAAACTAATAAATCGAAATACACATTATGTCAGAACAACTATTTTAGAACTGCATTAATTTAGTTCCAAGCAGCATTCATGAGATTGAACAGTCCATAAGATTGATTCATCAGCTGAAATCAAAAACATAGATAAATAACCAAGCTCTTAAAATACTATAACAGTAACAGTACTTAATAAACCCATACTTGGAATATTTTGTTTAAACTAGGTATACCTAAGCCTACTTAGCAACTCGTACACCAATAGTTGTTACCAAATGCAAGGTTTGTACGTAACCAAACCAGCGGGGTACTGCCAATCAGAATTATAGGAGCCGTATTTACCGTCGTCACTACCTTTATAGTCTATTAATATTAATTAAGATATCATTTACTAACCTATAATTTTCCCAATCTTAGTTAGAACAATTTTAAAATAACCAGTTGGCTACCAGCTCATACGAACTTATCGTTGATTTACAAGAATCAGACAATATCGTATACTGACGAAAGATTGTGAACTGAATATAAATCTGACAGTTTAGTTTTGGTCAGCAAAACATCTATTTTTAATACCTAACGATGTTTACAGAAGTGAATACTAAGAGGCTTTAAATTAATTAGTTTACACACAATCTTTTTACAGTTTATAATCTCGCTAGATCTTTTTCGATCAATGATAAAGCGAAAGTGTGGTTGCAATTATCCAATGATAAAGGTATGTTCTTACATCGGTAAGCGTGATGAGGCACACATTGCGAAACAGAGTGCGAATGGCGACAGGATGCTGCGTTCTTAGTAAGATCACCATCAGAGAGCTGTGAATTTGACGGTCATACATCTTCTCCCAGCCACACAAGTACACTGCCTCCCTCATTGCTTCCCCCTGGAGAATAAATAAGAACGAATTCGAGTGGAACGCCCTAAAGCTTTTGTGCTTTAAATTGAGCTTCAATATTCAAAATGGGTTTTAAAAATTGTCTAGAAAGAAAATCTTAATGTTACCTTTTCTAAAAGAAGATCGCTGAAGAAACATAAAGTGCTGTTTAAACCCAAACCTCCAACAATTAAAGAAATAAATTCCATACTCAATTGTCTGTGCTTCAATGACTGCAACAAAAGTTTTAATATATTAATGCCTTTGTTTAATATTTTCCATTTTTAATACACCAACAACAAGCACTATTGTTATCATTATCATCTCAGCTATAGGACATGCGTTGCTGGACATAACTCAGGCCTATAAATCTTTACTAGATGATTTATACAGCGTCAGGAGGCAATCTTTGCCTACACGTAACGGGACACTGGAGTGCCTGGGGCATTGTAAAGATGGAATAGGCTTGCCCAGCACCTGAACCATCCTCTCAGCTAAGTCGGCCATATCCACAGGAAAGACAATGGTCAATACGTGTGGGGCTGACTAGCCGCGGGTTTCCTCACGATGTTTTCCTTCACCGTTTAAAGCTCGTGTTCAAGCGCATATAACATTTTCGACACGAAAAGTCCATTGATGCACGGCCGGATTCGAACTCACGACCTTCGGATCGAAAGTCGAAGTACTTATCCACTTGGCCAACACGGCTTTGCTGGACATAGGCCTCATATATATCTCCAGTTGATTCGGTTGGAAGCGGTCTGTATCCACCGCGAACCCGGCTTTTACCAAATCATCCGTCCGTTGTTAAACAACACAATCACTATTAATCAACACAAATAAAATGACCTAATAAGAGATTCCTCTCAAGGTTGGAAATTTTCGTAAAATTGTTACGAAATATTTGTTTTAGATACAATCTAAAATGTTTTTTACTTACCTCAAGAACTTGGTAGCACGTAATTGGTAACATGATCGTCGTAGCTTTGAACGTTACTTCGTAAGCAACTGTGAAGCAGACGTTGATTCGATCTACAAAACTGTCAACAGAGAGTTAAGTAAAAAAATCATAATTTTGTATTTACTAATGGCAAGCATAACACCGATTCAATTACCTCAGAAGACAGCTATTCCTACACTTTCGAGGTGCATCTATTTTCATAAGTACAAAGATCCTGATCAGATTCTCAAACTTTTAATGGGACCACTTCACCATGGTGGTAGACCGATTTTGAAAATTATGGTTTTGTTAGGTACACCCCGGTGTACCTAGGTATACCTCACCTAGGAATAATCGGTGAACAACATACATGAACAAAAAAATACATTGGAACATAGAACCTCATCCATTCTTATACAATGCTTTCAATACATAACATAACTTACAAATTTACCTGTAGATATACTGCAACTGTTTTGCAATCTCCTTAACTTCCTTTATAATTTCTTCAGTAGTATAGTTCTTGAAGAGGACTTCGATCCTCACCTTTACAACATCCAGCAGGCCACAAGCATGCAACATAAAATTAGGACCGAGTGGTGCGAAGGTAGCCATCATCACAGTTGAATTACCGCCGTACAACATCAGCATGATGTATGTAAGTATGTATATATATAAACTATCCTTTCTGCTTTCAATGAAGTCCGGGTAAACAAGGTCATAGAGAGGAATGAGACGAAATTCTCCAATCATATAGTAGTACGTCATCAAAGTTACGTTCATGAGCGGGAAAAAACTGAGAATAGTAGACGGTATCATCAGCCAAATCTTACAAACATTCACTGCCCTCGAGGCGTATTCTCTCATGATATCCTTTTCTTTCTGTGGCCGTTGATTCACCAGTTTATAGTCTTCTTTCATTCTATTCATCAACCACAATATATGTTTCTCTTTCCAAAAATATATAAAATATTGAAACGTCGTTTCCAAGTAGACGACCGATAGAGCTGCATTTTTGCACGTCTGAGAATAATCTCTGTCTTTCAAATTCAAGAATATTATGTTGTATGCCATAATTAGGACTACAAACGTAGCTAGACCATGTTTTGCGAAAAAATGAATAATCCATATTACATTTCGTTTCGTGTCCGGATGAAAACCGCTGAGTCGTAAAATCGTAATAAATTTTTTAAAAACTGTTTGGTAATGAAGATCCATGTCTTGATAATTATATTTGACTGAGGTATTGAATCAATTTTATATTTTTGTATTTACACAATTTTACTTGTACAATAATTGTACTTCAGGCGTAGCATTCAACATGATTTATTTGGTAATTCGGAAAAGGAATTTGGGTATTCTACCCAAACCCAAATATTACTTACACCAATTTATTATTAGTAGATACAGTTTTTTAATTTGTTTCTTTGTAATAATGAAAAATAATAGTGTAAATTTAGTCTGCTATCTAAACTAAAATATTTTCCCGTAGTTCAAAACAATGTCGATACATTCACTATCCAGATATTTATGTGAAGCGTTCCTTTTAAGTTAAATACTCGTACATAATCATAGTTTCATTATCTATAATCAGAATTTAATACAGCTGCTAGACCTTCCAATAAACAAAATTAAAGATAACATTTTTCAAATAATTGCGGGAAGTAAACAGCTAGCATAATAATATTGCTTCAAGGACTCATTTTTAAATGGCTTACAATTGAAAACAAGCTTTTCTGTTACTATTTCTGAGTATTCTTTTAGTTTAAATTTAATTTAGTTTTGCAATCGTTTTTTCTTCTAAATTGGTACACATTGCATTGCATTCACTTTAGTTAATAGTTTCTAGCAGGTATAAAACTCTTTTTAGGTTAAGCACGCCTTTGTATTGGTACTTTTTTATGACTTATTTGTAAATGTTTCATGGATACATTAATAAAAACATGAATTATCAGCAAATACAGTTAAGAAGAGAGTATCAGCTAATACTTACCTACCTACTGGGTAGGTAATATAGATGTTTTGACAGTATATACCTACTTTATAAAATGGTACTAAATTGAGCAGCATTACCAACTTACTCAATTCTCATTACATTTCACATATCCTAATAGGAATTTGTGAACATGAGATGGATAATGACGATCAACTCATTCTTATTCTTCTATTAAAATAACACAACTAAGCAAGCTTTTAGAGAATGAATTCTAGTCACTCACAATTCATTGAAAGATATTGCAGAGTTAGCAGCCGCTTGAGCTCTTAGCAATAAAGTATTCCACTTCCTTCCTACTACTATTTTAATGCGAAATTTTGTGAGGATGGATGGATGATGAAGGGTGAATGGATGGACATTTATTACTCTTTCACGTAAAAACTACTGAACTGATTTGACTGAAGTTTAGATTATGCTGAAGGGATAGGTTATGACCAGAAAAAACAGATAGACTAGGTCCTAGAAATATATTTATTTAATACTTGTAATTTTTTTATCATTTCTATCAAATTATTATAAAAAGTACCTGTATATGATATTCCATTGAATGAGTAATCTAGTATTACCTATTCACATAAATCAATGAATACTTAGTAGGTATGGCTACACCAAATAAATAAAAATAAAATAAATATCCTTGGACATTCCACACAGCGAATATGGCGAAATATCTCAAAGGTCTATAACCTTATGTCTAGGGCTAACAATGGAATGGAATGAAAAGCCCCGAGGTTCGGTGGCGCCGGCCCGCAGTGGTTCCGGGATGACTTCTAACTGAAAACTGTGGTGACAACAAATTTAGAGCCTGTACTTGCCACGTTTTTTGAACGCGCAGGCTTTGTGCGTTTGTATCGATACAAACGCGTGGCGAACAAAATATAGGCAGCAATTGCGCGCTTAAAAGCGCAGTGACTGCTCGTTTGAAAAACGAAGTGGCTGTTAATTAAAACAAAATAGTATTCTCAATTCTTTATTTCATCGCTGAAATGTGAAATTGAACAAACTATCGCTTCGAGTGAAAAGTAGAGTTTTCTTTAACCTATATTTCGTGTACTTTGGAAGTTACTATGAGCACTATGTTATCAGGTCGTTCGAAAAAAAACCTTGTGTAGTGATCAAGGTTTTTTTCGAACGACCGGTGTGGCGCAGTGGTTAATGAAAGCCCGCCGGGAAAGCGCGCAGGGGTTGCGGGTTCGATCCCGGCGCGGGAGAAATGTTTGCATGTTCTGCGGATATTTGTTCTAGGTCTGGATGTTTTTTTATGTACCTATGTACTATGTATGTATTTACAAAAAAAATATCTATGATGTAGTATAATATCAGTCACCTGGTCACCATAATACAAGCATTTAATTACTAAGATTTGGACTAGAGGACGTCGTGTAAAATGTTCAAGAATTATTTTATATTTGTTTATTTAAAGTAAGTTTTTTCTTGTTTAATGGTGGCGATTCTGTTGCAACACTGACTAGCTAAATTATGACTAAAACCGAAAGATTTTATTACGTTCATGCTAAAGACCAATCTAGCATAGCACTGAAAATAACATTTGAAGAAAAAGTTACTTTTAACCTTGTTTTTCATTTCATTTGCGGGTAGTTTAGTCAGAAGTAAAAATGGTCTTGATCAATTCTACCCACATTCACTTTAATTTTACTAAAATAAAGTAATTTTAGAGATGTCACTCAATCTGTTATTTTATTTTGAACTTTAAAGTGAACGAAATAAGAGCTTTCGGATTTAGGAATAATTTAACTAGTCAGTGTTGCACAGAATCGCCACCAATATAATGTTAATTTTATGTTTATGTAAGAAAACTTGATTAATGATACATCATTATGACGATTGAGATAGACTGGTTGCAACGATTAATGACTTGACAACTCAGGAGCTTTATTCCCCAGCGCACAAATTAACATAACTTCACTCAAACACGTGCTTTATTGACTATTCGAAATTCAAAATCCAAAAATGTGCAATTTTACATGTCACCTAGGCTCGTTTAGATTGGTATTGACCAATGAAAACATAACATACGCAATGTCATGAATTTTCAAATTCTGTATGCCACCGTTACATGCTCTTTGTGCCACGACTAGGCGAGGTTAATACCTGTCAAAATTCCATGCTTCTTAATACCGTGTTTTGTAAAAACACTGCTGAAGCGCGGTACAATTTTTCATATTTATTATGAGATTTGTGTTATTTTAACTATTCAATGGTGAAAGAAGACGTGTAGCACTCGGAGACTGCCGCGGTAAAGCTATTGCATAGCATTTTTTCGGGGTGTTAGGTTATTTTCGTTACGGAATTTCTGTATTCGGTCTCCACGCTCAAGGCCCGCGATAGAAGCTATGCAATAGCTTAACAATATTATTTTTACGACAAATAATGTACTAAATCATTGAATAGGTGTTTCAGGCGGCAACTAAGATAAACGCCTTTTTGGTCACATCATCTACACTGCAGCCTCATTGGAGGAGAGACTTTTTGCCGTCGGGGAACATTGTCAGTAAATGTAGTGTTTATATTCTCTTTGATTGTCAGGGTTTGACTTGACATTAGTGACGGCACGGTATTATTTATTTATTGTATTTTGATAAAATTATATTACGTATTCTATCATTGAATATTTGTCGGCAACAAAGATAAATCAAGTCGGTAATCCTAACAAGATAACCTAAAATAAGTGCTATAATAAAATATTATGCTTTGCCAGAAAAAAACAACACATTTTTGATAAATTTATTCACAGAGCACTATGATGAGATTTCTTTCACAGGATCGCTGATGCCCTCATGGATCTAACAAATTCAATTAATAATAAATGGTTGTGAAATAAATGTGGTTGATAAAAAAAACTCTGACTTAATTACTCTCTTGCCGAGACGAGAAGTAGGAAATGTAGGTTGGCAGCAACATTGAACGTGCTCTCCAATTTCGCTATGAAGCGACTTGCACTAGGCTGGCTGATAGTGCTAACCAATCGTTTCCAATTGACTTTTGATAGCTCCAAATAAAGTACAAAGCTACCCAAGTTTGCCTCCAAGGATGCCGCGCAATCACTAAAACCACTTCTAGGTAGTGCTCACACATTTACAATTTTAGGATCCATTGATTGGGATCATGATACCCTAAATCTCTCCTACTTATGTTTGTGCGTTGTTTTCGAAGAACAATTTACATTTTCATTGCTAGTTTTAGGTAATTAAAATAGAGAAAATGCAATTTCGATGAAAATTAATCAATGATTGAAGTAGGTAATTGTTATGACATTTGACAATTCGTCCGGGAACTAGTCGGACGTACCTAATGAATTAAAATAATTATTTTTTGACTCAAAACTTTGAATAACAACAAAATTAATAATTATTGTGATTTAATAATCATCTAATTCAATGTTATTTTACTTATAATATGATGTGGTTAAAACCAAAAAAATCTATCAACTAAAATTATAATATCTTTCCAAAAACATTCGCGGAAGTATGGTTTTGAACGAATTACGAAAATATCAAGACCATGAACGAAGTAGCCACTGGACCTAGGGTTGCCAACTATACTGTTTTCAACAGTATTATACTGTTTTTCACTAAATTATACTTTTTACTGTTGAACAAAAATAAAGTATACAAAATACTGTTTTCAGAATGAAAATACACTTTATTATGTGTTATACTTAAACGCTCACACAAATTTGTTTTTATTTAGTCAGAGGGCGCTCACTCACTGCTCAGTGCAGCGCGAGCGCAGCCACAAACAAATCACACAGAGTTTCTGAACGAAGTCAATGTCAAATAGTCAACTGTCACTCATTGACTGAATTCGATTTTGCGTACTAAGAACCTAGGAAGATTGATTATTGATCCTAGCATTTGATCATTTTGAGAAAATTGTAGATAATCTGAATTTGTATAGACTCAATATTAGTATGGATGATTTGTATTCAGAACTTATAAATTTCAAAGTAATTTATGAAAAAATATCAGAAGACAAAATTTTTATTGAAATGAGTACTGGCCAAAAGTGGAGCCATTTATTGGAAAACACTTCTGAAGAATTTAAAAATATTACTAAAATTGTCTCATACCTACTTACTTTCTGTTCCCGCCACCTCAGCATTTACTGAAAGAGTTTTTTCAGTAATGAATGCTAAGTGGAGGGAGGATAGAAATAGAGCTACTATTAATTTAATAAAAAATAAGCTCCTTATTTATTTTAATTTCAATTATAATTGTAGTGAAGCGTTTGAAGTGTTTAAAAAAGATTTTAAGTTAGTAAGTTGTGCCAGAAGTTCCAAAAAATATGTATTTAAAACAATAAGTAAATAAATACTGTTCATTTTTCTAAAATACTGTTTAATATTCTTCACAGACCTGAAAATACTTTATTTCTTGTAAAAAAAGTTGGCAACCCTAACTGGACCCGACATAAAATACAAATAAATAAATAAATAATAAATAAATATCCTTGGACATTCCACACGGCGGCGTCATCTAGTCCCAAGCTAAGCAATTTAATGCTTGTGTTATGGTAACCAGATGACTGATAAACTACATAGATACATTTTATCTGTAATTACATACATATTTATTATACATAGCGAATTTGCACTTGGTAGCTACCAAACTCTGTTTTCGCTATTTCTCCTAAACTATACAAAATACCTATGTAATAGTTTCTATTACATAGGTATTAAAAAAAGCTTATGATAGGTTTCACAAACTGTACATTCAGTTTTTTCAAATTCCTTTGTTCAACGTAATAATAAAATAAAATAGGCGGTGGCGCATGGCGCTAGTTTCACCCGTACATGCACCTTAAATAAAGTTGGCTAATACGAATTTATATTTTAGGTAGGTACCTACATGTGATTCTATTTAGTGATTAATAACAATACCTTAATGTAATAAAATAATGTACCTACCTAACATGTGAAAAGAAGTAGTGCTGCTTCCGCCGCTATAGTTTTTACACAATTTAACTGAACATTTAGTCATTATTGGGAGATGTTTTATTGAAAAGTAAGTGCTTCAGACTTACGCAAAAACAAACGACCAAGGCTAGAATTTGACTGGTTACTGACAAGACCGGTGAAGGTACGTTCGCTTATACTTAATATGTCTAGTCCAGTGGCTATTCGTTCAAGATCAAGACTTGACTTGTGTGAAAGAGCATGGAGAATACCATTTTAAGAAAACAAGCCTTGGCACTATAGATTCGTATTTCAAAATGACGTCACTGCACGTTACGTTCTTATAAAGTGATTTGGGGAATAAAGCCCCAGTTCTTAACGCGGGCACATAACGAATAAAAATACTATGTAAGTCAGTTTAGGTTTTTTTAGTTCCAAGCAGCATTCATGAGATTGAAAAGTCCATATGATTGATTCAGCAACTGAAATCAAAAACAAAGATTAATTAAAAAGTTCTCAAGTACCTACTTTAGTACTAATAATCAGATAAGCCTAACATGCATACCTACATTATTAGATACAATATGACAAGAAAATGTTGCCTAATCTATCATTCGGTATCTTTTATAAATTAACCTATCCTAAAACATGCGTTTTTAGCAATATTAAATATTGGTACTTTATACAGTCGTCGATTCGTCGAATCGTCGATTATGAGAAGGCTTTCGACAGCGTCGAGCACTGGGCCGTGTTTAATTCTCTCCATCGTTGCAATATTGACAAGCGTTATGTGAGTATCCTTCGAGAGCTGTACCGGAATGCGACGCTGCAAGTGAATATGCATAAGTTATCAAACTTCGTTCCAATTAATCGAGGTGTACGGCAAGGAGACACCATTTCTCCGAAACTTTTCACAAGTGTTTTGGAAGACGCAATGAAGACACTTGATTGGGAAGGAAAAGGTGTCAACATTAACGGCCGTCACATATCTCACTTGCGCTTCGCTGACGATCTTATCATCATAGCTGAGAACGTATCTGATCTCCAGTTGATGCTAAAAGACCTGCACAAAGCCTCCCTTCAGATCGGCCTTAAGATGAACATGTCCAAAACTAAGATCATGGTAAACCGTCCCTCACGGAATAACATCACTGTGGATAATTACCGCATTGAGGAGGTGGACGAGTACATATACCTTGGACATCGCTTATCTTTTGGTCAATTCTCTCAGGCTAAGGAGATCGCAAGACGAGTCCAGCTGGGATGGGCCGCTTTCGGAAAGCTGGAGGACATCTTCAAGTCTAACATCCCGCAAAGCCTGAAGACCAAGGCATATAATCAATGTGTTTTGCCCATATTAACATACGGATCCGAGACATGGCCGCTCACAAAGAAATCCATGCACAAAGTAAGAGTAGCACAGAGGGCTATGGAGCGTGCCATGCTCGGCATCTCCCTTCTCGATCGTATACCCAACGTTGAAATACGACGTCGAACAAAAGTTGTAGACGTAGGTATACGCATCGCAAGTCTCAAGTGGAGATGGGCTGGGCACTTGGCTAGGCGAAAGGATGGAAGATGGACTACAGCGACTACGGAATGGTGGCCCAGAGATGCACAACGACCGCGGGGCAGACCACCAGCCCGCTGGTCCGATGACATTGTGAACGTTGCCGGGAAAGCGTGGGAGAGAATCGCACAGGATCGGACTGAGTGGCGTAATAAAGAGGAGGCCTATACCCAGCAGTGGGTGCAACGGGGCTGATATGATGATACAGTAAAAACTTTTTATATGAAATAAAAAATGACATGAAATATGATCACGACTCTGTATCCCGGGAGCGGTAGACATTTCTTTCAGATCATTACGCAATTTTAAGATTTTTTGAAGATGTCTAAAGGGGTAGTCAGAGGTATGTCTAAATACATACATTGGTACATGCCCACTTTTTGCAGAAGTTAACTTTCCATACGTGACAGGATGCAAGCCCATCGACGCTATTAGAGAGCTAACTGGTTTCCTCACGATGTTTTCCTTCACCGTTATAAGCTCGTGTTAAAGCGCATATACATTTTTTGATGCGAAAAGTTCATTGATGCACGGCCGGATCGAACCCACGACCTTCGGATCGAAAGTCGAGGTACTAATCCACTTGACCAACACGGCTTAAATTTTACAGAAATTAAATAATTCAACATGCGTTAGGTACATAAAGGAATTTTGTTTATCCACAATCTTTCCCAGGTTACCATCTCGCTAGATCTTTTTATTTTAATAATTAAATAATATATTTATAAAACTTACATCGGTGAGTGTCATAAGGCACACATTGTGAAACAGAGTGCGGATGGCGACAGGCTGTTGCGCTCTTAGTAAGATCACCATCAGAGAGCTGCGAATTTGACGGTCATACATCTTCTCCCAGCCACATAGGTACACTGCCTCCCTCATTGCTTCCCCCTGGAGAATAAACAAGAATAAAAATGCAAGTTAAAATCATTAAAAAATACCTATGATAACAAATAATATCATTTACATACGGTCGGCAAAGAAAGTGGTCTACCAGTTTTAGTTTCTTAAGAACTAATAATCGATAAGGTTGACTTTTTCTTGCAAGAATTCAAACTTGACACATGACATGACATAAATATAGTAGGGGAGAGGGAGGCACAGTGAATCACTTATTTTTTAAAGAGCAATAACTCTTCAAATGTTAAGGTTGGCGCTTACTTTTTTTGTGTCAAACATAGGTTGTGGTTTTAACTACAGTATTGTGTTATAATATCGTCAATATAACAAAACAGACGAAACTTATGAGGTTTTGAAAAAAAAATGGAAAACTATCCACTGTGCCCCTCCATAGGGGCACACTGGATATTGACTAGGGGCACTGTGGATTGCATTGGGGTGCAGTGGATAGTTGCCTTCATTTTGTCAGTAAAATGTATAGGGGCACTATGAACCTATTAGTAAGTATTTAAAATAATAGTAAAGTTCATATAGCTCAACCCTTTATTGTTATTATACGAGTATTGAGAATTAATAATCTGTTTGTAAATTATTTGGACCTTTTGTTGCTTGTTTGGAAATTTTTTTGTACTATATGGTGTAGTGGATCATGATTCACTGTGCCCCAGTCCAGAGTGCCCCATAAGGTGAATTTGGAACATTTTGTAAAAAAAACATAAGTTTTTAAGTGATACGTAATATTTGAACAACAATTTAAATAGGTAATAAAATCGTGGTTTATAAAAATTACATTCCATAGCAATAATTCCATCAGGATTTTTTTTTAAAGTTCGTTAAAATGACCAAAAAATAAGAAAATGTCACTAAAAGGTCACGTTACAGCCACAGCGCGTTTTCTCGGCTTTGAAAGCCATCGGTCACTGGCTTGAGCGAAGGGTATTGGGTAAGCCATCGCCTGGCTTGTGTTAGCGTGTGTGTATGAGCCTTAGTAAATGAGATATAGGTGTCTATCCACTGTGCCCCTTGATCCACTGCGCCCCCTGTTCCCCTAAATGTCAGTTTATAATGTTATTGCAAGTGAAAATTGTCAGTTCATAATGTTATTGCAAGTGAAAATCGACCTTGTTGTTTCACGACGTACAAATAAAACTCAACCGTAGGGTGGTAGACCACATTTTTGGCCGACCGTACATGATGTTAAGTATTTTCTCCGACTCGAGGTAGAAAAACGTATGTTACCTTTTCTAAAAGAAGATCGCTGTAGAAGCATAAAGTGCTGTTTAACCCCAAACCTCCGACAATCAACGATATGAATTCCATGCTTAATTCTCTTTGCTTCAGCGACTGAAACAAAATTGTTATAGTGTAGTTGTGTATTATAGTGTACTAGTGTACCTACTCGTTTTATAGTGCAGTCGTGTATTATAGTGTAGTAGTGTATTATAGTGTATACCCACACGATATTTTTGACGACCTCTGTGGCACAGTGGGCGAAGATTCGCCTGAGACGCAGAGGTTGCGGGTTCGATTCTTGCCGCGGGAGAAATGTTTGCATGATCTGCAAATATTTGTCTCGAGTCTGGGTGTTTTCTATGTAAGTATAATATGTATGTATTTACTTAAAAAAACTTTATATAAGTAGTATATCAGTCATATCTGGTTACCATAACACAAGCATTCAATTGCTTAGCTTGGGACTAGATGACGCTGTGTGGAATGTCCAAGGATATTTATTTATTATTTTATAATTATTTACATTGTTATGTTCCAAAACAAAGGATGACAAAAGATTTTGGATGTAGCTAGAATGTTTTGTACCTCAAGAACTTGGTAGCAAGTAATCGGCAACATGATCGTCGTAGCTTTAAACGTTATTTCGTAAGCAACCGTGAAGCAGACGTTGATTCGATCTACATACCTGTCAATACAACGTAAAAAATTAATAAGTAATATGTTTTTGAATTTATAATTTATTAGCTTTTTAAACATTGATTTTTTAAACCTGTAGATATACTGCAACTGTTTTACTATCTCCTTTATTTCCTTTTTAATTTCTTCTGTAGTATAGTTCTTGAAAAGTACTTCAATTCTCACCTTGACAACGTCCAGCAAACCACAAGCATGCAACATAAAGTTAGGACCGAGTGGCGCGAAGGTAGCCATCATCACAGCTGAAGTTACGCCGTACGACAATAACACAATATATATAATTATGTACATATGTAAACTATCCTTTCTACTTTCAATTAAGTCCGGGTAAACAAGCTCGTAGAGGGGAATCAGACGAAATTCACCAATTATATAGTAGTATATAATCAAAGTTACATTCATGATCGGAAAAAAACCGAGAATAGTAGACGGTATCATCAGCCAAATCTTACAAACATTCACTGCCCTCGAGGCAAATACTCTCATTATATCTTGCTCTTTCTGTGGCCGTTGATTCACCAGTTCGTAGTCTTCTTTCATTCTATTCATCAACCACAATATATGCTTCTCTTTCCAAAAATATACAAGATGCTGAAACATCGTTTCCAAAAAGACGACCGATAAAGCTGCATTTTTGCACGTCTGTGAAAAATCTCTGTCTTTTAGATTCAAGCATATTATGTTGTATGCCATAACCAGGATTAAAAATATAGCTAGACTATGTTTTGCAGAAAAGTGGATGTTCCATATTACATTTCGTTTCGTGTCCGGATGTAAACCGCTGAGTCGCAAAATCCTAATATAATTTTTGAAAACAGTTTCATAATTTAGATCCATGTGTTGATATTAATTTTCGACGTGTTTTGAATCAAATCTACTATAGTACAAACACATTTTTGTTATTTCAATTCCACATGAGGTCGTATAATAATTTATTAGCCAGATGTTCAAGTCCTGCGTTCTATTAAGGTTAAATACTTAATCATCTCTTATAATAAAAGGTTTTCGTTACTGATTGACTGACTGGCTGTGTTGATAACGCACAGCCTAAACACCTGCCTGAACCAGAGGCATTCTTACCTACTATGTAATGTATGCGTATCCTATGTATGTGTCCATATTGTAAGGACCTACTTATATAAGAAGGACTGGAAAAAGTATTATTTACAAATTTTCCCCACAGTAGTAAAACTACTAAGTTTTTAAACTTTCGAGTTAATAAATTATGGAATATTATTATTTTTTATTCTGCCTGACTACGCGGTACTACTTTACGCGGACGAAGTCGCGGGCAGCCGTTAGTAATTTCATATAACCTTTGCAATCTGACTTCCATCAGAATTTAATACAGCTGGTGGACCTTCAAAGAAAACTAAATTAAAAAAAAATGGACATTTTGAAATAATTGCAGGAAATAAACGTATTGCTTTAGTTTAGAGACTCATTTTTTTAATGACTTAATCACTGTTAGTAGTTTGAAAATTATTCTTCCCTAGCGAATAAATCCTAGTACACCTGAGTAGCTAGATTGTTGTTATCGTTGGATCTCTGACAAGCCCATTAATTAACCAACTTAATATTTTGTGGTTTATTTCGATCGAGTAAGCGTTTTTTTTTATTTTATTTATATTTTTTCGATTATCTTTACTCATCGATTAAGCTCAGAAGATTAGCCGTAAATTTAATTATAAAAAATGAGAATAGTCTTTTTGTTTTCAGATGGGTTCCCTACAATTCACTCCAGCGGATTAGTTTTCTCACCGAGTCACACTCTGCATTGGTCAATGACACAGTAAGTAGGTACAATCATGGTCGTGACGTACGATTGCGGAAAGTTTTCATTTTACGTTAAACGTAATTTATTTCAAATAAATGTAGTTAAGATGACCTATATTTAGAAAAGAAACCTCTTTTATTGTTACTAGACAATTACAATATAATGTACAAGTATAACAAGAAAGGTAATACAAACATTATGTTTAGTACCTCAGCAAATAATAAACCTAGAATTAAAACTCTGTTACAACTGGTTCGTGCTACACTGTAAGGTTTTTAGGTAAAGTGTATCTTTTTTTTTTCAGTGGGTACTTAAAGTTACGTTTCTATGCTAACATAATCTACTGTAATAGTTGGAGAAGCGTTTTCAGATAAGCACTCGGGTTCTTCACTAAAGTGTCCATTAAGTGGACCCTGCTTTCGAAGGCCCGGTGTTATTGCCCCTAGGAATTTATTAACTAGCTCTATTGTTTCTGTTTCATAGTGTTAGTAGATTACACGGTAATTGGTTTCGTTTTACGATTACCTGCCCAGTGTTCCCTAAGCCCGCCAATGGGATTTAAACTAATTAGTTAACTCTCATAGTCTACTTGATGACCAATGTATAAAGGAATCCTAAAATATTCTTCAATATATTCTTGCGCTGTATTATCTCTATTGTTGTGTTTAAACTTTTAAGTATGAGGTCACTATCTTATAGTACTTATTTTAATATTTTAAGAGTATGGAAACAACTTCAAGTCATTGCATTGAGTTGATATGCGAAAAAAGGTTGATGAAAAATTAAAATAAAATCTTTATAAGTACCTGTCTGTTCCTAAAATACACTTTAAGGTTTACGCTAGTACCTAAAACTATCATTAAATAATTACTAAATTTTGTAATGGTCATGATTCTGTAAATCGATACCGCAATTTAAGAGTTACCCTCGCATCAGTTCAATAGTGTGCTATTATGTTACATTATAAAGGGTACTTTGGTAGATGAGACCGCATCGCGACAGAACAAAAGGCCGGCAGCTTTTGTCGTAGCCGGAACAAGCCTTTATTAGAAACCCTCTTAGATACACCTTACCGTTTAATAATTTCGCAAACTCATTCGTTGTCTTTTTGGAGCATCCCGTATTGATTACCAACCTTTGTTGTTTACAAGTTTTGTTCAAGTCACTGATTGGATCTATCTATTATGTTTTTAAATGTTTTTTGCTTTTGTTTATTCTTAATTTCCTATCCTAGTTTTTACCATTTTTCATGCCACTAATCAATTCTCATTACCTTGCTGAGAAGCAATAAAGTTGTCATGCATCTCCACGCCTGGTTTTCTAATAAATTTAGTTTGGTCTGAAGACAAAGAACTATTCCATACTCGTAAGAATTCTCACCAACAGTTGTGAACTTGTTATCTTGATTTTTGACTGAAAAATGGACATGAACCATGTCAGTCCTATTTAACCCCCAGCAAGCCACGGTCCGTTTAAACCGTTTGTAGGAGCCGTCAGAAAAAGCTTTGATTATATTTAACGACAGAACAAAGAACCTTTGACAAAAATAAAAAAAAGCAAAGTATTTCAATTAAGTATATTTTGTTTTGAAGTAGGTAGAAGTAGCCAGCGGCTACATTTCACGTCTACGGTGATTCTCAAGAGGCCGAAATTCGTTTGAAATATGGCTGTCGCTATACAATGAAGATATAAAAATGTTAGATTTGGAAAGTAATCGCATTCTTGTGCCCTCGTTAAATCCTATGCCTGCAATTAAGGAAGATGCTCCTGAACCATAGTCCACGTAGATGATGGCTCTATCATTTCATGCTAATTTGACATGAAATCTTAATATAGGCCGTAAATGGTCGTTCATTTAGGTAGATAGTGATCGAACGTATGATTGAAAGGGAGGTGTACTTATATCTTACTTTTTCTTACGTAGGGGTTTAAATAATATTGTACCTTAGCATTTTTTAATAAAACGGATTAGGCTGAAACTTTGAATATACATAGTTTGAAAAAAAATTAATAACACATACCTAGGCTACTTTACCTAGGCAAAGCCCAGGGCAGAAGCTTGTGATAATAAAATAGTTTAAAACCTTGATGGTGCAAGTTCTGTCAGATAAGCTTTTTTTTAATATGATCAAATATGTAAGCTTTTTTATCTACTCTACATCTAGATAACTATTGAGAATATCTTAATACTCTCAATGCTTGTCTGGAAAGCAAATCACCGCGGATCAGTTTACTTTTAAGGATTAGTTATTTCGAAGGAAGTTTCTTGGCAAGCTGCATATCCTTCGACTGTGGCTGAGTGAAACGGTAAACTGATTATACTTAAAATGAAGCTGTAACACCCGGCATTATCTACCTCATTTGCATAAATAAATGTTATTTTCGAAGAGAAATGTTTGTTTCCATTATGGTTGCAGAGACCTACTTCAAATGTATACTCGTAGCACTGGAATCAACTTACAAAGCTTTCTGTCAATGTGACATTGTTTATTGTTAAATTAAGTGGTTACAGTTTAGAAATAAAAAACTCTCGTAATAATCGTAATAACACGTAAATATCTCTCAGCGGTCGTATATGTGATTTTGTTGATGTTTTTATGAATTTCGAAATCATAAAATTCAAAAACTGGAGCCTGGCTGAATAAAAGCTCTCAGCGCGAGATACAATCTGACCAATAAACTCAAGCTACGTATTCCGGAGTTTGTTGACATTTAACAACGTATTATCATCTATAATCCGCTATTAAAACCACAAAATTGCGTTCATTGCAACGTTTTAAACACCTGGTACACGCCATTAAGTGACCCCAATACAAAAGAGAGAGAGCATTAACTCGTACAATACGCTTACGCGAGCAAATCCGTGGTTTTCGCATTACATCCATTTGTTATACCGTGTTATGGCGTGCTGTACCGCGCTGTGCCACTAATGATATTATAAGCGCGATTCGGCGCTAATTCGGCGCTAACTGTTCGCTTAAAAACATTATCAGAGTGCAAATAAAGCATTTGTTACATTTCAACGCTACCTGCTTTATTAATAGCATTGGATTATTTATGCGTGTATTTTATGCTGACGGTGAACAAAAAAAAATTTATTTGAACATTTACAAACATTTTCGTCATTTATGTGATGGTTTACTAACTTAATTATCCGAATTATCAAGAAACTGATACATCCGCTGATTCATTTGCATTTTTTTGTGTATGTAGAGTACCTAAAATTAAAAAAAAAAAATCTTACTAATTAACTAATAGTTTCGATTCCGGCGGGATTGGAACCCGCGATGATACAAGCGATCATCCATAAACCGGACTACCGTACCACTCGGCCACGAAACCTCTAATGCCAGAATTGAAATTGTCAGTAAGATGATTTTGGTTTGAACACCGATTATACCGATAGCTTGTATAATTGCGAGTTAGAATCCCACCGGAATCGAAATTTTAGTAAGATTTTTATTAAATAATAAAATACCTAATTCTGGTTTTATAAAAATTAAAAAAACGATACCAAAAGTTATAAACTTTGCAGTTCAAGAGCCACATTTTAAACATACCTACTCGTATCTCTTGTAATATAACCTTGCAATAATTAACTTTCTAAGATACATAATCACATGAACCTTTGACACTAGAAAACAAAAGAATGAAATATATAAGAAAAAATCAGCGAACGTTTAATCTCTTGTTCACAAGTTTATTAGCACCTTGACGTGATTTTATCGGAAGAATCGGAAGAAGGAAAAAAAGACGCAAAGCAAAAAAATATTCAAATCCATGTTTCAGAGCAAGTCTGCTGAAGTTACTTACAAAAGCGACAATTTAAATAAAAATCTATCTGAGGATTAACTTCATCTGTCTAAATTAAATATATAGGATGACAGAAGGATAAATAATTTTGTGAAAGTACGTTAATATTTGACGCTTTTAGACCGGTTCTCAAGTTTTTTAATCAATCTGCGGCATGGATTTTTATAGGCCCATTTTCCTTCTTTTGCATTTTCTTTCTTGATAGATGGTCCATGTTACGTAATGTGACGTTCAGACCAGAGGGGATCAGAGGGGAGAGGAAAGAGTAGTGCTACTTGGATTAAACGAAAACGAAGTTTCGTGACAATTTTCGGACTAAGCTTATATGGTTAAAGGTAAACTGTTACAAATTAATTATTACCCAGAAGGGTCTCAGTTGAGAAACAACGTAATTGTCAGGTGCAAAAGTCTATTAGGAATTTATATTCGCTGACGAAAAGTCATGCGATCAATAATGTCAAATCAAAGGAATTATAGAAAGCGATTATAGAAAGAGAATAGAAACAAATCGTTTGTAATATTGCTACGGGATGGAATGATGTTTCACTATTGTCGCGAAAGCCAAATCTTTATTTTCGTATAGTGGCAGCAAAATAGCACTGATATCTGAAAAGGCCTTAAAGAGTTCGAAGAAGTTATTTTAATCTACACCGCTTCGACATTACCAGGTAAATGAAGGCAAACGTTTAAGCATAATTTAAAGTTTTGTGGAATCGCTACTGAATAAGTACTGAACAGGTTATACTAATTAGTGCAGTCTGAAACGACCGTAGTGTGGACACGATTGAAGTTGCGGTACAATAATCTAGTTCTATACAACTGAAATAAAAACTTGTCCCAGTAGTGGAACAAATCAATACAATAAGTAGGAAATGCAATTCTAAAGAAATAATTTCTTTAGTTAGGCCCAACTGTTTCGAAAAGTATTAATTATTGTAAGCAACGGCACTCTATTCATTGCCTGTTTTTAAGTTTCCTTATTTCATTTAATAGTTATGTTGACACCAATTGCTTTTCGAAATATGCCTAAGACCTAATTTACACTAAGTGGCTGCAGTTAATTCGTGAAGCCAAGTCGCGTCAATGTGTATGACATGAAAAAATAAGAATCGCTCATTGCCGATAAATGTATCGCTGTATAGGCTAGCCGCTCAGTGGAAAAAAATATTATTATGTTGTTTTCGTTTAAGATTTGACTGAAGAAACTCAGTGATAATTATTCACCTATTTGTAATTGTCAACAAGTGCACTTTCTGCTTTCGAGCATAAAAAATTGTGTCCAATAAACAAGCCTATTTCGGACTAAGTAATGAAAACTAGGCTACTACCTATCAAAGTTTGGTAAATCACACAGCTATGGCTTGCACCCTCTGCAGCTGTGCCGCCCCCTCATTTCCTTTCCCACCTCACGTAAGCTAATGTGTCAGCGAGCTAAATTCGAATTAGCGCTAGTTAATCGACTTTAGAGATGCGAACTCCGTAATACGTGCTAAGCGTTTTGGCTAAACTGATATTAATCTTGATTTGAAATGGTAATTTTCATCAGAAAATGTTTCAGCTCAACGGCATAAACTAAATAAGTTAATTAAGCCCAAAATATACATTTGTTAAGCTAATGAGTAGGTATTGCAATTGCATATGCTCAATAAATGTAACACAAGTCAATGAATATTAATAGAGCTTTCCAACGAGTTAACTTTTAGTTGCTTTTAGTATACTTCACAAACTATCATCATATTTTGAAATCTCGGGAAGTGAATAATTGAATTGCATACAAATCCGAGGAAAGAAAACTCAGTTTAAGTTATGAAATATCGCAGCTACTTCCATAGCATCCAATCTAGAGGAAGATTAATGGAAGTCACGCGAAATAAGGAAAAAGCGACAACTACCATTGCGCTCCCTTGAAGTGGTAATTGATTGCAACTTGTCAACAATATAGAGGGCTTGTTTTTCTTTTTCTGACCTTAAAAATAAAATCTTACGCATTTGAAACACAGCTTCAGCTTGGAAACTCTTTGATGCTTGTCGAGTGTATAAGTGAGTGCTTAAGATAAGGGCGCGTTCTCAGATCACTCGCCGAGGTCGCTCCCGATTAAAGGCATTGCTGGTTCCCAGATGTATAGCACTCGAGTCTACCTTTGTGAAGTCTAGTACTCGGCTGCCATTCTTTAAAGTGTTATCGTAGCCTGAAGCTGAAATGCTTTCGTGTTTTTACTGCATATGAGGTGATCAGGAGAAAATCCATTGATTCTAGCTCGTATTTCACAAGAAAGTAAGTAAACCGATACGGATAAATACAGCTCATGTAAAACTGATAGATGTATAGCACTCAAGTCTACCTTTGTGAAGTCTAGTACTCGGCTGCCATTCTTTAAAGTGTTATCGTAGCCTGAAGCTGAAATGCTTTTGTGTTTTTACTGCATATGAGGAGATCAGGAGAAAATCTATTGATTCCACTCGTATTTTACAAGAAAGTAAGTAAACCGATACGGATAAATACAGCTCATGTATAACTAATTTCTATTTATCATATTTTGTTTCAGGTGCATAGTTATCATCGCATTAACTGCCACCTTACCTGACGGAAATACAAAGATTAACAAACTTTCACTTAAATTAGTCTAAAACGTTCTAGTTTGTGTGAAACCTACTTCTCGGGAAGTTCGGCCACCCCATCTTCAAATACCGGATAAGTTCCTATTGTTTGTTTTCACACCGCCATCTTACTTCGTTGAGTTACTGGTATTATGTTTCAGGATCAAACGTCTGTTTATTGAGAGAATTGAGAGTTGGCAACACAGTTAACAATATTTTCCTTGTAAGAAAAACACCATTATCCCAGCTGAGTGAGGGTCCATATTTCATGGTTTTCCGTAAAGCCTTGTTACAAAATGAACTATGGTGAACTGTGGTCCCAAATTGATGTCATGAGTGTTGTTTGTTTTAAAACAACGACGCAGTAAGGGATAAAAATAGGCATACTAAACTTTGTTAAAGCTTCATCTTTATTTTTTAAATAAAAACACAAAACATGTGAAAATATGAGCTATTACTGTACATAATTGAATATTTAAAATTAATATAACAAAGTTTGTGGTTAAAGATTTATGTAGCCAAAATATTTATTCATAAATACCCTCAATAAATCATCGATAAACCCGTTATGTAAATATGGGCTTGATAAAAATTCGTGTTTACCGAAACTAAAGTGTAAGCCCGACGTTCACACTCGAGTGATAATCCAGACATCGAGATAAATAACGGATGGGCTCACAAAAAGGGATTTTCACGCAATCAAGCACAATTTTTTTATTAAAACAAAAGTTTTCATATAAAATATAATGCTTTAAGCTTTTGCAATCACAATACCTACTTTTAAATTGATAAACAGACCGCACCCACGATTGCTGCAACACAAACAAAATAATATTAAAAAAGTAAATGACGCGATTAAATCTGCTCATCTGTTTACGAATACTTGATACGAAATGAATTCTCTTATTACTTTCTAGTGTTTCATTGAAGCTTTTTAGTCTTTATTGTGTTTAATTTTATCTAATAAAATAAACTTACTTATTCACTTTTTTTATCTTAAAGAGTGATAAAGGTCTCTTTTTTTTCTGTCAATTAGGTAAATCAGAAGCACTTACCAATTAAAAATATAAATAACATTTCGTTTTAGTCTTATAGCGACCGAAAAACTCCGTTGCCAGTGTTGAAAGCTAGCTCATACGAACTTATTTTTTCTCTACCATCGATATTGGGGAATCAGTTTGGATTGCTCGTATAGTTGTGCCCTAACGGATGGGCTCACAAAAGGAGTGCCAAACACAATAGAGCTCTCTGTTGGAGCGGCTGACAGGCGTAGACCATCGCCTTTGTAGGCAGTTTACATGCTTTGAGCGCTCGAAGGGCACATTGGTTTATTTTCTAGCCAGAGTACGCTTAACGCCGCCCCAGTTCAATGACTTCGAGATGAGAATTCAAATGTTAAAGCCCATGTTTAAAAGCCTTACAAATAAAAATATAATGTAAATAAATATCCTTGGACATTTAACATAGCATCATCTAGTCCCAAGTTAAGCAACCTAATTGAAGAAAGGCTTGAACAACGACAACGTTATAGTTAAAAAAAACAATACCATGATCACGATACGTTTGTATTGTCAAGTTGGAGAAAGAAATTATTGAATTTTCAGAGATTAAGGTATGTACGATCCTTTGTGGATGTCTAAAGGGGTAGTCAGATGTACTAACTCAACTAAATCACACTTTTTATAGTGCGAGATCTAGTTAGTATGCGTGTGTGTATAGTTAAGCCACTGCTAGGACCCGCAAACAATTGCAGAATTACAGTATTGAGAAATAGTTTGTTTTTTATATGTCTGTCTTTTTTAGGACAAATGTCTGATGGCTCGTGAATTATTGTAACAATTATTTTGTCCCTTTACTGTTAATTTGTACGAGGATGAAAAAAATAACATTTTCATGTTTTACTAAAAAATAATTATTAAGTACTTAAGTATATTGTTTTGAAGTAAGTAATATATATTATAGAATGGAATGTTCATATTTTTTTAAGTTAATGAAGAAAGCCCTAATACTTTGTAATTTCAAAATAAAGTACATTTTCTATCAAACGTAGTGATTGTGTAGGCTGTGTACCTATACTGTAGAATTTTACATGATTTAAATATTAATTTTTAATCTTTTTCCAATATTCCAAAGAAGCTTAAAAGTCAATGAGAATATTTTATAACCTGTTAATATTTGATAAATTGGGATTATTAAGTTCAATCGTTAGCCACAGGTAAGCGGTGCTGAAATAGGTACCTATATTAATCAATTCATTTCAGGTTTACATTACCAATGTTTTTTAATGTTATAGTTTTAAATGTTTTCGGCATAAAAAGTTCAGATCACTTCACAGATCACAGATCACACACCATCACAGGCTGTTGAAGACCATGTTTCCGTTTCCGGTGAAACTCTTCTCAATTATGCCAAGATCTCGATCTTCAATACGTCCAGTAAGAAATATGTCCAATTTTTTTTTGGCGCAGGCCTATTATTCTGTAGTATATCGTACTTTTCATTTCACACGTGAGAAACTCCCTCAATGTTATAATTACGTAGGTACACTTATTATCACACATGATAGCGTTAAAATAATACCTCATTTAAAAATAAATGATACGTACTTAATAGCTCTGTAATATAAGAGCTGATTCAGCAAGAAATATGATGAACTCGAACGCGAAGTTATTAAGCCTTATTAATTGAATCGATGTGATTAGTAAGGTGCTGCACTCTGATAAGGGTAAGGTAGTAACTCTTAATAAATAATAGTATAACTACTATTTTTTAGTTCCATATTCCTAGTAATGGACCCGCGACTTTGTCCACGCTGATTTTGTTTTTCACTTTCTTATCTTTCCGGCGATTTCGGACATTTCCTGAATTCCATTACTTTTATTGTGAAGTGAAAAGCAGCAAAAGATTATTTAAATTTTTTCAAGCATTACAAAAAAAATTAAATACAGATTATTTTCTTAAAACTTTTATACACCGACAGGATGGTTGTTAAAAGGAAATATTTGAAAATTGAAATTTTTCATAGAGTATTTAAAACAGATTTTTGCGAGAAAGAAAACAGCTTTATCATGTTATTGTATTGTTATTTAAATTACTTTATTGTTCGAGGCTGCTTTTGCAATATATATTTCACCGTAACCAGTCACGTCTTAACGACTTCTAAGACATAAATTATTACAGTTCAAACAAAATAGCCGGTAAAATTATTCTTTTTTTAATAAAAAAATATATTTGTTGCACAGTATTGTTCATGGATTCATAACTATGTTACATATTTACATAATAAAAAACGGGTGTATAGATATGTCTACGAGTAGGTTACTTGGCATGCTCTATTTTGTAGTCATAGTAGCTTCATTTATTTTAAATAAAAATGAAGTGTTGATTGTGGTTGTCACCAATAGGCTCACAGTGAGTGGCTGACTGTTCACTGACTGTCCTATTATGTTTAAGCTGTGGCAGTACGCAGTGCGTGTAAGCTTCTTTATTTTTATTTCAGCACATTAGTAATTAAGATAACCGTCACGATACACCGATACATCCATTACAGTACTTCAGTGGCCTATAATTGCTACTGAGCATTATGTGGGCTTTACCAGTAAATATACCTTTATTTCAAAATGCTGTCGTTCTTTTGTTCAGTACTGAAGCAGAAAAGCTTTTATTGCTTTGAACGGATTGGTGGTGAGTTGATTTATTTATTTGTCTGTACTGTTTAAGAACAATGTGTTTGATGCGAGTATTCAAGTATTAATGGAAGTTCTTTTGTTATGTTAATAATTCAAAACAGAATAGGCCAGTATAAAAATAATATCGAATTTACAGAGCTCACGAGTGATATCAGAAACCTTTCTAGAATGTTAGACGATTTCTATGTGATTTTTTAAGTCCTACTGAAATAAATGTTTTTTTCTTTCTTTCTTTACACAAAAAAGGAAACAAAGCAGCATCTAACAACAATATATTATTTTTAAATCAAGCATAATTTATTAATTATTTTATTTATTAGAAACCTAAATAAACATAAACCAATTCAAGACAGAGCACGTAGGCATGCCTAGAACGATGTGGATGGTGTCTGGGAGTAATTTAACTGCTCATTACTGTGTCCCGGCTTAGAGTGTCGTGTACCTACTATTTATTGGCTATCCCGTTTATCCTTAATGGCCTTAAATTACAAACCATTGCATCTTGAGTCTTGAATGTAGACCAGGGTGACGATCACAACTGCATCATGTTATAAATAATAATTAGGTATGCAAATCAAATAGGCATAAATCTTTACAAATCTTAACGCTAAGTACCTACCTAGGTATTTGTTGTAGTACATATAGCAGTTGTTTATGTTAAACAAAATAAGAATGCTTGGAAGCTGCAAGTTTCCTCACTTTAAAACACAAAGGAGACACAATAATCTTGTTCCCGTTCCAAATAGGAGCATCTTGGATTTCCACTGCGCTTTTGCGGTATTATCAAAGTGAGAGCCGAGTGGCTATACAACGGTTCACGTACCTATGTAACGTACCTACCCTTTAGCTTTACAAACTCATGAATATTCGCTTACATGTATTGTGTGTTCATTTACATGATAGCAAGCGAGCATTCGGTGCAGTGGCTCGTGCATGTCGCCAGTTTACACTCAGCTTTATGTTGACTTTTACGCTATTCCGCGCCTCTGACGGTTCTCAAGTAGATGAAAGTTTTGAAACAGACGTTTATCAAAGTGAGGGGTGTCATAGAAACTCTTTTATATTCAGTAATGGAAATATTTCGAGGAAAGCAGAAGTTGAGACGAGGATTACTTTTCCTTTTATTCCCAATGGATATCCACAACAAAAAATATATAAACTATAAAACATCCTTTCATTTGAGGTATTGGAGTAAAACAATATGCATAGCAGAGACTATTCCCATTATTCATAATTTTCAATTTAACAAAGCTTTGAAGAATGTTTTTTCTTGTTATTCTTACGGCAACGAAAAGAGATAGCAACAGATTGAATAGCCGTTTTAGCTATTTTAGTTTTACTAGTCCGTTATGAATAACAGGGGTTAGTATATATGTATAGCTAATGAATATACTAATGGTTACTGGGTCATTAATTAAAACCAATAGCTTTCTACGCGAAGGAAACCTCATACCGTTATTTATGTAGGAATGTGGCAGCATAAAGCTTTTCCTTGTAGGCTCGACCTATGTTCTCTTTGCTGATATTTTTAGGTTGTTAATTCTAAGAAATTACCTCAGCATTTTTTTTTTTCATAAGAAGCTAGCCACTATGATATTATAAACCTTTCCACTAAGTTGAAAAAAAAAACAATGTAAAAGTATTTTAAACATAAATAATATAAAAAATATTATATTTTATAGATTATGGTCTTATTCATAAAGATTTGTCAATTTAATATAGATTTCAAATATGTTTTTTTCTTGTTACTCTTATGTCAATGAAAAGACATAGCAACAGATTTAATATCTGTTTTAGCTTACTTAGGTTTACTGTTAATATACTTAGGTTTACTGAACCAATATGCATACATAAGGGGGGAAGTGTTTTCTAAACTATAAAAAAAAGGTTTTTAGCCCTTAGTTGACACAAAAACCATTCTCCATGTTATACCTTACGTCCTTACTATAAAAATTCATAACACACGAGATCCTTTCTAACCTTTATGGCAAATTTTTCGTGATATATTTTCCCTTAGGTGTGCTTAAGAGTTCTTTTCAACTTTTACAACCTTATTTGAATTCACTTCCGTCTCTCTACTTTTGGTTTACATATTTTGTTTTATAGCAACAATACTTCAAAGAGCCTTCAGATAAAGTAAAAAATGTAGTTTTATCTGAAATTGATGATTATGTACCGATGTGTTATGTACAAGTTTTCTAAAATTCTTCTAAAAAACATTGGAATTTGCTTTATGTTTGCGTTTCAATAGCACGATTTGAATGAGTGGAATAACTTAGCTCTTACTTGGTAAAATGAAGCTTAGCACAAATATTTACTTACCACACTTGCAAGTCTTCCGTGACACGTCTTCCATGACACGTCTTTTATATGTAGTACCTAACTTTCTTTGTAGTCATGTTATGTACAAAGGTTTTTTGAATATTTCTTGGTAATTACAAAGCAACAGAATAGGTAATAATAATCTTCTATTTTCTGCTCAGTAATTTAAATACCAACTGAGATACCGTTTAAAAATAGATAGCTCTAAAGCCTTTACTGTTAAAAGCATAGTGAACAAACTCAATCCACTTGATTTATGAGCAAATATACTTACGAGCTATGCTACTTTATTACAAATTCACTGCCTTTTCTCGAGACTAAACTCAAAGTGATATTTAAATAGCTACAATTTAAAGAAATGTTGGAATCTTATAGAGTAAAGTTCAACGTGTACGGAGAAAATGGCGTCGTCGGTCTGTTTTACGCCATGCCCTCCGGCGCCTCATAATATGATACTAGGATTTGTCGAGAAAACTACGCTGCTGACGAAAACCTTTCTCAAGTTTTAGGATATATTTCCTGACAAGAGATTTCTGCAAAACAACGCATCGCAGCTCAGACTGTAGACGCTTGTTAAAAACATTTTCTAGTTAGTGCATTATTTTGCTAAAGCTTAAATTTATAGATTTCAGCACAATCACCTACGTTAAGTATAAAAGTAAGTTTATTCTTGATCTTTGTCTTATCTCGCTCCAACAATTTGCTCCGTTTTATGATGCTTCTCCAAAATTAGCGCGAAGGTTGGTACGAGTATATTACAAAGGGCGAGAACGTTCACGAGGCGAACATTTTTTCCGTATTTTCTCAGATAAACCACTTTGGTCGTGGCAGACTTAAACAAAGTTTATAAAAGCGGAGTTCATAAGGCGGCTTTATTAGGCGATTTGCAGGTGTGGAGCAGCTGACGTCTCTTATTAATTTCTGATGGATCCGGAACCCCGCGCCGCGGTCCGAAGTTTAATGACTATCGTATGGTTATAGGGGTTCGCCGACTATAACATTCGTATTCTGTCCATAATTGGAACGGGGGATTAGTGGGGAGCGCAATTCCAACTATAAACTTGGTTAGATTCAGCCGGTTTCATTACTCATTCAGATATCTCGGCGATTACGACTTTGTTCATTTGAAGTGATTCTGTCCCTAGATAACGAGCCGTGAACAAGCATTTTGGTAAGTTTAGGGACGTCTCATTTATATTCATAATATTGTTTTATGTAACGGGGTTGGGAGAGATTTTCCAATATCCGTTCGGAAATCACGGGTAACTTTTATTATAGTTTTTCCCATATATATTTTACAAATAACCTGCTTATTCAGATATTATGTATTCATATTATATTCAGATATACCTGCGTAGATTGTTTCTATGATCAGATCATGTCATTGTACAACTTTTCACCTTTGTTGACGGCTTTTATGCGTAGCACAGTGTTATAGCTACATAACTCCGTTTTTCCTTGTTATTATACTTGCCAAATTAATCGTGTAGTGTTAGGTAAACGCGGGCAAAAAGAAACCAATGACATGATCACTCTGACCCACTTTCCTTATAAACATCACAGATCAGAATGCTCAATACAAACAAGACGAAAACGAAACTTGTATATCTTGCTAACGACTCTGACTGTTTATCTAAGAATCTGCTTCTGTGTACCTAAGGGCTTTGCGACCCAAATAAAAGGGTCGCACAAAGGTGTCTTGCTAAGCAGATTGGGATGAACGTGACGAGACAGTCAAGTGCGGGCTAGCTAATCATCAGGTTAAGTTGTCCTTTATTTGTTTCCTTACCTTATTTGAAACCTGCCTGCAAACAAACTGTCTAATATCCTTCTAAGTACCTACCTTACCTTTGTCGAATTTGTTTTGCTTTTACTTATCGTTGTTTTCCTGAATTTACATTAGGTAGCAACTACTGATGACAAAATCACAAATCATAGAAAACGAAATTTTACTGTGAAAGCACTCATAAACAAATAATAGTTATCAGCAACAAAAATTGTGTCAGTATTTGCGAAATAGCCCAGGAGATAAGATATTTCTTTGCTATACATAGCTCATTAATTTACTGAGTTGAGATATTATTACTACTATTTTCTCGTATCGCTCTCAAGGATGAAGAAAAACGATCAGCGTGGGCGAAGAACGTAGTCATATACAACAATGATAAGTTGTTTTACTGCTTTAGAACGTCGATTATAATTTTAAATGGTATTTTCTTGACGAGTAGGTAGGACTAGGTACTTTGAAAGGTTCAGTGTCACGCCTAGAATACACAGTAATATGAAACAGTAGGAACATACCTCTTAATGATAACGCTACGGCAAATATTTTAAATAAAAAAACATAAACCTGGTAATATAAATACCTACAACAACTATATTATAATACAAATTCAGCAAGCACCACAGACCTACACTCAGTGGGACGCTGAACTAAAGACTTTCTCCAATTTTTACAAGATTTTCTTTTCACAGACTTCCTACAAATTTTAATTAATTATAATATTTATTTATAGATATTAAACTACTACATATCTACATACATAACTGTACTAAATACAATTAGAACCAGTTGAGCCACCTAAGGATCGTTACAAACGAACGAATCTCAACTGATCCAAGCCACTAAAAAAAATGAATAGATTAAAAATTCGTTTATTCAGTTAACATTTTATGTAATTACCATAAAATGTGTTCAGTAAATGCAATACAACTCGCCGCCAGCGTCGTTTTGCAGACGACATCCATCATTGCGGTGGCATGTTGTTGGATAAATAGCCTACAAAGTGAGCAGACGCAAGTGTTTACCGCATAGCCGGAACAAACACAGCATTCAAATATGCTTGTTTACGTACATTTGTTCCTGGCATGCGTGCTTTTACTATTCTGTGGCACGTATTGACCAGATCGACCCCAGATCGACCAATGCGTCTCTGCAAACTGTCCCATTTAAAAAAAAAGCATCAATTCTGAACATTTATTTGAAACTTTGACAACGCAAACCTGCCTCAAGATTTATGTTTCTCAGTTGTAAGTAAATTGTTGGTGACCTTACGAAGACAGGGAAGATATTAAAATCGTGTTTCCTCTCCAAACAAACCTCCAGACCCTCGTCATACGGAGTGCGGTCTCATGTGCACATCCCGACACCTAGTTAAATATTAGGCCCATGTTTTCACACACTAATATTTCAAACTAGATATTAACATGTAAATATTTAAATAAGATTTGATTAGGAAGTAGTGTGTAAGTGGTTTGGTTTTGATACGAATTTAAGATTTTGGAGATGTTCCAAATGGTGCACTTTATTAAATCCTTTACGAAGTACCTACTATTCTTAAAAGTCATTTTACATCTAAAACATCTGAAACTAATTTTATTCTACTCGATGAGTTTAAAGTGAAATTTTGTGATCCACAAGTGCACGAATCTCAAATTTATGCTAAAACAGTTCATAAGTTGTGCATAATACGTGGCTAAGCGAGTGTGGCGAAGGAGCTGGAGTCATTCAACCTTCGTTTCGCTAAGAAGAGCAAACTCTCCTTTATAAAACAGTTTCATGAATATTTATGCAGATTCAAGGATAGTGCATTGTTGTTGGGCAAATAATTGCGGTCGACTTAAGTATATTCTTGAATCCCAAATGGCATTGTTGTCGGTATTTGTGGAAAGACGTGACCAGATTTCATAATAATTCCGTCTTTAACAATATTCAAATGTAAAGCTAATAAATGGACATCAAGTACCATCTTCTTATCTAAAAGCAGCTTACAGTTTGCTCTAAGTCTCGGTGCAGATCATAGAATGCAGGTAGCATACTAATACGGGTCAAAATCACAAATGACGACAATAACTTTCAAATGTAAATTGAGAAGATAGGTATTAAGTTGGTTCACCTTTGTGGTAGCAATTTCAAAGATTTTTTTCTAAGTAGACTAGCTAGGAATAAAAGTATATATAAAGTAAGTATACACGAGTACGTATATAACATTGCCCACAGTAAAAACTATTTATGTAATTCTCATTTAATGTTCAACTCGATTCTTAGTTTTGGAATCGTGCTTTAAAATAGCTCCGAATCAACATCACACTGCGAATGGCGTATTTCATTCCATCTGTAGCAAGCCTTTCCAGAAAAACCGGGTTAGTACTTTGAGTGAAAGAATTATGGAGCAAGCCTCACAATACAAAAAGGAAAGTGATAAAAGAGATGTGACAACGTGTGATGCCATAGCTGGCGTCGGCAGATTTCGTGCAAACTTTCAACCTTGCCACGTTGTAATAGAGCCAACAAGAAGAAATTCTGTGTTTACGAAAGACATATTGGTTGAGTAGGTTTTGGCACGCTGAAAGCCGTACAGGCATTCGGCCTGTTTTCCGTGATTTTTGGTCAGTTTATTTTCTGAAATGTCAGCATCAGGACTGATTGAATGAATCTTATGAACGTTCAATTTGGTCATATTTTATTGGAAGCTCACTAATAGTGAAACCTATGTCAGAATAACTCGTCCTTATAGTCGCTGGGGTAATTACAGATTCGCATAGTTGCTTAACTACGTTTCTGCTAAAATTATTGTGTTGTCGGCTCTCTTGGGGAGCTCTTTTGACAATTTAAGGCGATATACGAAGCCGATCTAAATGTGACATCACAACGCCTATGACTTAGTGCAGCTAGACCAGAAGTTCATCTTGATAAAAAAAGCAATACGGAGTTCGTTTTAATTTTATCTAATATGGTTTAGTTGTCCGGTTTGAGTTTGTATGTCATAGTGTGAGCAATAAGGGGTCAGCAAATTGGCATCGTCTTTACAATAGGAACATCTTATTGTTGAAGTTAAGATTCTGATGTGGGTCCACTACGGCTACGTCCAGGAGATTAGAGCAGACGGGTGGGCAGACAGGGGCTCGCGTGCGCGGGCACCGCTTATCTTGTAACTGTCGCTGTCAGGACGCGTCGCCTCGGTAACGCTAGCTAAATGCCGGCCTTTGTTTGTTGTTGGAATGAAAGTGAGCTGTTTGTTGGGCTTTTAGTATCTCCTTATCATCGTAGACTTAGTAGCGATCCCACATCAACCAAAATTATCCTCAAACCAAAGCTAGTTTCTTTTTGATTACTTACAGAACAAACTACTAAGCTCTTGTCAAACCTTTTGAAGAAAGTATCAGAGTCAAAATTATTAAGCGTCTTTATAAAGTCGTCAACTACAGCTCTATAATCTGGTGAAATAGCATATTTTCCTGAAATACCTTTGTAGATTATTTTTATACCATCCATTTTCCGCCTGATTTGTTTTACAGCCTCTGCTTGCAAAGTTTGTAAGCGAGTAAAAAGGCTGGAACTACTTCCATAACACAATGAATACTTAGTTTGAGTTTAATGTGCTGAATGGTGGCGGAAACTTCGGTAAAACCAAGAGCCGTGTAAACAAAGATGTAACTCAAAAACTACACCCTAACTTTGATAGAACAATCTACCGACCTAGATGGAGATTCCTAACAAGTTCGTAGATGTAGATATTGTCTTGTGCTCTAAGCGGAACTAAACAAAGTGGTTTTTAAGTATTTCAACACTTTGCTGTAGAGGCACCCTTCGATATGACAACTAGACTACTGTCTGTCAATAGCAAATGGATTTTAAGAAATAACTATGGCCTCCTGTTAAAAATAAATAGGAAAAGAGACCTTAAATGTTTGTCACACACAAAATTTAAGGTGCCTGTATGCGTGAAACTATCGACGCCGCTTATTTTATTTTATTATCACGTTGACCAAAGAAATTTTATATAAGGATTGTTCCGTTGCGAAATCTATCATGGAGCTTGTTTTAAATACCTCTGTAATCGTTTTATTTTGTATAATTTAGGAAGAGTAACAAAGTTGCACTCGGTTACCACCAAACTCTAATTTATGATAGGTTTCACAAACGAAACAATAAAAACTTTTTAATTCCTTTGTTTAACGTAATAATAAAATAAATAGGCAACGGCGCTATTTTTACGCATACAGGCACCTTAATGACAAAAAATTATATATTTTCTATGCTAGGTAATTAAATACAAAAGATAAAAAGACAATAGAGCATAAAAAAGTAAGGCCGGTAGTAAAAGACAAAGACCGAATTACACCACAAGTAGTAGTATATTTGGTACAAATTGTATCGAAATGTCGGGCTTATCCGCAGCTCTGGAGGGATTTACTGCGAGTTTTTGGTATTTTCGCTTTTGTTGTTCAAGTCACTATCAACATTTTTATATTATACAGCAACATTTTTCCGAGAATTTTTCAAAATAATTAAGTCGGGATATTCTAAGCACTCTATTTTTCTTTATTATTTTTTAAAGAGAAGAAATGAAGATGTACTGAATATGTTAGCTGAAAAATCCTTTCACCTGGATGCGAACCCCGACCTTCAAGTCGAAAGTCGAGGCATTAACCCACTCTACCAATACGACACCTCTTACGATTCCTCAGCTTCTTTATACTCTGAAATGTAATAACCTTTTGAAATCAGATTTTCTACCTAGAACCGATTATACGGATTTCAGAATATATTCGGACTAGGATATGACATACCTACGCAAAGCAATGTGCTCTCATGCTTAAAATTATTAAGCTATTTCTATCTCAACTGAAGCTTGTTCTCCGGAACCTAATAGAGGTTTAAAGTCTTACATTGAGAAATTAAAATCGAAGTTTCATAACTTTCAAAATGTTTTGCCATTTCAAAAGTTAATACCTATTACCTACTGATAGGCACCATTCATATTTTGAAAACCATCAAGATTATCAACATAGCAAATCTAGATTTGTGCTTATTGAAGAAACAAAATAACGTGAAGAATAATAATAATGTCATTAGCAGTATAGGGTTTTTGAATTTACCGAAAATAGAAGGCTGGTATACACACGACCCATCATGTTATACCGATCATACATAATTAATCATTCACGTTAGCATTATGCGGCCCGATGCGATGACATGGTCCTGTTTCCTGGTATTAGACAACTTCCGTAATGGTAAGTTATATTACAAAGTATACTGTGATATAACATTTGTATAAATGTAACGTATTTTAACACAAAACAGTTTCATCAAGATTAATAACGACATAACGATAGGTCTAGACATGATTTGCGTGTATGCGAGTGTGATGTCTTGATTCTGTTTTTCTTTGTATAATGAGTTAATGTCATTTGAATTTGGGTTTATATTATTGAGTTATTATTATTATAATCTATCTATCTATCTAATCAGCCGGTAACACCCACTGCTGGGTAAAGGCCTCTTCTCTATCACGCCACTCTTGGCGGTGTTGTGCCAGCCGGATCCACTGTTCTTCTACCGTCCTCCCGCTACCTATGTTAATTATTATAATCATTTACATTATTATTTTCCCCTGCATATAAATTGGTCGGTTCGGTAGATACACATCCAGTTCGTCCCGCCAACTCGGTGGTCGCCTGCCAAGGTCGGAAGTCTAACATTGGGCACCCATTCCAATATAATTAATAGACGTAAATCAAATTCCCAAGAAGTATTGAACGAGTTTAGAGGAAATTTGAATGGTTGTTTTGTTTTTGCAAGTTCCGAGAAAGTGTTGAATACTGGAGCGTGCTACAAATAAATAGCTGTACGTTTTCATTTTGGTTATTTACGGCATATTTGGCGTCAGAGCAGAATATCTGCGCTACAATGACTCGTGCCGAGCTAAGCTCCTTTAGCAGCTGAAACATCGCTTCCGGACGTGCTTGGTGCCTTGCGGCAATTTCTGCACAGAAAGCATTCACTATCATTTTTAAGATAATTATTATAAATAATGAATCATATAAAATCCATTGCGTCTTGCATGATTTTAATTTCATTTCTTCTCACTGTTTAAACTTTCCCTGAACTTTCACATATATTCGGTTGAGTTTCAGCGAGACAAACGAACAATAATTTATTTTTAAAACAAAAGAGATTTAAAAAGGGTAGGCCGTTGCCCAACAATGAGAGGCTTATAGTAATACATTACACAGTTTTGAAGAAACGAAGGTAAGCCTGTTCTAACGATACCTCAAACGTAATCAAACCACAGCTAAGCCTCAGGATCAAAGGTTATCGCAGTATTTTCTTCGTACCCTATTTTTCTTCGTCAACTATTCCTCTAATGATGCCAGCGGCTGGAAATCGGAGTATTTCAACTAATGGGCCGAGCTGATAAATCGAGGGCGGGCCTGTGATCGCTCGTAAAACTTTTAACGACTACCGAAATTACTACGAATTATCATCCATATAAGCCATTATGAATCAATCGTTTTTGAGGTCGCATTAAGTCATATTTATATTCATATTTTCGCAATGTGTATTATTTTTCTTGCGGCTAGTCAACCCCACACGTATTGACATATAGGCTATATAGCTGGCTTAGCTGAGAGGATGGTTTAGGTGCTGGGCTAAACTATTCCATCTTAACAAAGTCTCAGGCACTACAATGTCCCGTTAGGTGTAGGCAAAAATGCCTCCTATAAATCAATAGTAAAGTTATAACGGCCTGTTTTTTATGCAGCTCATCAACCAGTACCGACTTAGAATCGTAGCTTTCAGTAGTTTAAATTAATGTTAATTTAGTACAACAAAAACCCATTAATCTTTAAATCTCTATTAAGTCTACTAATGCATGAAAACTTTAGCCGCCATCCTAAAATAATAGGTACCAAATCCCCTTTAAAATAATTCGTTGCCAGAGGAGGAATGTGTTGTTTCATGGCAAGCTAAAGAACCATTTAGGCAATTTATTTGTTTGCTTTGCGAAACAAAGATCTTGTCTTAAAACATCCCAGCATTTCTTGTTTTACACCTCATTTGCTCGCAATCTGGCCAGACGTTGCCTTTTGATGACTGCTTAAATTGTTACCAAGCAATTTGTACTGGCCTAGAAAGGGTTCTTTATAGATTTTAGGTAGCGATATAGTTGCTATTATTCTCAAGGTAAAAAAACATATTTAGGATTCACACTTATCAAGACACTATGCAGTGCCTATTTGAAAACTGTAGTAACGAGTAGATACTATTTTATTAATTTTGAAAACTGGTCCTTGTCTTTAAAAACGTTATTTGCAAATAACCACACTAGAGTTAGCTACTAGGTATCTACTCTAGTATTATATTATTCGTGCTCATACCTACAAGTGTCGGAGCATAAGTGTAAGTAAGTACTTACCCATGCTAACATTAGATTAGATAAGTACCTACCAATTGCAAATATATAAAATGTGAAAGTAAATTCACTTATTTCATTAATCACACTCACAATATCACTAACAACCACCGCACACCCTTCCACGCCGCAGACATTTCATGTTGCACTAAATACAATTTTCATCCTCTACAATTATCTTTAAATTACTTCCTCCGTACGACAGCGCATAAGTTAATCAAGGCATGTTTTTAGGGTACTCGTAAAACGTGAAATGTCTTAATTTAGCGCTCATTTGGTAAGATTCCAGCGTTTACGTAACAATGGTAACTCCTAAATGAGTTAGAAAGAGTTATTTCAGTAGGTAATTTCGTACGCTCGTGGTATATGAGGCGCGAAGTCGGGGAAAGTCACAAACTCGCCTCGTCGATGGAGCGTTCCTCTCATTCTTTGCTTTAGTACTGAGAGCGCGAACCTGTCTTGTGACGGAGGCGCCCAAATAGGATTGGAAAGATGAATCAATTTTATTACACCCTTTGCTAGAGGTGCTTCCAGCTGAAACTTTCGAAATCTGTTTCAGACTCGTGAAAACTGTCTTTGAGCCTAGTGAGGCTTATCGAACTAAATTCTCAGTAAAAGTTCGTTGAAAATATAAAAAATATAGTAAGGGAACCAGTTCATTTAGTTTTCCTTAATAAAAATGAAAATACCTATCTACGTAAATATGATAAGAACCTGTTTCGATTTTAATCTCAGTTAGATTTACTATATTTTTCAGTGCCAGTTTCTGACAAATGCTCCGCTAATACTTGTTTTTATATTATTATGATGCACTAATTCATTACGGGGCAACCGTATGTGCTAATGCTAATAAAATACTAATGTACAGACAGTATTGGGACATTCCGGGTGACTTTTCTGGAATGTTGTGGCATTGTCTATAATCTATTTTAGCTAAAGCTACTTGCTGTGAACTTTTCAAACGATTTAATAGACGTGAGCTAGTTTGACTGCTTTAAAGTTTCAACGGTTAAATAAATTGTTGTTATTAACGTTTATTCTGATAGTGTCCACAACGACAGTGATTTGTGTTTTTAACTAAAAAAAAAAAATAAGTTTGAAATATTCCTGAATAAGTCGAAGACAGTTTGCCTTCGGAAACCCCTATTAAAATAAAAACTATTACATAAACATCGAGTGCACAAACATATTACTTATGTATAATTCCTCAGTGGACGCTCTGAATTCCTGAGTCTCACTAATTTACGGTGGAGTTGTCTTTGGTCTTGACTTTACAATGCAAATGTACTTGTTGTATATAGTTTTTTGAACAATTGAATATAAGACCTTTAGATATTTAAATAAGAGTCAAGTACCTACGTATATTATTGAAACAAAACTTCTACACCCTTACCTTCAAAATGTAAATCTATGTTAATTTTTAAGAACACACAATTAAGAATTTTTGGCGTGCGATTGTACCCTACATTTCTTCTTCAACATTTTAAAATTGAGAGTGTGAAAACCCTCCAAGGCGGCTAACGTAAAACGCGAAACTTTCACGAAAATCGGCGCGCACCCTTTTCTTTATCCGTTTGCTTCTCATTTTAATTCAATTTACTGGATGAAGGAGAAAAAGTAATCTCCAGGGTTGGGTCGGGACACGCTACAGAGAGATTGGAAGTCATCGGAACAGTATTGGGACGAACTCATATACTTTTATGGAGGTAAAAGTTTTTTTTATTCGCGGCAGGAGAGAAAAGATTCACGCCTCTCGCAACCCACGCGTGTGAGCGGCATACGTGAATAACTATGAATATGAGGAATGAAAACATTAGTAGTCGGTTCATTTTTATCTCAAATAAAATCCATTGGGAGTGGTCGGGCTTTTGCAACTTGATGTTATGATACCTAGTAGATTGAGACGCATGAAAATAAGGTAGTAAAGTATTCACGTGCAGGGCGGTTTCTTATTATTACGCACAGGTTTTGGTTCGACCTTAGTTGAAATAAAAAGATGGGTTTATGAAAATATCATTGCTGCCTCATTTTTATTAGCATCTCCACACGCTTACTTACATGCTAACTTAACTCATTCTGTGAATGTACATATTAAAATTAACTCTTAAAAAAAAAAAAAAAACGTTGTTCGTTTGCCTGTAAAATGTATAAACAAAGCCTCATAAATTTGTTCGATCAGTGAACTCCAAAGTTAGTTATTTATTTGTGTATTTTTTATGCGGGCGCCACACATACGGTATATTGGCATTAAGTTGTATCTAGTATTTGTTTCCAATACACCATTCTGTAGATCGATCTTGGACAGTTATTGAACATAAACGGAGCATTTGCGCCCAATAGCCATGTCAACTCGCCGTGGTGTCAATTTTTGTACAAGTTCAAAGGCGAGGGAAGTGAAGGGTGTAGGAGGGGGGGGGGGGCAACTGTATTGTATTGGAACCAATGTGAAGCCGCAACTTTGTTTACAATTATTGGCCATTTGTGTGGCGCCAGCATAATACCCGTTCAAAGAACCATTCAGAACTTTATTATGTCTAGGCGCTTTTGCTCTAATTAAAATAAATGAAGCTTGTGATCTTGTTACGTTTTAAACCTTCAAACTGTTGCCCTATTTGACTCTCTGAATGTATAAATGAGCTCTTGTATTCATCATGAATGTACTGTACGCGTCGTCCCAATGCAGAATTAATTATTTCATGTTAGCGCTGTTTCCCCGAGTTTTTATCAAGCTTATGTTCAAATTGAATATACGGTCTTGATAGTTTGTTGAAGTTAAGCAACGTTACGTGGGGTCTCAATTTGGATGGGTGACTGCAAGTGGCATTAACAGCTGAACGCTCCGTGCTTCAGAGGACATGTAAAATTGTCGGTCGCAGCTATTAAGGCGGCCTAAAAACTTCGTCACCAGAGCTGGGCACTTTCTTATATGAACTTACTTACTTACTTTTTTTATATACAAACAAGTGGCTTTTTTTAGTAGTGAGTGGAAAGGAAAACATACAATTGGCGGAATTTGTTTTTATTCATAATGGAGTATGAGTTTATATTGGCTTCTATTAAGATTGTGAATGATTCACCCAAATAAACATTATTACAGAGCTTTTAAAAAAAACAACATAAGTCGTTTCGAAAAGCGTTGAGTTATTTCCTTGGGTCCGTCCCCGCATTTTCTTATATTTCCGCCAGTTCGGGAAATTTATTTGGACTTAGAAAGTGAGAGTAATAGCAAACCGGACCGGAACACCGAATATGCGACATGCGGCACGTCATATATCAAACGGCCAAACTTTAATCAACCCCTTTTGTTGCTTTCATGGAGCATAGAAAGCAGAATGTTACTGTTTTGTTTACTTTACGTATTTCCGACTCACCTGATTTTCTTTATATAGGTACTACTCGTACTTCTCATCCATTTTTTTACTGAGTTTTTTTCGTGGTCATGGGTGGATACTAATGGTGAAGAATGCTTGAATTCAAAAACAAGAAATCAGGATATAGTGTCGAGATCCCTTACTAGTAGGTACATTCTTGAAACTTTCACACAAATAGTCAACGTTGTAAACGTTGCTAGCAACTCTTAACACGCAACGCATGTCAACATGTAGGTAGATTATATTGAAACGTTCAACATTCATGTGATACCTACAGATATCTTAACGAGGACAGATTTATCGGGATTTGCAATCTTTACTACTTATGCGTGCCTTACGAACGTCTCCTCAAATATAGGTTACACATAACAAGCAACTTTATTGGATGTGTTACGAGACTTTCATAAAATTGATTTATTCTACGTGCTTGTTGACCTTCAATTTGATTTTCTGAGTTCAGGTGAGTTTCGTTTATAACCTGTGTTGTATAAGAATAATATCTTGAGTTTAAAAATAACACGAACACGAGTTTTGTTTCTAACAAAATTAGTTAGATCGTTGTTTAAAGAAACTTGTATTTGTAATTTTGCCTAACGTTTGAAACAAAAACGATTGTGTATTATTTGTTTAACAAAACTAACACAAGACCATCTAAAAGTTGCAAACGTGTATTTTATTTGTTGACCAAAATGTGCTTGGAGTGCCTGTTTTAGAATAAGTTTTTATTTATTTTTGGCGTAGATCAAAGCAAACACCGAATAAGTTGTTCTCACCACCTGAAATAATAAAATCTCAGCTTTAACATACGTTATGTTTTGTATTTTATAGTGTTAACCTCACACTTGGAAATGTTTAAGATTTTTAAAATGATACCTGGGTGAAATTTTTGGCATGTAGGTAGGTATTCTAAAAATATGAAAAATGGTTTATTTTATACTAGGTATAGATAAATTGCTGCCAGTAACAAAATACTGGGTGCACTGTGCATAGAAACTAATTGTTAGACAAAAGCTTCCGTCGATTCGCTCCATTGAACTTGATCACGATCGTCACTCCGTCCCATTGTTCCTATCGTATAGAAGAGAATACATACCGTAGAATGGGTTCGTATTAATGGGTTCGTCTTACTATATGGTTAAATTCCTACTACGGACACGTCAACGATGAATCTATTGTACAATGATAACTAAAAATAAGTTGACGTAATTAGATAACTAAAAATAAATTGACAACCTCTGTGGCGCAGAGAGCCTATACACCATACGTTAATGAACGAGCAGTCACTGCGCGTTTTTGTGTAGCGTACCATTTACTAGATCGCAGCACGTTTTTTATACGCATTTCCTACTGCTCAAGTTTTGACCAGCATCTTACCAGTATAAAAGTAGCATAAGTCAGTTCCAACATTTTAAACGCCTTCATGACCAAGGGTTTTTGTGCCTGCATTATGGCGAAAAAAACTAGTTTTCTGATGTTTTGACGACCATGGCGAGGGGGGCATGCATGCCACCCGCAGTCAAATATGGCGTCGGATATCAAAGCGGCCTGAGGGTACAATATAATAATTATATTAATAATGAGATAAAAGCTTCATCAAACATAACAGTTAGGTAATTCTTTATTTGAGGCTATTTTCAGGTCTATATTACAGTAATAACTAAAAGGATATTTTATATTAGAGATAGTGTAATTCGTCAGATAAACGAGTGAAATGAATCATGAAACTGTAATTTAAATCTATATGATTAAATATAGATAACCTATAGATCGTTTGTAACGATCCTTAGGTGGCTCAACTGGTTCTGATTGTATTTTGTACAGTTATGTAAATATGTAGTAGTTTAGTTTCTGTAAATAAATAAAAAGTTTCGTTCTAAAAAAAAAAAAAAAAAAGTAACAAATAACAATGAACCTCAAAGTGTGGCATCTGTACGTGTTTATTGCGCATACCAAAATATTATATAATTCAAAAGTTAGTTGCGGTATTTTTTCAGTTAAAGTAGCTTGCTTTTTAATGTTATTGGCATTATGATAGCCAACAACAAGTTTATGGCTGGCCTGCCTTGGTGATCCATCATCACACTAACCATAAACGTATTATAAAAGTTATATGAATACAACCACCAGGCAGATGCAAAGACGCCAATAAAATATGTTTGTAGACCATATAAAAATAAGTTACGACTTAGAACATCACCATAAATCACAACTTTTGTGGGTTCTTGGTTCTTGTTAAGATTTGATATCGGAATTTTGTCGTTTTGCTATGATTATGACTATTTTAAACAGCAATATAATAAAAATCTGGAATTGCATCGTAATTTCCTATTGTATTTCTATAAACATATGGAAATTATTTGGAAAGAATAAAGTTCTTGACCTAGAATTTCCTATTGTATTCCTTGCTTATAATTATGAAATAAAAAAAATCATAATATAAGCACTAGTGCATTGTAATGTAATAGTAAACACACATATATCAATATTTTAAGTAAAAAAAGTTACCTGGTACGTTATTTCCCCAGCATTGCAGAGAAACAATCCCAATAGAAAGAAAAGCGCTATCACAAAGAATATTATCTTCATTCCTGCGCTGAATGTGAGCTGATCTGAAAGCTACAAAATATTGAATACATACACATAGTAAACATTCATTGTATACCACACACACAGTTAATTTGAATCGTTCATTTATGTATTTTGCGTAATTGAATTCACACAAGTGTAGTACATTCTGAAAAACAGAATGAGATTTGGTTGAATAAAGTATGCATTCAATGCAATATAATTCATTATTTTGGATTAACCAGTGAACTTATTCATTGCAATTTATCAATAAACAGTTTTAAAAAGGTTTAATGTGGAACAAATGAGTCAGACATTTTAATCATACTTGGAATAAGGTAAACTACTTTTGATATAGGACAGCCAACTTGTTCTTGAAGTTAACTAAAATAAAAAGTACTAAGTAGTTTTATATGTTTCTAATTTGTACATAAATACTTACTGCGATTTGCAGTAGCAGAGAAACAGCGGATCCCGAGCTAAGACACACCTGAAGTGCCATGACTGTCCCGAACGCAGTGTCAATTTCCTTAGACAATCTGTTACCCGAATGATAGAAAATATATATAAAAGTTGGATTCGAACAATTTATGCCGCTCTAAAGCTTCAATGGCTACTAAAATCAGTTCAAGTCTCTTAAAGAGTCAATGACCCATTACAGTTTTCTGTTAGCGCTATTATCTTTTGTCGTTTTCTTGAGTGTAAAATTATTCTAGGTTTAATCACTCACCGTAGCACCTCGCTATGCATAACGATTCCTTCATTCAAACCCTGAGTCATTTTATCCGCTGCTTCTGTCTTTCTTCCCAATTTATTTAATCTATCAAACTCAACTCTTAAGTCTTCGAAATAGATCCTCAAAGTTATGAACTTGTACTTGTACATAATCAAATACACCATAGTGAAGGAATCCACAGTAAATATCATAGTCATCATCATGACAAAGAGGATGCCGGTTGTGAAAACTCTAAAAGTAGTAGCCATTATAGAGTCGTCTTCGTATGATGGGTAGTAAGTGACTATTGTTACAAAATGTGATGCTGAAACAAAACAAAGCCCATTGTAAAACGATTATTGTTTGAACTGCAATTAGGATAGATGCCGGCGGCTACATTCGTTATTTCCAATCCATCAGTGATATCTGCCACGCGGATTGACAAGTTATGCTTTTAGATAGCAATTTATTTCGCAAATACCTAAAATTGTTAACTCACCATTAAATAATTTCCTCAGGCCTTCAAAAACGAAGAAAAAACATGATCCATAAACGGTCACAAAATAAGCGATCACATTTATTTTCATGATCCTAAACTTTTCTGCCATCAGCGACTCAGTCTCGTACTTTTCGCAGGCCTTAATCATTTTGAAGTTCATGCTTTTTATCATTTTCTTGTTACGTATAACTGAGAACATCTTTGTTATAACAATAGTGTGGCTGACAGCAAAGGTCACTGAGTCTCGCTTTTCATCTTCGGGAAAATCGCCCATCAAAGCAGCCATTATTTCTAATATTGTCATGAAACCGTACATGAAAAACAGCAGGGTAGTGTTGACTCTATAAAATAAACTTTTATCGTCTCCTATTGTATCCTCTTCGAACCAGAAATTTCCGGAGCCGACCCAGAATATGCTATGACAATACTTCTTTAATATTTCATAGTTCTTCATGTTTCCTGAAGATCGGAAAATACTAATTATTATGAAATTATAAGTTAATTATGCTTTTATTCGACACGGTGCTTGGTATTTTGATCACTATAACCGCAATAAACTCAATTGAGCGAGTTCATTTCATTAATTTTCGGTATGTCTGATATTATAATAGTACTATCAAGTTTTAAGTTTATTAAGTTCTTAAAGATGTTATGGACCACAAAATAATTACCAAATAGATCTTTTAAACTATTTTCTGATATCGTTACCTTACTTAGGTAAGGAAGGTGTTGCGTTCTCTGAAGACAAACAAATATGACTGTGTTAAAGAAGCGATCAGTTATAGTCAAAAGTATATATGGCAAAAGTTATAATCATACTTGCCGAGTGAATTATGAACGACGTAGACAGTTATGGGGTGTTTAATTCTTATACCAGTTTCCCAACATGACTTTGCTTGCATTGTTTCTGAATAAAATGTATTCATCCAAAACTAATAACGTAGAGAGTAATCAAAATAATATGCAATGATAAACTTCCACATTTATAAATAAAATAAAAATTCACTTACAGTTATTTTCAGAATTTTTATGCCCAACGAGTCGTGTTGACCGAGTGGGACAGAACCTCGACTTTTGACCTAAAAGTCGTGGGTTTAAAACACACCATCAATGGATTTTACATTACGAAAAATTTATATGCACATTAACACGAGCTCTGTGCACGGTGAAGATAAACATTGTAATGCAACCCGCGGCTTATCAATCTTGTAAAAAATCTGAAGAGTATGAACGTCTCAAATAGTTAATACTCTCTCAATTATTTAAGTAGCAACCAAGCAATTCAGTATTTGAGCGTTAGTCAGCCCCATACATATTGACCATTCTGTGGATATGACTGGTTAACCCATTCCCTGTCCCCACTCTGATGTACTCTTCGAAGGAGATGGTCAGCGGGTAGACTGTGCCTGGAGCAGATATGCGTCATGGGCACTTGGTTTGTCTTCCTCAATTTTTAGGCAAGCCTACTCCATCTGGACTCTGTCTCAGGCACTATCAGTGTCACATCTGACTCTATAAATCATTTAAATAGAAAACATGTACGAGTTTAAATATTTGAGCGAGTTCCTTACTTTATTGAGATCTAACTTCTACATTTAGCTAATACGCAAAAGGTTCTTGCTTCTCTGCGGCTAAAACTAAGCTAATAATGTTGGCAAACAACAAAACTAACATTGTTTAAAGTTCCTAATAAATGTAATTTGTTTTCTAAATTAGGTTAGTATACTAGTTAATATAAGTTATGTTTATTGTACTTAATGTATAGTGTATCTTTAATTTGAAATGTATCTAAATAAAAATCATAATGATACATTTTCTGTTAACAGCTAAAAATCATTCATATTTTTAATTCATTTCCTGTCCTTATACATACATCTCTAAAATGATTTTTTTTAATAGGTATATCGTCTTTGTATGTACTTAGTTTATTATTAAGCACTTATTGTATGTACCTACTTTAATATTAATAATAATGTGTTTTTTTGTTGTACTTATTTAATTTGTTATTGCATTTTGCACTGAGTGTTTTATGCACCTGACCAATCTTAAATTATTTACCGGCCGCCCATTGTACATTGTTAGTAGTTTTATCACTGATTGTATCCATTTCATAGAAAATCAAGGTGTACAATAAATAATTTTCATTCATTCATATAATCAGCCTTTACGTCATCGAAACAGGTTGCATTCTTATGCAAATCCTCAAATCAAAAGCAGTTTAGCAAGCCCCAATTAAAAAACCAAACAACAGTACGAAAGTCTCGTGTTCATGTAGAACACTAGAAGTTGCACTGCGTATCCCTAGCGTGAGGTAATAATGCCGCAGTTTCATAACTTTTTGTAATATATGGACATTATAAACTAGTTCATAATGACACGGGAGCCATGAAACCACTACGCAGCTAAAAAAGAGACCAGCTTGACCCTTTTCAGGGTTTTTTGTGATTCTGTGACTCATCACCTGACCTGTTTTCATGCTGTGTATTTACTTTTTAGTAAATAAGAATGCAGTATGTTTAGTGGTTTCAATATTTATTTTCCATAAAATGGATATACATATAGTTTAGTTTAAACTTTTGGGTATAAGTAGTAAGTGCTTATAACTCTCAATATATGTACGTACACTGTGTGTAGATATAACTTATAGAAAACAAAATATGGCAATCCAACTATGTCATATCGCAAGCCGTTTGACCACTTTACCTAAAGTCGGTGATCTCTGATCTTCATTTTTATTTACATCTGTAAAGTATATTTATAACTTAAGTTTATTTATATGTGTCTGTGTAAAATGTCTTCCTGTCCCCTTATATATTATTGAATAAGAAATATCAAACTCAATTATATTAAAACAGGAAATAATAATGAATTATTCCTTCATTCGTAGGTTTGTCTTGAAAAACTCTTTAACACTGGTTACACTGATTTCGATGAAACTTGGGATAAGTGTGGAGTAGGTAGACTGGAATTAACATAAAAGCTATCGTACGGAGCGACGCGCAAGAAACGACGCGGACGAAAGTTAGAAATCAATCAATTTAACTAGCTCTTTTGATTAAGCTGCAACGACGCGGTAAAATAATAAGTGCTTCATTAGCGCCCGGAAAATCTACTTCATTCATCAAATAGTTAGCTTTTACTAAGTTAAATTGCTTACTTTGAGTTTAACAAAGAAAAAGTTTCACATCAGCCGACAAGTCATTTGCGGCTTAAATTACCTTTGTCACAGTAATAACTACCTTTACGACTGGAAAAGTATAAAGTTCAATTTTGAATATAGGTAATTTATTGCTCTACTAGTTTCTAACCGCGGCTTGACGTAAGCAATAACATTCACCTAGCAAAATATACGTTCGAAGAGACAAATAAAATACCCCAACAGAAGTTATCCTGATAAAACGTCTTCAAACTAATTACAAAGATCAAAAAACAGAATCAGCCAAATCGGTTCTCAAGTTACGCGCTTACCTACCTAACTACAATATTTCATATTGGTAGGTTAGGTAGGTTAGGTAGGTTAGGTACATTACCCAACTTAACTATATCACAAAAAATATATTAAAGTTATTAAAATATGTATAGCCTAGGCATGTAGCAAAAAAAACCTGTGACTAGCTTCATGTTAATAATTGCGATTTAACGATCTCAAATAAACGATGATCTATTAGAGTATTCAAGCCGAGCAAAACAGGACCGAGCTATGAGCCCATTCCAAAAATGTTCTGTCAATTTATGGTCTATTTACAGTACTTAGGCCTTACTATTTAGTCCTCTACATTGGCCGGAAGCCAAGTCTTGGATGCCACTAAAAATACAATAATGTAACTTGCAATTAGGAATAAATCTTGCTTGACCACTTATTTACATGCTAGTAAATTCTGTTTATATTATGGTTTATAGTAATAGGTAAAGTTGAAAACACTCTAAGTACTTATATCACGTGTAGGTACTAGGTACCTATATAAATAATTGGATTTAATTTGCATACATGACGCAACCTAACAAACATAATAGGGAAAGTGATTAAACTACGTGTCAAATGATCAAAATCTTAGTCAGCTACTAAGATTGTGATCATTTGACACATAAAACTTTAAACAACTTGCTGGCCTATTGTTATTATTTCTAGTCCGCATTGTCATCCACAGGGCTAGGAAAACGATACCCCTTTCACCTATAGAGCTATATTTTGGGCCCCTAAGTATAGGCTACCTGTGTTGTTCTAGTTAGAAAGTTTTGATCTTATGAAATCATTGTTCTATTTCGTAGAAAAAAAAATTATTCAAAATAACAAGTTGATCTTAATCGACTCTATGTTCCAAAAGTAACATGCAAAATCAAATCGTACCTTAGTGATTCTATTATTTATATTATTTCTACGATAGTAAAAAAATACATAGGTACTTACTTGTAATTTCATAGAAAATGCATAGGCGCATTTTTTATGAAATTACGAGTATGAAATCTTCACAGTGCCACTTATTCGATGGCTCCTAATATTACATTGAATTTTCGTTTGTTGAACAGCAATCTGTAAAAGTTACATCGTCGTTTCATCAATGGCCGGTGGAACAAACTGCATAAGCCACTTCCAGGCTGCTGTATCAGTTATTGATGGCCCGACACTTTATTGCCTCGCTGCGGATTTTGGGAATGAACGTCCTACAGAGCCTCTACGCAATTCCCGGTGTAGGCTGAAACGGTTTAGTTAGTTTTATTGATTTTTGTAGAATAGAATACAAATTTTATTAAGCCGTCAATATAGGAATCAAGTGAAAATAATAAAAGGCTACCCTGCAGCAATTGCTTCTGAAGCACTATAGCTACTGCAACGTTTTTAGTGACGACAAATTGTTAATTTTATAGTTTTTAGCTATAAAAACCTACTTATTCCTTTACGTCTTAATTTATCAATTTAAAACAAAAAGTGGTCACCTACGACATCATTTGCATGGTATCAATAATAAAGCCTGAACCACATTCCAAGTCTCACATAAATCAATTTAATTGGTACAATTTATGTACTGATAACACAAATCAACTTCAAAAACTTAGGTTGACCGAAGAATGACTTTAGGTTGCCTCTACCGAAACAACTCTTTTCTAGAGTTTGATTGTATAAGAAAAAAACAATCAGTGCTTATAGTCAGTCCATTGCAAATCTATTTTATTAAGATTTTGCTCCCAGCACTTGTCTCGGTCAAAATGGCAATGTCCCTAGGGAATTACTCAAGGGCTGCGTTAGAAATGGCCTTAATATATCAAAGCATTCCACAATTGAAATTATACGATTCGGCACCGTAGCTAGCCAGCAAGATTAACTTTAAAAAGTGTAAACTAAGCTCTCTTTTAAACATACTGTGGGATGCAAAACTGAACACTTGGTATTTTATTATGTAGTAAAGTAAGACAGCCGAATCGAGTAGTCTTTATCTCGGATCTTATCTAGAGAGATGGACGTTGAGAGATGAGGTGATAATTGAGGGCTGCGACTCTCACACTGACACTACAACGCGTTCTACTGAAATATGACCAAGATAATAGCAAGAGGTGCCTAGAATCCATATTTATGTTATCTCTTGCCTTCAAGCGTCTGACTGTGATGAGCTTTGAAAATGATACCGAGATATACGCTTTAAACTAACTTCAATTAATCATATAATTCATAGAGTCAAGATATTCAGTCTTTTGAGTTTTTGGTTATCGAAAGATCATGTTTTTTTGTGAAATTCTACTCTAAATTAACTACAATTAATCATTAAAAAATTATAGAAACAGGTTTTCAGTCTTCTATATTGTATTGTTATTTCAAGATGAAGAAATTCATAACGCAAAATTGTACCTCTTATTGTAACATACACTACATAAGTACACTATTCCAATAATGTTTATCCATCCAGCCGGTCGCAATATTTTATTAAGTTAGATTTGCAAACAAATTGATTGAGAAAAATATCATAAATTACATATCCTATTCCCGAATAAAAATATGAGAAACATCTCACATTCACCTATTTCTTTATTAATTAACTCTATTCAGGTCTATAACCAAAGTATGACATAAAGCTGAAACGGATGGAATTATTAAAAACTGTTACAGTTAAAAACATACAACGGCAATGAATTTATTAATGACGTGAAAAGGTAAATTGGAAGTATAAAAATATATCATTTTATCTTCACTTGTTATTAAAAGTTTGGGTGTGATTTATGCGCGTCCCGAGTTCCGTATTGTTATAAATATTGAATGACACAAACAAGAAAAAAGACTTGAAGGCCAAATAGGTACCTTTAAATGTAGATGATTTGGTTGTACACTGACTAATACAATTAAGTAGATATTACTAAAGCCAAAAGCATTTATTTCGTTCAGTGTCAAACCGAATCATAACCAATATATACTCTTTCACGCAAAAACTACTATACGGATTTGGCCGAAACTTGGGCTTACATGACCAGCAAAGCCATTCTGTAAAAAATCGAACTCGAATTTACACTGTACAAAGTGACCGAGCTCACTTATCGACAAGTGAATTTGAGTTTTCAGTGGCGAGATGAATTGGGAAATACATTATTTCATTTTTCATATCACTGGCGCACTCGTCACAGGCGTTCGACAGAATACGAAATTTGAATCTCACTTCATCACGAAATTTGAATCACACACAGAAGTTCGTAATGAGTTTACAGAAAAGCTCAACTGGAATAACACTTTAATTTTTATCCGAGTAAGTACCACGCGAGCGAGCCTCGGGTATTATAGGTACTTACTAGTTAACTATAAAATAGAAATAAACAGACTTAAACACTCGTAACATGTTAGACTCACAATAATCTAAGGGTGGACTTTAATCAAGATTTGATATTTCTGATATTTAAAAAAAAAATTAAAAAAAGGCCTAAAACCTCCGTCACCAGAGTTGGCCACTTGCTCATACGAACTTACTTACTTTACTTAAACAAATTGCCCAAACGGATCGTGATGTGGTTTTCAGATTTTGTGTGATGTCAGGAAATGTTTCTAAATGTAGTTACGAAGCACGAAAATTGCAAATTATTAACGCTAGATTTGTTTTGTTATTACGATCGCTTGGTTACTGTTATTGGTTTGTTTGTTGAAACATTCCAGGAACGAAGGTCGTAGCTGTTACTATAAATACTCAGACAGATTTATTTTGAGTATTATTTTATCATTTCGAACAGATTTCTTGAAGTTTAACATCTCAGTTTTTAGAAGATTAACATCCCTTTGAAAATAGAATCTTTTAATTTTGTTTTGATAACGCCTAAATAAGTATATCTTTTATCCTTGTTTGTATTCTGTAGACATCGCGAAGGTCGGTTCGGTGAGTACGTAGTTAGCCCTTGGTTAATTGGGGCATCACTAGCTCAGCGTTAATAAGTACCTTGCGTTGCCCTCATTTGAAGTCGTGATGATACAATATCGTAAGCAACTTCACAGATCAGATTAAAGTACAGCCTGGAACGGATTGTCGGAATATAATTCCATTTTGTACTTCGCTGTTTTAATGTTTTGCCGACGGGCAAGAACTTTTTATTTGATTAAAATTTGAACTCAAACTTGGTAAAATCATTTCACAAATTGCAAACTTAGGCGTTTGTAGAAATACTTGTATATTAGTGTTAGCTCAAAAGCTGTAGGTACATTATAATTTTAATAACCGACTACGTATTTTCCCTTTATATATTTAAGGCACCCATTTTAAAGGTCCGGACGGCAGCTGTGTGTAAATTGTCTAACAGCACCAACAAACTATAAAAGACAAATGACAAAGATAAACTTACACACTGGGCCCTGATTAAATTGAATTACAAATTTCGGCCCGAGGTAGGTGAGACATTATGCAAATTGGCCGCAAGGTCTTAACAACATGAAGATAAGAGTTACATAGTTACAACACCACTCCAGACACTCACATTTCGTTAGTTACATAGACTAACCCTGTTATTAATTGTAATAGATTGCTCTCTTAGTTATAGTTTCGCAGTTACCGATAAGAAATCTCTAATATCTACAAACAGTAGTAATATTCGTAGCATGTTCTACGCCGTAGCAATTACCTACGAAGTTATACGTTGTAGAAGATACAAATTCCGCTGAACGTATAAAATCATGGTCATACAATCAAACTCATAAGGCAATTATGTTTATATGTTCCCTTGAATTACTGATATTCAACAAAAATCCCACTGGATCAAGGTCCAAACCACTTTTGGAAATGTATGGACTGCTCTGCGAATACCGCAAACTGACACGATCTAGATTAATAAATTAACAGTTTTCATGAAAAACTAAAGTGACCTACTTTATTTTATCCAAGCGGTCAATCGAATGATAAAATAGCGAAATCGTGAGGAAGTGGGTTTGGAATTAATACATTTATTCGGATAAATCAAGTTCAATCTCTTTGAATAAAAAACATTGTTCACTAAAATTCTTACTATCACACTTATTTAAAGTTATGTGGGCACTTTATTGCCGTATAATGGCATCTTCGCAAAATGGTTGCACAAATAATAATCTGCACAAACCATACTTGCTGAAGCAGGAACGGCATGCACGGCTGTGTGAGCATACTATTGTAACAATACACAGTTGCCATTTCCATTGTTTTGATACCACATTAGGGTCATACTATTTGTAAAAATGATTGCAGTGCTGTTCGCATACATTATTTATTGTGTTTCTTAGTTTATCATGTTATCGTCATTTTTGAAAATTAATTCTTGCTTATATTTTGTAACATGAGAATAAAACAACAGCTACTTTTTCACAAAAAAACAAGTCAGATCACACGCGTCATATTTCTTAGTGCATTTAAATAAACCCACGTCCCAGTCAACCTTTTAACGTTAGTAAAAATATAAAAAAAGCTAAAAATATAGTTTTCATTTCTCATACACGGAAAGTACGCTTGAAGTTACCTGAGCATAGGGTGGAAAACAGCACCTACGCAAGTAACTGTCAAATAACTAAAAATGTCACCTTCAAATTTAGTTCACACTGTTTCCTAATTCTGAGAAAATTTAATGTATTTGATTAAAGATTTCATTAAAATTCGTTGCTATAAGTACTTAAGTACTTACTTATAAAAATTAAGGGTTATTTTTTGCGCCTGATTTTTTTTTAATAAATAGTAGAAACACTAAGGTAATAAAACAATATTACCTACTTCAGTAGAAGGTCTATAAATTGGTTGAATGTACATTGTTAATTAGGTTAATAGATTTGTATTTGATGTCAATATGTCAATCAATGGAGGCATTCAGTTCGCAGTAATGACCCAATTATATTTGATTAGGTTCATTATTGTGTCCTGAGACACATCTGTGCCTATAATGTAATTCACTACGCAGCGGTATGAGATATTTGTAGTCGTTAGTTTTGCTCTAGAAATAAGGAGTGAAATAACTAACGAAAACAAAATATCTCTTGCATTTTCAGCGAAGCGAATAATATAAGAACCGAAGTTTCAATGTATTCTACCTCGAATATATTTCATACCACTGAATGTGGTAACTTTTAACTTATGTTCCTGAAACTTTGGAAGTCGGTAAATTCAATAAAATAAACATCTTACGAGCGCTTACGTAAAGAAATGGTAAATAATTTACTATACTTGGTTTTATTAGTTTTAAGTTTTAACAGAAACGTATTGTAATTTTTTGTTATGTTTCATCTATTCAAACATGACAAATTAAATTAAGAGTCGTGTCCTTAAATAACAATACCTACATGAAATAACTACTTCGTTTCTACTTTTTTGTACTACATATTAATATAAACATGTGCATATATTAACGTCAAGTAAACATACACGCGTATTAAGGATTTATATACGAAAGTTTTTACATTTAACCATGTAAAAAAAACGAAAAAAGTTAAAAGAAAATTTGAATTCATGCTACAATTTATAAAGCTCAGCTTTTTGCTTTATGGCTGTGGCCCATACATCTTGTAAGTATCTGATATAAATGTCGAAAGCGGCGCGTTTATCTCACCGCAAGTAATGCAGGCCATTTGTCTTCCTGTGATGCCCATCATTTAGCCAAGTCATATTCTTCTTCCTCTATCAGTCGAGAATAAAAATGGCGAGGCCATTATCATGTCTAATGAATAACTTTAGTTTTAACATTTTTAAACTTTCTATGCTTTTTTTTGTCGAAGACTTAAACATTCTATGCTTGGAAAGCAGCTATATATATAAGCTATATACTATCTTTGTTTCATAGATATTAAATAAAAGGAACAAGAAATATTATTGTATGATATGTTAACCTTTGAGTAAAAGTAAATTATGAAAAAAGTGTCAAGAAAAATCCCATTAAATTAGCTGAGCTAAATTTACAGAAACAAGTGCTTTAAAGTTCACAAATACAAAGTTCCTATATAATATTACAGAGACCTTTGAAATGACAACAAATCTGAACTAATGGTTTCACTTTAAATATGAAATCCCTCTTGGAACCCCAATAACTCAACAAACTTCCAACCACTTTGGCTCATATACAAACTCCAAAATTATGTCAGAATTGTAGTAGGTACTTGCTTATAAATAATTTAGAAGTTTTATCGAATGAAAATACACATTTTGGCATCGATATTTCGTTTAGTAGAAGAACAGCTCTTTTTTATTTTTACATATTATTGTAGGGTATGTAAATAAATACTCAGATTGAACGTCACAATATTATAGGTATAATGTTAATAACTAGGTGTGTAAATATTATAACACTGCCGTACTTATTCAAAAACTGTATTTCTAATTAAAATAATTGTAGTATTTTATTCTTCATTTAACACTATTTTCATGTGCGAAAAACAAACATGTTGCAATCGGAAAATAACTTGATAGTAGAACAAAATTGAATCGGCACTTCAATAAGCTCTTCGAAATTGCAAGGTCTCGGGTACACTCGTACCTTATTCCCACTTGAGTCGATTGGCGAACTAACCCTGTGAACAAATAAACAGGTGCAGAAGGAAACAGATTTAATTAATTTAGTAGGTAGTTAATTAATTATGGCATCGATCAGACTACCTATACATTATTGACTTGAACAGATTCAAAGTCAACTTTAATTAGTTTGATGTTATAGCTTCTTCTTAGTTATTCAATCAAATAAAACAGATTTCTAATGGTAATGTTTTTTATGTTTATTATATTAGTTACTAGCTGGCCCCGCGAACTTCGTACCGACTAACAGTCGATTCCAAATTTTTTTTTTTTGCAATTTTCTCCATTTTTTCTCATCATTTAAACCTTCCCTGAACTTTAACAAATATTTCAAGATCAAAATTAGCCGAATCGGTCTAGCCATTCTCGATATTTTTCATGGTTTTACATACTGATATTCTGTTTATATTTGAGCGGGAAGGAGTAACAAACATTCACACACACAAACTTTCACCTTTATAATGACTACATATACCTCATAAAAAAACATTTCTGTGTATAGCGTTTCCACGAGCAGAGACTACGACATATTAATTGCGCATTTATAAAACTTACTGCGTCGTATCAAGCACGATAAGAGCATAGATGGGTACATAAATATTAAACAGTCACCATAAAAATGTCCACACAATAGGACAAAGAGCATTAATTATAAAATAGCCTTACATTGAAAAGCTCGATGCAATACGCTGTATTCAATGTAATCATTTAAAGAGTCAATATCGAGAACCCGCGTATATAAATGGCGTATAATGAAAATATATTACTCGGGTGGTCTTTATAAACGAACGATCCAATGTTATTCAAATAAACATTACTCAGATCGAACGTCGTCACGGAGTTTCTGAAACCATACAATTTATGTGCACATGCGATATACCAATACCTATTTGCCGAAAGTACACGTCTGCTCAACCAGCGAGGCTAAAGACAACCTTAACCAAATTCAATGCTTTGATTTATCAAGAGCATTTGCATGCATGTTACAAAGAAAAGCTTTTTGTTAATTCCGGTAATACATGTCATGTGTGTTGGTAAAAGTTGAGATTGTTATCAAGGATATTGTTCCAGATAGTAATAATCTAATACTATTATTTTTTTGGCTTTTGAAATAAATTGAAGTTTGAAGTGCGAATACCTAAAATAAAGTACCTACAAAAAGTGTTAAAACTGATCAAATTGCCTAGTGGGTATACTGACAAATTCATATAAAACGTTCTATGCGGTCTCTAAATGGATGGGTGCCCCTCAGTGGCAAAATCAGCAAAACACACAATTGGGAAAGTGTTTAGAAGAGCACGTTTTTACGTTTTCGTAACCGGCTATACCTACTATACATTAAGCCATGACACCTTAACATCATACTTTTCTATCATCAATAGAGCTTAGCCACTAAGCAATAGCCGTGTGGTTCGCACGTCGACAGAAGCGCTGGGAGACCGAATGATTGATCGAAACCGGACTCACCACCGGTGATCCATCAGCCGAAGACTGCCATTGATTAATAATCATTATTACATTGAAGTAAATTTATAATTTATTAAAAACTCTGCATGAGACGATTAATCTTTGAAGATCACATAAAAAAATAATTACGACAACACATTTAATTTTTTCATAAATATTTTATTTAGCCAAAAATGTTAGTTTAGTAAATAAGGAGATATTAAATAATATCTAACATTTTGTGAGCCTCTGCTTTAGTATAATCGAACGCCTACCGTCTTTAAAGATACTACAATGTACAGATACACAGACATTATTACGACTGTCCAATATCAAAAACCACCTGACCGACCTACAAATACAAACCATTAATTATGAAGCTCGCAAGCGTGAGCCTCAAAAGGTTCATTAGCCTCAAGAACTCACTCAATATTTAAAAGGTAATGAAGCCGGTGTCCGTTGACGACCATTACAGAAATTCGTCGAATTTTCGTCGTCACCCCTTTAGCTCTACGTGACTTGACGCCTAAGCGGCGCGTGAGCAGCATACTGCACCCGTATCGTGCCGCAGCGATATCATCCTGATCAAAAGTTGACTGGCTAATACCTTTAAGAGGGTCAGTTTTATGGAATAATATTTATTATTTACAAGCTGACTCAGCGCACTTCATATTAACATCTAAAACTAAACACAGAAGAGGTCAAAATATCTTTATTTAATCTCAAACAAAATACATTAGAAAAATTTAGTATAAACTAACAATAAAAAGACTTTTAAATACGCATCACAGCAAACGATGTCAATTACCTACTGTTTGGAAACGGAATTACATACATACTAAGATAATTGGAACTTGGAGACCAAGAGTGTTCTACCGTAGGACAGTCAGAGTGTCCTTACCGCATACCTACTCCAGGTATATAGTATCTCAACCGTATTTATTGGCATAGTGGTAAGTCCGTATACTATTCAGCAAGCACAAGCCACGTAACTTAATTAGAAATGCGTTGACCTGTGAATTTCCCCTCTCGTCGCATTCAGTTTATGATATCAACAGATGTTGCTCGATTCCATTTGCGATGATTTTCTCATTAATTTCTACTGCTCGGGTGACCAAAGCTGGTATTGATTACGGGATACGAAGTGAGGTCAGATGTGATTGCTAAATACGATTTCATTTGAATAATTGCTAAACAAATCTACATTTTTACTCCGATTCCTTCCTTCCTAACCTCTCTTTTATTTTTTCTTATCTCAGTGCCAAATAGAAAACAATATTTGTACAATGGTACTTAACAGGAACTTTGATAGTTTTTCAGGAAGTAAGCACATAAAGCTATGTTCGGTCAGATTTAGGTGACCAAATGGTTACCTACCTCTATTCCCGCCGGAATCCACCCAAACGGGTGAACGCAAACAAGCCATTTGCGAAAGTTATTTTTACAGGAAAAGATAAGAAAGCTACATGAACAAGTATCAGACAAGACAAACGAGCAGACGATTTATTACAGTAAGAAATCACCAAGGTCTTTAAAACTTTTATCTACAGGAACTTTTTTTATATGAAAACTAAGATTCACTTAGGGAAGGTTAAGCAATTGAAGTTGCATTATGTATTTTATAAGCATATTCCGTGATTTTACAGCTAATGTATAGATTTATTTTTTTATTACGGTTAGTTGATTTAAAAATCTCAGGCTCTAATTAAATCATGTACAATACAGCAGTTTTTTTACGGAAGATGTTAAATAAATTAGGTAGGTACTTATATTTTAATTTAAATCATTAAATATAACAATACATTTCATAGTTTCACTTCAACAGTCCCAACTGAATAAATAATCTTCTTAGCTATAAAAACTGTCGACTAAATATTTTTATAGCTGAGACAAAGCACGAGCATCTTTACGTACGAGTAAGAACATTAGAATCCCATGAAAACTTAATAATTTCTCATATCCGTATATCTTCTAGCTAGACATTTGTATTTTAGTTCCTAATTTACTACGTTCCTTTGCAAAATAGACGACACCATTTCTCTCTCGCTACCCGGGGTGAAATGTATAGGCCGGAATACTTAATATATTTAACTGGATGCTCTTATGGGAAATACCAATGTATTTTTATTGGATTCTTATTGAAAATTAATTGAATTTGTTCGCTGCGCAGGTATGCGGACATGGTTTACATGCAAGATTTAGGTTTACGAGTTAGTGAAACTTACATAGGATCGAGCGCTGAGGCTGAATGCGGAAGAGATTCATTGAAGCAGATTATTGATTCGACCTAAAAATAAATGTGAAACAGAATGTACAGCAGACAGGATACTCAATAAAAAGTGACAGCATTTCGAGTAGGTACTACGTTAAAACCAATTATTCAGAATGAATAAAAAGAAAGAAATTTTCCGCTATTTTAGGATTACTTATGTTATTTTAAGCTGCGTTGAGGTTTTTAATATTAACATTATTATTTTTCTTTTCTTATAATCCACTCTGTTTTATAGGAATAGGAAGTCGAATTACACATATTTTGCTTATACTGAACAAATTAATAAATATCCTTGGACATTAATACAACGCAACGCTTCTAGTTCCAAGCTAATTTGAATAACTGTGAGCGATTAAATTGTCAGTAGCAACACGTAATTAGAAGAAGGCGTTAATCTTCGTCTAAGCTTTTTACAAATTACAATTGGTAGAACTGAAGCCATCTCGGATAGCGCCGTCCAAGTTAACCACACAACTTCGCACTAATGAATGAAGACTTTGCAAACTAATTTGCCACCACACCGCAATGACTGCGCTTGAAACTGTCAAGCTCCGATGGAGTTGTTCAACTTTCATTATTTTCACGTTGAAACGCGGTCGAATCACCTTTTGTGCCACAAAAGCGTTTGAACCACAGATAAAATAATACGTTTGAACGTTCTAGGAGAGTCTAGTGTATCCCTTTAATAATTTCACTCACACCTTGTATAACGTATTAATTATTTTTAGGAAAGAATTTTGAAACACTTTTAAAGAACATTCAAATCAAAGTGTTACGAATTCCCTTTAGTCGTATGATTTGTGTTCTATTTTTGCCAACAGCAATGTACCATTTTCAAAGCAGGATGATTCTTTACAGTCGTAAAGTTCGGGCCACATAACTTCATTAATGAATGAGAAGTTCACGCCTGTCGCTCGCGATGTGACCTCTTTGCGACTAATGAAATTGCGCTTGGAGGAATTTTGTGAATGCTACGTACACCTACGGTGAAAAGTAGCGGAGTGGAAAATGGAGACGTAATCATTATTCGTTACAAACACATTTCCAGAGCATGAAATGAGTTCTAGAAGTGGTAGGTACCTCTGTTCAATACTGAGTTTGAGTTATTTTACAGGACCTTTATGATTGCCATAACCAAAACCTGCTACCCAGTCAATTAAAACCGCAGAAACATTATTAAAAGTAAGTAAGTTTGTATGAGCAAGTGGCTAACTCTAGTAACGGTGTTTCAAGGCATTAAAACAAACACTATTAAATTTAGATCATAATTGATTTCTAAGTATAATTTAGTTTCACAAAAGTCTCGTAGATTTTGTTTTCGCAAAATTAGAATTAGGTTTTTACTGACCTATATTTAAGAGTAAAAACACATTCTGCTGACACAATCTATAAACAATCACATAAAATAATAATGCCCAATCCCCTTACACAATCCCAGTCCGTGGACACTTTGCATAGTTTTACATCGACACAAAATACGAAAAACTATCGGCAGTTCGATAAAAAAATAAGGATTAGAGCTTAAATTTGCATGCAGCGCGTCGATGGTAAATTATCGGGGTGTTTGGCGTGTAGCCAGCCGACATTTACCGGCCGTATTAAGGATAGCTACCGTCCCGGACTCCCAGTTCCGTAACCGTAGTGCGCGTGACTCTAATCCAAAATCTATAATCCAATTGGAACACCAAAATAATAATCTCACAGATATCTTTTAATTTCTTCCTGCGCCGTACGTGCGCATCTGATAGCGATTAATAAATCGCTTCGACCCCGCACCGACCGCTTTGAGAAATCTTAGGAATAAAGTTCTCTGAGAAACTCACTTTGTTACAACGAAACTTTAATACCTTTCCTTTTCATTTTATCGTCTAGCTAGTCAGTACAAACATAAAAGTAATAAATCAATCTTGTTATTATGTTTATGTTCTCAGAATGTTATTCTTGTTAGAAAACAAAAAACTCTTTTTTAGCCGCACTTATGAAAGTCTTTCTTACAAGCTTCCAGAGTGTACTTACAGATCGGTCTACACCGCTTTGCACGTCCTTACATTTAAGGAGCGTAAAATTTATCTAGTTGAAATAATCGTAGTTAAACGGCCAAGGCGGCCCATTATGTCTGGCCGGCCGCCAGACATGGCCTCTTCCGACAGACAAGCGAACCACCCAACTACGTACATGTACTCGTACTTATTAAAACAAAGCGGCTGTGTCACCATCATTCTTACTGATATTTATGAGTGCTTTATCAATGGCAGCTTGTCGTGATTGAGTTTGGAATTTATAATTTCTACTGTCAGAGATACTGCTACGACGTAGCTTGTCGGTGTAGCTTTGTAACACAGTGACGTCATAGATCGCTGCAAAGTAAATAGATTAAAAAAACCCTATCCCACGAAAGTATGTATATGTAATGTTTGTTACTCTTTTACGCTAAAACTACTGAACGGATTTAGCTGAAACTTGGAATGTCGAATGTTTATGACCTAGAATTACACATAGGGTAGGTTTTTATCCGGTTTCCGGGTTGAAATTCACCTTGGTAGGTACTTACCACACGTACCTACCTACCTAATTCACAGTGTGAAAGGTGAGTTAATCTTAAATAAATTTTTTTCTCATTTCACTTACTTAAAACTTTATTGGAACACAAATAGATATATGTAGTAGAACCTGATAATAAGGTATCGATATTTGCAATAAATAATAATTATCCAATAGTTACTTAAGTACTTGAATTAAATCTGCGCCAGTTAGGTACCTACAGTAGGTACCTAAATTAAAACAAAAGGCTCAAATATTGCTATAAAAATGTGCGTATGTCATTCAATACTACCTACAGTAAAAATAAAAAACAAACTCTTGAAATTCATTAATAAAAAGCATGGCTCACAAATCACAATAAAAATATTTAAAATATTATTTCTCATAAAAACTACAACACCCACAATACCTAAAACTGGCAATAACTCGGAGAATAGTGATGTTTCACTAAGTACCTACGAAGATAATTGCTCTATTCCAAATCCTAATTAATCCGAAAGGATTAATTTCGTTTAGTAACATGTAAGTAGGTATCTAATACTACGAGAGAGATCTTTATTATCTCGAAATAATTCAGTTGAACTACTTCCGATACAAACTCATAGAAAAAAATTCAATTTTCCCCATTTGCCACAGAAAATTTTCCATCTAAGTATAGCTAGACTAGACTTCAGATTTATAGTTTTAAAAGTTTAAAAATCATATTCAATTTGTAGATCATATTTCACTTCATCCATATAGAAAAATGTATGAGGCGTTTATCAGCGATAGTAACTGTCTTGATAGCACCTTAAATGTAATTATTACATAATTGATTATTTATCCATTTAATAATTTAGTAACTAGGTACCTACTGACTGAACCTAGTATAGTAACTTAATAATTGAGTTAGTAAAAGTGACTCAATCAAAGACACGCGACAGAGCCAGAGTAAGGTTCAGGATAACCTAAACTAATTCAAGAAAGATAGGCAATTGATAGAATAAATAGAGAAAGGTCTTGGCCTTGAAGCGGTACTTAGTCCTTTCAACCTTTACAATATAGATGACTAGCTGCACCCCGTGGTGTTACCCGCGGTGAATAGTTCCCTTTCCCGTAGGAATACCGGGTTCAAAAGTAGGTTGTTTATTAATCCAGGGTAGGTATAAGCAGTCCTGGTACCAAATTTCATTGAGCGTGAAAGAGTATCAAACACACTTATATACTTACACACACACACAAACTTTCACCTTTATAATATTATTGTCAGGAGTCAATCTACGCCTACACCTACACTTAAAGGCACGCTGTAGTGCCTGGGACATTGTTGAGTTGAAGTGGGCTTGTCCAGTTAGTGCTGGACAAAGATGAAGTTAGTTCTTTTCATCTTTCGGTTATTTCCACAGAATAGAATCGTCAATAATGGCTGACTAAGTTACCTACAGGTTTCCACACGATGTTTTCCTTTACTATTTAGAGCTAGTGTTATTACGTTTTTTTTCTTAAATGGAAAATCCATTGATACACGGCCGGGATTTGAACCCGCGGCCAGTCGGATCGAAAGTCGAGGTAGTATCAATCTCAGCCAACACTGCTCAAAACGTGGTACGATATAGACTAGAAATAAATAACAATCCAATTGCTCGATTCCTTTGAATTTCCTGTTAAGTATTTTACCAATATACAAAAACACACCTATGCAACAAAATATTTCGAATTTACCAACACAGGAGAGCTGTAAATCCGGAATAGCGTAACAAGTTAGGCAGACGTGATAGGATACGGTATTTTCTTTTAAAATGTAGAGAAAGAGTGCTTGTGCTTAGTTAGCGCCGAGTTCACAATGTGAACAGTGTTAGTTGGGTTTATTTCTTACAATTCCGTCCGCAGCTTCGCTCGCTTTGTACTAATCTAGATAAAAAGTAGCCTATGTGTTATTCCAGGTCTAACACTATGTATATTCCAAGTTTCAGCCAAATCCGTTCAGTAGTTTTGTGTGAAAGAGTAACAAACATTATACTTTTGTGTTCATTATATTTGTAGGATTTTAAGAGAAATAAACAGGTAATTTTTGTAGTATATCTTAGTATTATCTCAAGTATATTTATATAATTAGTTTTTTTTAGAGTGATGTTTCTCAAAGCGAGGCAAATAATAATAAATAATAAATAAATATCCTTGGACATTTCACACGGCGTCATCTAGTCCAAAGCTAAGCAATTTAATGCTTGTGTTATGATAACCAGATGACTGATAAACTACATAGATACATTTTTTTTTTTTTGTAAATACATACATATTATACATAGAAAACACCCAGACACGAAACAAATATTTGCAGATCATGCAAACATTTGTCCCGCAGCGGGGATCGAACCCGCAACCTCTGCGTCTCAGGCGGGCTTTCGCCCACTGCGCCACAGAGGTCGTCAAATGTCAGCACTATCCTTGGTAGGTACAATTTAAAACCCAATTTTATCATAATACAATTTTTCTTGATAAACGTAGTTCAAATCATTTAATTTCCAAATAGAAACATAAAATAAGTTAATAAAAGTACCTTAAATATTAGAACAATTTATAAAAGTAACCATCATCTTATTTATTAAAACGCAAAGAGCCTCCGCCGACTGAAAGGTAATGTAATTTCTTTTCATGTTTCGCGAAATAATATTTGATTTCAAAATCCCCATAGCTTCCGCTGTAGCGAAAAAGATGATACTTGATCCTTATGTATTATTTTAGTAGAATAATGGTTCTTTTAAGAAAGTGCCTCTGTACTGTAGTACCTACATCATCTCTTATTCAAATTATGTTACCTACATCTTGAGCACGTTGGAGGACGAGAAAGGAATATCATACTAAGAATTATGTTTGTGGACTTTTTAGTTGCTAATAACTTATTATTTAACCACTTCTTATTTCTAGTCAAAATGCAACGCCGAGATAAAAATATTACCGATAGGTAATATTTTTTAGCAAGTGCTTTTTCTCGTCGCTGTTAATCTGTCTTAGTTCCATCAAGCTTTTAAGTCCATTATATACATTTAGGGGTTAACTAATAAGTACTTAAACAAAAATGTAAGATAAAATAAGATACTTAGGTATGTCCATTAATTATGATAGGTGTGCAATCAGCACTATACTGCAGGTACCTACTACAACGTAAGTTCATAGGTACCTAGGTACCTAATATCCATATTTACAATACTCGTATTATGTATGTAACAACTTCACAAATAGGTAAATCAATCAATTTATTCTTGGTTTTAAAGTGTCTTTGGCCATGTTTAGTACCTACCAAAGGTACCTATACCTATTACCAAATAGAGCATCATGTAGAAGAACAAGTGTTTTTCATAGAACTTTGTGGAAGCAAGAGTAATTAATTACCTACCATTAAAATGTTCCAGCGCCGGATCATAAAAGTTGCAAACGGTCCTTTAATAGCATCGTCTAACTAAACCTAGGCGCACACTAGACGACAGGCGACAGCGACAGCTCGGCGACTAAATGCAACAATAGACTGCGGTCGATAATTTTCATATATTTGTTCAAAGCTCCGCACACTTGGCGTCAGAGTCGCCCAGTCGCAACGATAAGTTAACCTAGACGCACACTAGGTGACGAGCGTCAGCGACAGCTCGGGGACTGACGCGGCGACTAGTCGCCCAGTGTGCGATGGCTCTAAATGTGCAGGAGATGCGGTACAGTTCATTACAAAATATTATAAAAACCATAGTAAATGGCAATTTATGAAATTCATTATTAGTAATATCTAATTATCGACGTCGCGGAAGACCGCGAACGATGATGGAGGGATGGAGAGACGAGTTCACCAAAATCCGTTACATACAGTTCTGATTCCACACCAGGGATCCTTGGATAAATGTACTTCTGCAAAACGAAACCAAATATACACACCTACTTATAAGTACCTATCAATTCGGTAATTTAAGAAAACAAAAATATTTTAAAATTAATTACTGCAAGAAACCCCTCAAAGATCAATTTGATTGAATTATTTTTACCATTACCTACCAACCAAAAAATACTAGCAATATTTCAACAAAGTTATAACTCACATAAAACAGCTGTAGAATGAAGTAGGTACTTAATAAACCTCTTGGTAACCCAGAAAATTAAAAAGTTTTGCAAAGTGTATCGTGTAGCTTTTATTAGTTCTGTAAAATAACCACATCACCATTCATTGCAATAATATTATTGTAATAAAAATGTATCACGCTGTTTTGTTCTTGTTAGCATAATGAAATGGTTCAAAATTAATATATTAATATTGTTCTTATTATAATAATGTTTGTATGTTCGCCAAGCATAATAAAACTGTAGTGAACTTAATATATTATTTAGATTAATTGGTTTCATGTTGAATTACCTACTCTATTTCACATTACTCTATTTACAACCTCTAGAATATTACCAATATTTTACTAATGAGCAAGCATATGAGTTCAAGTTGTAAATACACTAATCTTTTGGCCAAGTATAAGACGGATTTTTTGGCAAGGTTTCCTACTAGATATTTTAAGAGCTGACTGTACAAGCCTGGCTAATTGCCAATAGTCCGACGGTCCAGTACCAAATTAATACCTTACATTCATTTTTATCCTTTTACGAGTACGTAGCATATTTTTTATACGAATATAAAAGTTTCGAGTGAACCACAGCTGTTACTGTGGTCTGTGTTGGGTTTAGCAAATGGAGTGATTTTAGGAGTATATTTTAAAATATAAAAGGGTCACTCGAAATAAATGCTGGGTTTGAAAAGCATGCCTTGTTGTTTCTCTTTTTGAAAAAAGCACTCACCTGCCTGTTTCACACGGCCTCCAAGCATCTACACGTTAATTTACATCTACCTACATTTAGGTATAGGTACATTAACAATAATATTGTGTAATAATTATGTAATATAGAAAAGTACAATAGGTATTGACTGATATAAAAGCTATGCATTATTGAACGAAAAATATCCTATTATTCCTTTGAATTTGCAAATGAAATATTTTAAATTCCCCAGCGGGCTATTCAAACGAATCGATTATCTAACTTGCAATCGGCCAGTGTCTTTTAGCGCAAAGCGATTAACTAAACAATTACGCAGACAAAGCATAGCGGTCAAATATACGAGCTTGCGTTAGTGTTCTATGCCAAACCAATCACCAGTGAAACGATCAACGACTCTAGCTTTTCCTTCTAGGTAGGTATATTCAATTATGCTTGCACCAATTTGCTTCGATGTTAGCTATTGTACGAGCTCTGCGATCTTTACAAGTACTGATACTAATGAATGTTGAAGTTGGCGAAGAATACTTATTTATGTTACAGAATGCCGCAACAGCCGAAACAAGTTCAAGTGACTTCTGAATGATCACTGTAGATATCGATTTACATATATAGGAATTCCCCAGGTAATTACAAGCTGCAGATGATGATATACTTTTAAAGAAGAATAGGAATACCTACATACCTATTTTAATGTATAAATTTTTATATTATTCAAATCAAACTCACGTACCTACATTACGCCTAAGTAGGTATATTTGAATAAAACTATAAAAAACAGTAAAGTAAAACAAGTTTCGTTGCTGACAGTACCATAGTTCATTAGAAAACCTTGACACTTAGCCATTTATCAGAAGTTATGAAAACACAATACAGTCGTACTATAACAACTAATTTGCATGTACACGCTAGTAGCCAGTACGACTGGACGATTGGACCCCAGCCAACTCGTTACGTGCAGTGGACTCGGCGATAGCCGATGATCGCAAAGTGTGTCGACTTCCATAGAAAACACTCGCTGCACGACTGCACATATTGTATTGGTGACATGACGGCGAAATACAATCTGAAAAAGCCATTAACGAAATAAAACCACCCAAAATGCCTGAACCCGGGCTTTCAATAAGGAAATCACAAAATGCCTTCCAACGTTGTTGATGGCTTCAAAACTTATGAGAAAATCCTCCAAGATTGATAAGTGCTCCATCTTTTCAAACATTACGACAAAACTGATGTTGTCGGTTATCCAATACAGTTTTCCGCCACCCAATTTGATGTTCTGGTAAGCATTTAGGAATATCTCTACTTTTATATTCAAATTAGATAATAAATCGCTTTGCAACTTGATTTGATTGTGCTTGTGAAGGAACATAACAAAGACTTAGGGATCAAAGAAGCCTGAACAATTTCAAAATATTATCCTCCATCTATTTATCAAACAAACGTTCGTCAATGCCCTATAATCCATTTTGGGGATGTTCTGGGACCGTTTACTTTGTTTTAAATTAATGACCTTCATATCTCATGATCCCTGGGAATAGTCCTTCGTATTTGTCATATAGATTACCTACTTTTTCTGTTTCCGACATAAAATGTTATATTCATTCGTCTTCTCTTTGTTAGAAATTACACATTTATTAGCACTAAACTTTATCTACGGCCTCACCGTCAATTGCAGTAGTGGAATATGAATAGCTAAAATAGCAAAACATTTCAAAGAGTTTGCACACAGTCATTCATTCCTGCAGCGTGTAGTTCCAATATTTTAAAGCGAGCGCTGTTGCAGGCTGAACTAAACCGTATTTGGAAGGCATTAAGATGATTTGAGAACAATTTCACTCAATCGGGCTAAGGCGGGAATTCGCGTGACGTCACGGAAATTTATTCCCCAATGATAGGGAGGTTAACGAGTTGTAGGTGCTCCTCGTTAAACCTGCCATAAACTGCGCTAATGTGACGTGGGATTGCTTCGGTATAGACTTACGCACACTCTAAAAACTCCAATCCTTTCGATATATTGGCGAAGGCATCTCATTACTCTTTGTTTGATCTTGGAAACAAGCCATACTGCTCTAGGGGAGTTTAACGCTGTATTATAAATGTGAAAATAATATCGTAGCACCTAAAATTGGAAAGTAGTTTTAAAGTTTTCAAATAAAATAGGTATGACGACCTCTGTGGCGCAGTGATTGAAAGCCCGCAGAAGTTGCGGGTTCGATCCCCTTGATTTGTATGATCTGCAAATATTTGTCTCGAGTCTGGGTGTTTTCTGTGTATAATATGTATGTATTTACAAAAAAAATATCTATGTAGTATATAAGTCGTCTGGTTACCATAGCACAAGCATTAAATTGCTTAGCATGGGTCTAAATGGCGCCGTGTGGAATGTCCAAGGATATTTAATTATTATTATTTATATCTATTAGAAGAAAAGAGAGTACATACACCAGCTTTTATCTTATTTTTCATCGAAGCACTTTGTCTTCCCTGCAGGGAATATAGGTTTCTAAATATTGTTGCTACGAGAATTTATTGAAAGTGGAATCAACAATGTTATTGTATTCGTGAAATTGTATTGGCTTTGCAGAAAAATATATTTAAAAAATATTAACGGGACTTAATCGCGTTAATATTTTTTAAATATGTTTTCAAGTCGCGATAGTTTAAAAAGTTTTGCAGAAAAAGACGTGATCTTTGGTTTTTATTTTAGAGTTTAGTGCCTAAAATAACATTGTAGGAAACAAGATGTTACAATGTTGTAAGGGAGATTACGATCAACAAAACACTAATTCAAACGTACCTACGTTTTCATTGTTATTGATCTTGTAAAACGTTAACAGCTCACAAACATTAAAACCTCTGTACAACTGTTTAAGGATACAGATGTTGAAGTTTCTTAAGATAGGTACCTAAGTATCTAGTATTTTAAAGTAAGGTACTAACAAACATTGCCCCCTAACGCTCTATAAATCATCTGGTAAAGGCCTTAGTTTTTTTTATCAACCTAAATTAAAGCTACTGCTTTGTCATGTTTTTTGTAAATGTTTTTGGTCGAAATATTTATTTTTTTTGCTTCCTTCAAAACCATAAAAGCACTGTAAAAAATATTGTGTCTTACTAGGTTAGCCATGTTTTAAAATGACTACTATTCAAGTCTAAGGCGCAGACTCACCGCTGCGCATGCTGTGCACAAGCACGCGGCGCATTTTAGCTGTGTAAGTTAATTTGTTTGAGAACTTGGGTCAACGTTTTCACCGCAGCACACGAATATTAACTTTAACGACTATGTAAAACTGTAGCGCAACACAATGTGCCAATGACGTCATTCATGTGTAGCGTGTCCGTGGGTCGTAGTGGACACAATCACATACATTTTCTAGCAAAGCAAAGCTTGACGCACGTGCCGAGCCTCTTCCTGCGCAGCGGTGAGTCTGCGCCTTTATTTTGAATAGACTAGCGACGCTTTGCTCTCGTGTTACGTACCAACATGGCCTTACAAATTCATAGGTACTAATTAACCTACTGTAAAAAGTTATAGTAGGTAGGTGATAATAAATTCATAGGTAGTATTAATTACTACCTATGAAAGAATTTATTACCATGCCATGAAAAGTCATGTGCATTACTTTTTAATCGGATGAGTTTCGAATATTACCTCCCACATCCCATGTTACAAACTTTACTTCTGTAAAATATTATAAGAATAAAAATTTAAGCCATATTAACACTTGAATACTATTCAAGTTCAACCAATCCAAGTGGCTGCAAAAGTTAACTGAAAAGTAATTCTTGACTATGTATGACATCCCGCTGGAATTAGTCCCCAAAGGCTTTTAACTTTTTAATAGCTAGGGAAAAGTTAAACCAAAACCAAGTTACGGCGGAGTTCATTACACGAATATTGAGGAAAAGCCTTTCCTATTGAACGAAGAAGACATTCTTTCTGAAGATATTCTTTCGGTTGCTATAGAAACCAACAAAGTTGGATAGTTTTGTTCTTTTTTAGTCTCGGCCTTCATTCTGAAATTTCATGTCATTACCTGTCTGAAAAAAATATTTGCATACAAATTAAAAGTATAATAACAGTTCATGAAAGCACCACCGAAAAATCGAAGTTGCTAACAAGGTCAATTAATTATTGATGAAATTCATGTATAGTTGGCAAGGCTGAAAAATTGTTGGGGTGCTGGAAAGTGTACTAAGTACATTTATAAAAATTGCATTATCTAGCTAGACAATACAACGACCTGTTATATCAGAGACCTGATTCTCCGAAAATTTAATTCAAAAGATGTAAAGACTTAAGTTATTGTATTTGTTTCTAAAGATTATCACATAATGGGTAAAATAAAAAATTCCACCATAAAAATGACGTCGGCGTACTAGACTACAATTTGATCCATTACAAAATCTAATAAAGAAACAATTTTCTAAGCACTCAATGGATACTTAAGATCTCGTTGTGATTTTATAACTCTGTTTTATAGCAATTTGCTTTACATTATTAGTAACAGAAAGAAATAGAATCCGCATAATAACATCACTGTAAGTAAAAAGTAAGTTCGTATGCTTACTGTAGGTATTCGTGACGGAGTTTTTAGGCCGCCTTAAGGCCTCCGTCATGGCTTAACGACTTTAAACGACTTTTAATTGTAGTATGAGCAGATAAATTATTATATGGACTTTTTTGTATTTTCAATTAATGAAAAAAATTACAATGCTATATAGATTGACTTCCATTGTGTGAAATTTAGAAGTTAAAAAACCTGTATTTGTGTTTCAGTTTCTACATATTTAATTATAAATTAAACAAAAATTATCCATCCCGTGATTGTGATGGAGCATGAAAAAAATATAGATGTTATTTTTCTACAAGAACTAAAACAAGTTTTGCTAAATCCATCGTCTCAACAGCCAGTAATAAATTTCTTAAGATTAGGTACACCGTTGTCGCCGATTCATCAAATGAGACTGGCAAATATACGATCGATCAATTACCACCTCTCAGTGCATTGCGAAGCTGAATACTTGAGAAAAATCCGCGTAATCTATCATAATAATACACGCTAGTGCTTTCAAAGTTTAAGCGCCAAGTTTCATTATGAGTTTTCAACCGATAAATTAAGGTTAATGAAATCTGCAAGCCGTGTAGTTTCTGATGTATCTGGTAAATTATTTCAAGACTAAAAATATTACTCAGGGATGATGGAAGTTGGACAAAGGCAGCAACCGAGTGCTAGCCCCGTGAGGGTCGCAGATCAGTTGGCAGACCATCAGCCAGATGGTCTTACCCGACACACACGACACACGACCTTACACGACTTTGTGGCAAGCAGTGGATGAGACTGGGCAGTGGATGAGACTGGCGTAAGACCAGAGAAAGTGGCAAGTAACGAAGAGGCCTATACCCAGCAGTGGGTGGATGTGGGCTGATATAGATAGATAAATAGCCTTACTATTAAATCCAACAGTTCGTATACTGGTATCCACCTGCGGCTTCATGGTTCGATCCATTCCAGGTCACTATGTATGTACCTATATATATACGTATGTATATTCCAAGTTTTAGACAAATCTCTTCACTTTATAACATTAGTGGGGTAGTAAGATTAATAAATCGGCAGCGTAACTACGGTAATGCGAAAGTGGATCCACAAAGGTAGAACTAAACAGACACAGGAACTGTCTTCAATTCCCGATATCAACTAAACCGAGCAAGTTGTAATTAGAGAGCAACTTATCTCCATAGTATTGTTCTCAAAGCATATTGATTTAGGTGCAAAGTGGCACTCTATAACTCTATCTAAAACTCGGAGCTTCAATGAGCCAAAGTTACTTATCTATTGCAAAACTTTAGCGTAAAATTACTTTACCGCCGATATTAAATTTCTGTTGTCTTTGATAAATTTACGGCGACATGGTCGGCTTATTAACGCGTTCGTTTAGAACATATTGGCTCATGATGATTTATTAATTTCCTTTCGGTAACAAAAGCTAAGGGTAATAAAGCGTCTCATCTAAAATTATTCTCTAAAATTTCAGTGTGTGAATCTAAATCTTAAATTTCAGTGTGTGAATTAATTCTTCATTAAAAAAAATTTACTTATCTCAAACAGAAAAAAGGTTCATCTGTGTGCATAGTTAAAATATCATATTTAAATAGATTGAAGGGGTACACTTACTTTAGCTCCTTGATTTATCCAAATAGGTAGTAAAGTTTAATAACGAAAGCAATCCATAAGGAAACTTTGAATATGATAGAGAACATAATATATTATCTGATCTATAAGTTTATCAAAACCAGCAATTCTTCATCAGTTTCTCTGATTATAAGCGAAATGCGTCTGATATGCTAAAGGTTATTTTACTTGTATTAAACTGTGTAAACCTAAATCTAAAATACAGTAGGATAAATATTTACCAATCTTGTAGACTAATAAATGTTCAGTGCGGCTCATGTTAATCTACAAATTAATTATGAAGATAATACATTTTATATACAAATGCCTGTAATTAATTACCAACGTTGGTTGTTTTCTAATATATAAGAATTGCCTTGAGATTTTAGATATAGGTAGGTACTCTTAAGGCTGTTTAACTGTTTTAATTAATGGTCACAATCAGTTAATTCAAACCAAAAGAAGTAGCTTAATCTGTAATACAATTCTATTTTCAATCTGCAATGATTTCAACTTTGTTAATAAAATGTAATACTTAAAAGTAATCAAGGTTTCGTTAAATTGTTTCATGCTAAACAATTCTATGACTATTTTTAATTTATCTAATGAAACACTTCGCTTTGATTTTGTGATTTTATTTTTCACTTTGAGAATTCTTAGCTGACGTTAAGCAAAACAAAGAATGCTATAAATATTCAAAAGAATGAATGCCTATTAATTGCCGTTGCCGTGACGTAATAAAACCCATTTTAAACTACAATGCTCCAGTGAATTATCTCTTGGTTCTATTCGACATTTCCTCTTTGGTAAAATACTGCGAAAATAGAGTACGTCATTCGCGCCACCTGGAATATTAATTATATTTTGAACAGCAAATTGTAAAACAGAAAAAAAATATTTTAAATCAACAACGGACAAAGTATTCTTTAACCCAAATAAAAAAATCCTCCCTCATTATATTTATACTAACTTACAAATGTATAACAATGTCCATGCTTGTTCCTTAAATATAAATACATAATTGTAGGCACATATTATATAATACACTAGGGTAAACACAATACATAATATACATAGGTACCTACTCTCGAAAAACACTACCCAAAAAGGGTTGTGTTTTACGAGAGTTCAGACATTGTTGGGTAAAAAGTTCAGGATTTTAAATCCTGCGCACATTTTCTAAATGCCCACTATTAACGTACTTCTTTACACACAAAATCAATACAATCACAAAGTTAATTACTAAGTTATTGTATGTATTAGGGAATAAAAAGAACTAACCGATACAAAGGTACCATAAGACAAATCTTGAATACCAAATGCCTTCAGTATCAGCGGCTTCTGCGCCTGCGCACAGCCAATGAGCACCAGCCTTCTGATATCTCTATGAGATTTCTTTTCCATCTCACACATGTGCCAACCGCAGTAGAACATCGCATTCGATAATCGTGATGCCTGAAGGGAAAATTCGGTTTCAACAAACAAAACACTATTCTATACTATACAGAGAGGTAACAGAAACAGTGCATGATTGTGAGCCGAGGTAAAATTGTTTTATTTAGAAGCATTTCAAGTTTACTGAACAATAAAATTTGTATCTGCTTGAGCAATTTCTTCTGTTTAAAATTATTCTTGGATTCTGTCAATAATAATAACACTAAAGCGAGGAAAGTTCATGTAATTGACAACAATCGAACACAAATACAACAGAAAAATAGTAACTTTTAATTAAAACTCTACAAAAATATTGGTATTGTTGGTGGAAAATGTAAAATGTCCAAGTTGTGACCGCTCAGAGGTCACAACTTAGATGGGTGACCGCAAGAGGCATAAGCAGCTGAGCGCTTCCGCGCTTAGGCACGTTAAATTGTCGGTCCCGGCTTTTAAAGTCGTTAAGCCATGACGGAGGCCTTTAGGCGGCCTAAAAAACTCCGTCACCAGATTTGGCCACTTGCTCATACGAACGAACGAACAGTGGAATATGTTTTAGATAAAGTTAGTACGCATTGAACATACGATTTTCTCACATTATGTACGTGTAATAGGCATTAATCTTGTGCAAAGACCTGATAAAAGAATTATAGCCCCAAGAAAACGTACTAGTAAAGATCCATTGGTTTATTACTTAATTACTCTTGGGTAGATTCTTAAATGTACAAAGAAATGGATGTACCACCCTATATGCTAGCATTAACAAGGACTATTAAGCCTCGACGAACCGAGCGTTGTTTAACAAGTGCAACGAATAGATTCGTCACACAAAACAAAGAGATATTCGATTTTGGATAGTGTGAGGCGTATGACTCGATTTACCCAGAAATGCCGGCGGCACATGGCCTCAGAAGATGCAGTGTACTATTTCACAAAAACTGCATGTATTTATAAAAGGTACAGGCACAAGTCACAGTATTGAAGTTTTTATTATACTTGATACCGGTGGGCCGTAGTTTTAAGTTAATTTTTTTTTTACTTAAACTAATGTTGCCTGAAATAAAGTTATTATTAATATAATACTAAATTATAACTATAATAAATATCCTTAAGGACATTCACACAACTTAATGATTCAGTTATGGTAACCAGATGACTGATATACTACTTAAAAAAATCGTTATGTACATATCTACATAGAAAACACCAATACTCGATAAAAATATTTACAGATCCTACAAACATACGACCTCTGTGGCGCAGTGGGTGTAGGTTTATTATTTATTTATTTGTCCCGCGGCGGGGATCGTATCCGCAACCTTTCCTTTCAAGGCGAGCGCCAGACCCACAGCGCCAGAGGCCAACTTACTTGATAAGTTATCTCGCCAGCATTCCACAAATTAAGCGCCAACAAAAGAAACAGAGATCCAACGAAGGTGTACGTCATAAATGCATTAGTAAGGTCTAGATGGGGCGAGAGCTGAAACCAAAAAAAATTAATAAGTCTGGGCAATATATTAACACGTTCAATAGTTCGAAATACATTGCGGTTTCTAAATACTCCGATTGCAGTCATAATTAATTATTTAGACGTGAAGCATGAAACTAGATCAACCTAAGGCTCAGATTACCTTGGTGCTACTTAAGATATATAATATATTGATAATAATTAAATTTGTATGTACCAGACGAGCCATACAATGAGCACGTAATTTTATTCTATTTGTGTTATAAATATGTAAGTTGCTGTGTTGCTTGTATGACAATAAATGCCTATCTATCTATCTAAGTTTATTGCATTATTTTTTGTCAATTTATCATGTCCCACTGCATGTCATGTATCCCTCTATACCCGCTCTTTGCGCTCCAAAGCCACAGTTTGCCAGTTTGTCTCGATTAAATCCAGAACATTACAAGTTTTAAATCTCAAGTCATTTATGAGAAAGTAGACTTACTGCAGACCATTGTGTATTTTCTACACCTTGACACTTTTGAAACCCAAAATATTCATCATGACTCCGTATGACAGAGCGTTAAAAACAAAAATAGTTTTAGTCTTTTCTAAACTTTCACGATCAGAACACAAGAGTCTTCCCGCGACCACGGCTGGTGCAATCCAGTCTAAACTTCGGGCGAATATTAAAGGTAAAATTCGTGGCAAATGTAAAACTAGTTTTAATCTTTTATTTCCAACTTAATTTACCTTTCTGTCTGTGCACGTGATTTATTGTTAAGAAAAACGGTACTATCGTTTCGTGGAAGGACTAAAACGAAAGTCAGCATTCGTCGTCACTTACCGCCAAACGCAATAAAAGCAGAACCGCCACCGCCGAACTCTCGCAGACTTGAAGTGACATTATTATTCCGAAAACACGATTTATCTCCTCAGCTAAACTGAAAATAATGAAGTTTGAGGTGCACGTTCTTGTTTTGGTGATTTTATCGTATAAAGTACATTTAAAAACTTTCATAGCTGTTTGAAAAATATAACGTAGGTACCTACAACGGAAGGATAGCTTTCAAAAATGTATTAATAAGTACCTTATCAGCGGTAACACTATGACAATATGTACCTAATACACATATTTTCATTTTTCTAGTTGACTTAAAGGTAATACTTACAGCATAAGCTTCTTATGCATTCGAATGCCTTCTAAAAACCCAGCTTTGAGTGTTTCGCTTGCTTTTTTCCTATCAATAAGATAATCAGCATCGAAATCTTCTCTCAAATTTTCAAAGTACCGACGCAGAGTGACAAACTTAAACGTCAGAGCAATCAAATGTGTGATGGGCATACAGTCTGCCGACATCATCGGTAGCATCATATACAACCACGTCACATAGAAAAATACTCGAAAAATAGATGCAATAAATGAGTGGTCATCGTAATGCGGGTAATATGTTACCACTGTGTAGAACGGAGCTCCTAAAACAGTTTAAATGAATTAAAATAAAAAGATAATTAGAAAAGCAGGTTTGGTTCTGTCATAGCTTTAAAAAATTTAAGAGTTTTCCTCTCATTAACGTTTTATTTTCTTTTAGTTTATTTGAGATAGAAGTAATTATTTAAAAGTATAATTTTTTTTTATTAAAAATATTTAGAAAATCCGACGAGAAACAGAATTGTTGCTAGAAACAGTAGTATTAATGCTACGCTCCGCCAAGCGTAGCGAACGAGCTACGAGTACGTAGACTCGAACAAATACCAAAGTCTACCTTTGTGATCTCATCTGCATATACTATTGGGCAACTAAAATAATGTATAAGTGGGTTTTTATCTACGGAGAAATCTTAAACTTCTGTGACAGAATGGACAGTTTGTTTTACTACCTAACATGAAAAAATCAGCATTAAAATAACAGGAGTCGTATTTTAGTGAAATAAATAAAATACATCGTCGTTTTAAGCGTAAGTATGTTAAAGTGAACACCAAAACCGACACCAATCCATAAATTTGAATTCTCAATTTATAAAAAACGCATCGCAGAAGCACACTTTGCTTTAAACAAAATTATTTAGCCTCATTAGGCTTACTTAGACGAAGTTTACGCAGACTTATTAGTCGCAGGCAGTTAAGCAATAAAATAAATACTCAAATCTAGTTGCAAAAACAAAATAATAGTGACAAACACCGTTTCATGGTACTATTTTTCAAATGTAAGACGATCCCTTAACCCCCTCTTATTAATACAAATATTAAACAACATGTTATTTATAAATAGTCGAATAAATAAATGTTTCTACAGTACCTGTGACATGTTACGAGGAATTGCATATCCAGATCTAAAGCATAATAGCCGCACCCGTAACTAACCTTCAACTACCAACTTCCTCACGCTCTCCACGCCATACGCAATCAGCGAAAGATACACCGAGATAATGTACAACAGAATACCAACTTTAGCTTTACGGTATTGTTTCTTCATAACAAATAGCTCCTCGAAGTTTTCTCCCACAGTGGCCATTTCATGGTTTAATTTTCTCACCGAAATTTTATGATACAAAAGCAGGAACATTTTAGCGAGAACAATGTTGTGTATTGCGGAGAACATGACTGCGGAGTTTTTCTCCACATTAGGAAAATTGCCGAGCAGTGCGGCGAGGTTCTCAAGAAAAATCATTGTAGTGTAAATAGCGAATGTAATCACACTGTACGCTTTGTAAGCTGCCGTCTCCTTGAATGTGTCTTCACACCAGCAATTGCCGGCTCCGGCATAGTAGACGTATCTGCAGAAATCTATTAATAACAATTTGGTGTTCAACATGTCGCAAGTTGTTCAAGTAAAGAAGAAGAAACTTGAAAAAAGCTTTTATGAAATTGTATATATTTCATTCACATATAACACGTCTGAACGGTGATGAAATATGAGAATATAAACTGACTTAAGTCGTATTTAATGAGCTATTGTTTTAATTGTCTATACTATTAGCTGCTAATTAACTGAGAACTTTTTCGTACAGTAACATAATATACAGGGTGAATAAGAACATTCCTGAAAACTGAAACAGTGCATTCAAAACAGGGATCTATCTATTTACTACACAGAGTTTCTGAAGAATTATGTTAATTTTAAAATTTTGATCTAACTCTGAGCTAACCCATACAAAATCTTGTGAAAGGTTAGTACCTATTATTAACATTATGAAATAGATGTAACAAAAAAAAAACAATTATAAATAAAAAAGTAAGTAAGTTCGTATGAGCTAGTTTAGCTTTTGAGCTAGCTTTTGTGACGGACTTTTCAAGCCGCCTTTTTAAGGCCTCCGTCATGTCTACTCGTATAATTACAATAATAATACAAATAGAAACTAATATTTCAAATATATGTACTTACCTTAATGACTTCGGAAAATAACAAAGCTACAATATAAAAAATACTATTAAATAATTTTTGTCTTTTTTCCGGCAATGCAGAGTTTTTATTACACCCAGTATTTACAGTGAAAACAGTCATTTTCAAGCTAATTACGAAGGTTTAGTTACGCGAAGACAAAAACTCGTAAATATCAAACTTTTGCTGATGAATTACTTCAAAATTGATAAAGTTGGGTGACGACTCTACATATCGTTTGTGGCTTATTAATTAAGGACATGGTTAATTAATGGTACGGGGTTGACACGTTATGGCACGATTTTACGGGCATTTTGGAGATATAATCGTATCTTCTTGAATATATAATGTGTATTCGTGAAACCATATCGTATACACTTTGATAGCATTACTGCAAAAGAAACGCTGTTAAAATATATTTATGTTAATTGTGAATATTTATGATACATGAAGTACCCAAAACCGGAGAGCGTGTATGAAGAATGTAATGAGAGTGAATGTGGCGAAAGAGGTGTGTCAGGGTCGTAGAAAACTGATGAGGATCTTCGGAATTATAAACAGAAATGCACCTAAAGAGTGCAGGAACTTACTATCCTTAAAAAATAGAAGTCAGTTTTTACAAAGAAAATAATTTTGACGCAATTTGTTAAAAGAAGAGATTCAAAAGTATTTAAAATAATTACTTCAATGCTAATGTTTAACAGAAACTTTGCTTAAAAGGTTCACAGTAAAAAGATAATACATTTTAGCAATTAGTAAATATTCACGTTCAAAGATTAAAAAAAGTTTTCTGTTCTGAAATCTTTGAACTGAACAAAGTTTTAAGGACGTAATCTGTAACATTTACTCGAGTAAATTATTACCTATCAGTATTATTTTTAACAGGCAAAGCAATACTTTGTTACTGTCATTGACTAAATTAATTATAAAAAGCTAAATTCATATATGTTCTATAGTAGTAATAGTCTATTTATATTTTAAACAAATAGAAAGGTAACAACGAAAATGTCCGTCCAGCCAACGCGTCTTGTCTTGTGTAAGTATATAGTTAATATTATCAAAAGATACACAATATTCACTAAGATATTCACAGACGAAACTAAAAATATTGCATGCATAAAATATAAGTGTCCCGTTGCATACGTGGATAGAGCCTTCATAAATAATTTCATGAAAGGTCGCGGCTAATCCGAGCAAAGGTCAGACGCTCTGAATGTCAGCTGTCATGAGTAAAGTATTTATTCACTACCTGAGACATAGGTTAGAAATAAGCAAGAAGCGGGAAATAGCTCTACTGAAATATTTAACAATTCGCACTCATATTAAACGGTTAAGATGCATCCCTCAGAATACAGGGTATGTATATGCGGCCGAATGCTAGTACTCTATAAAACTAGAACTGAGCTTACTCTTATAGCGGCCTACCTAAGCCTAGTCCGATAGCACATAACAAAATAAGATAAGTAGTAAAACGCTCCAAGATTCTTAAACTAGCTATAAGAAAACACCACATCCTCGTAAAATAAAGTGAACGTATAACCTAATACCTTCAATTCTCGGACTCCTATGACGAAGAATCCTAAAAATTGTTGCTCCTGAAAGGATTTTCGTGTACTGAAAAGCTACCCTTTTGATATTATTTGTTTCACTTTCGTTCATAATATTCGTATTGATGGTATCATTTGTGCCTTTCGGGTACAGATTTTAAAATACAGTTCCAAACATGCAAAAGGATCAGTTTTCTTTTCATACTTATTAAGTCTAAGGCATTACCGCCGTAGGTACACCAAGTTTACTCAATGGAATGGATTATGTTATATGAAATACGATATTTATAGAAAATCTAGAGCATTGGCATCTGTAGGTAGGTATACTTTTACGTTTACCTTTTGCGTTCAAGCTTAAGTCGTTTAAGGAAGGAGATTTCGAGGAAAACTTATCTAATTAAAAAAATACATCAGAAATAAATAACTACAGTTTAACGTACTAAATATGCATATAACAAGAAAAATGCTTTGAGTATAATCTCTTTACTGAGCGTATCCGTTACCAGCCAGTCCATCCAATGAAAAAAAAACTAATTTTAAACATAGAAGCAAAACGGTCTGCTTCCGGCTTAAACAATTTCATTAATAACAATATGCATATTTGAGATTACGTGAACCTACTATAAACCAGGAAGGGGATTATTCTTTGTATTTCCTTTTCATAACCGCTTGGAGGGATTTGGTACTAACTTTTGGTAAGTTGGTACTTACTTTAGTTTGGTAATGTGATATTTTGTATGATCTGTTTATTTATAGTATTTTATTTTAAAACTTATTCTTAGTTTTATGCAGCAGTAGGTAAAATGCTACTGCACTTTTAACAAGTAAATTTGATGATAATAAAACCTGTTAACTGCCTGACCTACATTGCTCCTACTGATATTATTTTTAACTATGCAAAAGCAAGACTCGTTTCACAAAACTTCTTGTAGATTTCTGAACCTTGCAAAGTTTAATTTAGTTAGCACTAAATACTTAGTTAACTCAAGCAACGTGAAGTGAAACGCGTACGAAACACTTAGGCGCACCACCGACTCACTACTTAAATGCCCTGGTTTAGTATCACGCAATAAAGTAGGGGTTGGAGCTTTAATTGACACGTTACCCGACCTTTTAAGTATCTCCTTATGTAAGTAAAGGAAACACGGAAAAACACTTACAAATGAGCCGCTATATTGAGGTACCTGATCACGTAGCCGGAAATCTGCCTGACCAATAATACACCTTCACCCTTTACCCAATTTGTATTCAGGGGCAGGACGTGAGCCCGACCAGGATTACAGAACTGCGCCGGGAAGAGGCTGTAAACGGGTTTAACGCCTTTATCGGTGTTACAAACAGTCAAATTTCCCTTTTAGAGTCGGATTGAAAACTATACCGGGAACGTTCTCTATTAACGTAATGGTCACAGTAAAGTCATTTATCCTCCTTTGAGGATATGGGAATCTCAGCTGTGAACGGTTTTATTCCACAAATTGGTCGCAATTTTATTCCGCATCATCAGTGACTGTTCAAACGGATTTGCTCGATCGAGGCGAACTTACGAGCTTTCTAGTAAGTACCTACAGAAAGTGCTGAGATGCATTTGGGTAGGAATCGTATCTAGTTGAAATCACATTATAATAACGTCTCGTGGCTTCTTTGTTAAGAACAACAAAGGCCTTTAATATCAAACTCTATTGAGTAAAAACAACTTTCTTAAACCAGTTTATTAAATATTAAAGTAAAATAGATTAAGACCAAATCTCATTCCATCATCATTAATGTATGAAATAGTGTTATTACCCCAAACACCGTTAAGGATAATATTATTTGTACACAACTAATACCTACTCTAGTTACCCTCTCTGATACATTTTCACGTCACAGTCAGTCGTTTTCCTGGAACTAATTACACTAATCCGGAGTTTTCCCTGAATCCTTTAAAAAAGCCCTAGTTCACCCTATTTACAAGTCTGGAGATAGATACAATGTGACGAATTATAGACCAATCTCTGTCCTTTCTGTATTTTCAAAGATTCTTGAAAAAGTTATTAATAGAAGACTCCTCTTGTTCTTGTCACAAAACAACCTAATCTCTAAAAACCAATACGGCTTCAGGAGAGGTATCTCGACTGAGGATGCGGTTCGAGAAGTGACAAACTCTATTGTGCAGAACCTCGACAAGAAGCGTAAAACTATCGGGATCTTTTTGGACCTTGCTAAGGCCTTCGACACTGTGTCTATCCCCATTCTTGTGAATAAACTAGAAGCTATAGGAGTCAGAGGTATTGCTCTCGACCTATTCAATAGCTACCTCTCTAATCGGAAACAATGCGTAGTCATAGATGGTAACATTAGCTGTGATACAAGTACCTCTTTCGGTGTGCCTCAAGGTAGTGTCCTCGGCCCTACTCTGTTCCTAGTTTACATCAATCAACTATGCCAACTGGTACTACCAAACTGTAAAATTGTTACCTATGCAGACGACACTGTCTTACTCATAAATGGCAAAAATTGGCCTGAAGTCTTTGAGCTGGCTGAGTCTGCAATTAACAGCGTTATGTACTGGCTTCAAGAAAACTTACTTACCCTCAACCTCAGTAAAACCAAGTTTATTCCCTTCTCTTGCAATAAATCAGGTCAACCTCCCTCTACCTATACTATTCGTCCACATACATGCAATCCGTCCTTTTCGAATCCAAATAGCTGTTGCTGTCCTCCTCTGCAGTCTACCCCATCAATAAAATATTTAGGTGTCACCTTGGACTGTTTTTTATCCTGGAAACCTCAGATCGATTCCATTGCATCACGCACTAGGAAAATGATTTTCGTTATCAGAAAACTTCGGCATGCACTAGACCTTGTCCATCTAAAAACCGTCTACCTGTCTATGGCTCAGTCTATTCTCACGTATTGCATAACAGCCTGGGGTGGCTCTCCCAAAACCTCACTTTTGAGACTTGAAAGAGCCCAAAGAGCAGTTTTAAAAGTCATGGCTAGAAAACCATTTCGATTTCCCACGACAGAAACATATAGCTACTGCAACGTTTTGACAGTCAGACAATTATTTATAAGACACACAGTTCTTACTAAACACTCCCAGCTACCATACGATCCTAGTTTGTTCGACAGACGCAGATCAGACAGGGTTTGCAAAGTTGAATCCCGGAGAACAGAGCTTGCAAGTCGGCACTTTCCTCACATCAGCTCGTTGCTGTACAATCGTGCCAACTGGCTTCTTAATATTTATTCAGTAACTGTCCACGAATGCAAAATAAAACTGACAGGTTGGCTTCAACCACTGTCCTATGAGGATACAGAAAACCTTATTAAAATTATTACGTAAATTCTTATAAACCTATTCATCACTTGTTTTCTCACCACATTTGCAAAGACATTCATTCACACTCTCACACACCCTCACACACACACACACACACACACACCCTCTCACACACACACACACACCCTCACATACACTCATATATACGTACTCACTTTAGCTGAGAGCAATTCTTATGTTAAGCTATTCCTATTATTATGTAAAATTTCAACTTAAGTAGATGTTATCATTTTTTCGTTTTCTTAACCTTATTAATACTTTATGTACCCTAAATTTCGCTAGGAACAAACTGTACGCTGAGTCTAAGGAGGTGGGCGTTGGTATCTGCGCCACAGTTTTAATAACTACTGCAGGTATCACCGATATTTCCCAAAAATTTGTACCTTATTTGTATGTTCCGAAATAAATAAATATTATTATTATTATTATTATTATTAATCTGTATGCCGTTGACACTATTCACAGAAGCATTCAGTTACGTAGTTAGCATACAGCAAAGCTTACCGTTTGCACCATTGATAAGACCCACTCAATGCATAAGCTCAGCTTTACTCCTCAAACAGCAAACTCAGTCTTTCATACAAGCAATGCCGCGCAGCTCACCAACTACGTAACCATCACGACCTTGACGATGATAAAATCTGCGTATTTCGCTTAGCAAACATTCTTGTTTCAATAAGATTATCTTCGTTTTTATATGGCAACGCTTTTGTACACAATTTACCGAAGCTGCTTTGTATAAAGTAGTAGAGTACAAAGGAGGGATTGGACGTTTTCATATTACCCGATACGACATTACGGGAACAACACCAATAAAATAAACGATCCATTCACTGTTTATTTACGAGCACCGCTTTCGAATTATTGATTAACGTTGTCATTTTAAACACTCTGCCCGACTTTATCGCTTTACGGAAATGAGGACAACTTATATCTTTGAGAGGCATTTTATATTTCGCGTACGATGTTCCATACGTAAAGGGGTGTGCCCATCTGGATTCGTTTTCAAAGATTGTGAAATATTTGAAGTGTATGAACTTTTTTAGTTTTAAAATTATTGCCTACTTACGAGCCTCGTATAAATAATCTTACCCTCGTAACAACTGAAACACCAGATGTGTCCTTTAAGCTTACTTCAATATTTGTTGGATTTTAGCAGATATGTAATATCATACCACAATATAATATCATATCACAAGTAAAAATATAGGCGGTAAAGTTAGTTTATAGTCTGTAGGTCACTGTTTTTATGGCTTCCATGCATCATCTTAACTAAATGTATGTCGACCTTGGTACGACAAAAGTGTATCTTAGAGCAATAAAACATATTTAAATGTACCAGTAGAGTCGAGGTCCGAGCACGGAAGTTTCATAAAATTAATGGCCATAAAATCATCATAATAGCCGTCGTATCGGTAATTGAAAAAATAAGGTTAAGCCCGAACATGGCTCAAACACTGTCGACACAGGGGATCTCGATTGCAAGATAGGTATTTAGAGGCATCCCGACACATCCCAATAGAATGCCTATTCATTGTAACGTTATAAATCAACGTGCACGAGAAAACATGTTTAATTTAAATACCCGTCGGCCTGTTGTAATGAATCTGCCTTTATCCAATTTCACCTCTGACGGTTTTGTATTGCGCAAGCAGTTCTAGATCTTACTTTTGTGAAAATATTTTTGTTACTGTCACCAATCACACGACCATGTGCACAAACCTACTATAGTTATTAATCTGTTAACATAATATTTTGAGGTGCGTTATGCCTGTTTGACATACCTATATTTCATAAATATAAAATATATTAATGTTTCATTGTTTTGTTCTACGAGATAATTCTAAGAATGGCAACCATTTATTTTTATTCTTTAGCTCAGTACAGATAGCATAAATGTTTTTCAACGTTAAAAGCTTCAATCAATTTCCTTTCTCTACAAATAATTACATAATTTATCTTCAATGTTTTATACAGGGTGTGATAAGACTACACCCGGAAATTGAAACAGCATTTTAGATTCAACACATGATTCTTAAATAAATAAGATCTGCCTAATACTAAACTAAAATCGTTAAACTATATTACCTATTATGACGACCTCTGTGGCACAGTGGGCGAAAGCCCGCCTGAGACGCAGAGGTTGCGGGTTCGATCCCCGCTACGGGACAAATGTTTGTATGATCTGCAAATATTTTTTTCGTGTCTGGTTGTTTTCTATGTATGTATTTTTTATGTATGTATTTACAAAAAAAAAAAAAAAAAGAATGTATCTATGTAGTTTATCAGTCGTCTGGTTACCATAACACAAGCATTAAATTGCTTAGCTTAGTAGTAACTTACTAGATGACGCCGTGTGGAATGTCCAAGGATATTTATTTTTATTTATTGATTTTTATTTCTGGATGAAAACATCTTGTTCTAAAAAGAATTCTGGGATTTTAACAATACTGAGGCTAGCGAAAAGCATGACGTTAACCACATTAAACGGAAATTGAAATTCATGGAAAACATGATTTAAAAAACACCTTACTTAAATAATTTAAATTATTGCCTTCAACTAAACGAATTCAATCATTTTTTTTTATGGGATTGTCAAAGAATCATTTTGTCTTTAGCTGTTAAAATTTTCGGGAGTAAACTTATTCCCAGATTTCCCCAACGCTTTTAAACCATCCAAACAAGTGTAATGAACGATAACTCTCGCCACCAGAAGATTTAGAGACTTCGCCAGAATAGTTAGTCGAGACTCGAGATAGGCCCCCACTGAGACCTACCAATGAACCAATTTACACAGTAAGCTTGTTCATTGTTAAGTTTCTATACCAAAGTTAGAACAGTCTATCGAATCTAACTCTATATAAAATGCAATCTCAAAATCTCAAGCCATATTAAATATTAACATGCGAGAAAAATCTTCATCCTACTGATGATGAACTAAAGTGATTCAATCACGCTTAAACCAGTAAACCAAAGTGGATGAATCTTGAAAAATTATGTAGACTTTGACTGGAAGTAGCATCATAGCATAATAAGTCGCGGGCGGCAGCTAGAATCACACTATTATGGCATATAAGTCATTATTAAGAATGTTCTGTTCATAAAATAATTCTGAAATATAGTTCATACGACACCTACTTGTGTTAATGGCTGTAATATTTTTATCACGCGGAATGTCAGTAAACCGCCATACTTCATTTGTGAATGCGTCCACACAGTAATATATCAGGAGGTGGATGGATAAAATGTGTGGGTCACGTAGCAAGAGTGTTTTTCAACAGACCCTCACATTATCTTTGCTGTGAAGGAGTTCGTGTGAACCTCCAAGGGTTCGCACTGTTTTATTTATATACTTAGCTATACGCATATTTTTCATATTCAGCCGAGAATTCTTTATTGGTGAGACCGGAGCAAAACAGTGCATCACTAGTCTTTAAACTTGCATGTTTTCCTTATACAACCTTGAGTATAGATTCAACAATAGATGTCACGTTCATATAGAGAACAGCTAATCTTTATCAAAAGGTGTGTCTTAACTAAAATTTTCGTTAAGTAGGTAAATGTTTTGTTTAACCAAAGGGTATTTTTATTTTATGACTAGCTTAAGTACTAGGCCGCAACTTCGATTCCGTGGTTCTTATCCGGATAAAAAGTAGCCTATGTGTTATTCCAAGTCAAAATCTATGTAAGTATATTACAAGTTTCAGCCCAATAAGTTAGTCGTTTTTGCGTGAAAGAGTAACAAACATCTAGCCATACAAAATTTCGCGTTTATAATTTATGCGTTTGTAATAGTAGGATTCCATGACCATCTGAATGGTCACGCTTGATTGACTAGAACTAGTCTAAGTTATGGCAGGTAGGTACTTTTAATTTAAATCACACCATTATTCTATGACAATAACCCTAAAGCAGTACCTAATATGTTATAATTTGCAACCGTAACTAACAATAATTTCTCGTGATTACAGCCACAATGTCTTCAATCAGAACGGGCTTATGTAATGGCAACTCGCTTAATTAATTCGTTTATGTGACAAATGAATATGAACAGGTAAACGGCATAGATTCTATACACACCTACTGCAGTATACCTTCGATTCATTGGGGATCGTAGAGCGGAAAATAACAAGAATAACCTACCTTATTGAGCCAAAGAAGAAGCAAACTCGGCAAACGTATTTCAACCAAATTGAAGATATACTAGGATTTATCCAGGTTAGTACTACCACAGAATAAATGTACTACCAATTTTATGCACAGACTCAGAGGAAAATAAGCTGATAAAAGAAATGAGGATCGAACAGGGATAGGCTTGATTTCTCAAAGACAATGGAGAAAACGTGTATGAAAAATTGACACTAAAGGACTAAAGTCATCAGTTGAAAAGTTGTATTGTCAAAATACACAAAATACAGCCACAACTGTTCTGCATTTCCAAACTCTCACTATTAATAGCTATTGAAACAAGAACAAAGTTATGGAAATTGATGTGAAAATTACAAGAAGCTTTTCTCTCAACTCCAATGTCTATGGTGGAATGGCTAACGAGACGGTATCAACAAACTATGCAAACTGGAGCGAATGGTCTGGCAGAATTCCCTGGGGAATATCTTTATTAAAATTTGCCTAGAGACACCTCTCGGTGAATAACAATGAGACGCTGAACGAGTAATCTAGAGAAACCTCGGCAATTTATTAACATCGCAATGAGAACGTGGGTTTGAACGTGGGCATTGGGACTACTACATGTGACGATTTCAAAAGAGAAAGTTTATAATCAAGCGCAAAGTTCCAGCGAGTTGATTCTCGAATTAGTTGAATGTCAACATTATGCCGTACTATAGTGAGAAATAATATAAAGTCAAGGACAAACTTGACTAAGACCAGCTTAGCCCGGGGCGTGGGCTGCCATAAAACTTTTGGCTGTAAGTATTTTTATAATTAACCCTTATTTAATTTGTCAGATTAGAAGTCTAACCCCGCTCCAAAAATAAGGTAATTATTGGCTGTAAAAACCCTAATCAAATGAATAAAGACGCGCTCAAGCAGTCTTTTAAATTATTTTATGTATTTAGTACCTTAGTTCATAATGGTTTTACGCTTATCTGATACAAAGATAATGAAAAGAGTTTTGGAGTAGTGGGATATTAGAGCTTCAGTTTGAATTCCTGCCGTATAACAGATTTTTAAAATCGAAAAATGTAACTCTGCCACGTGGTTTCGACGATGATGGTAAACATTTCATTTCATTTCATTTCATTTCATTTATTCAAGAACAATGTACATCGTATTTGAAATTCATTACATAGGAAACATACAATATTAAAATACAGAATCAATTATTATAAACTTGTAAATCAATGTCAAAATAATAATATAAATAATAATAATGTCACAAGAAAGAATACCTACTTATGATAAAATTTAAAATTAAGTCCTACTGTTATTCTAAATTATTACATGTCATAAAATCATCAATTGCATAAAAACATCCCTTCAGCAAAATATTTGTAAGTCGAGATTTAAATATGTTCGGACTATCTATAACTTTCATGTCGGAGGGCAGTGAGTTAAAAAGTGTTACAGCCTGATATCGAGAGCCATGCTTTGCAACTTCTAATCTAGGACAATAAGGTGCCTCAAGGTTTTTCCGTCTAGTTGTTCGTCTCTTTACTCTTTGTTCCACAGTTTCATATTTTAGAGGGTTCTTTACTATGTCCATAAGGAGCACTAGTATGTATAGGCTCGGAACGGTTAATATACGAAGGGCTCTAAAATGCTCCTTGCATGATTCCCATTGCGGAATGCGCACTATGGTCCGAATAGCTCTTTTTTGAATTATAAAAGCCTTACGCATGTTGTAGTCATAACTGTTTCCCCAGAACTTAACACTATATCGTAATTTGGATTCTACAAGAGCATAGTAAACCATGACTAGCTGCTGAATGCTCACCTCTTCTCTTAGACTCCTGAGCGCGTAACAAGCTGAGCTAATATAGTTAAAACATGTAGGTACTTAATACATAAATGCCTTGTGACTAACCCTTTAATATCTAAGAGTATCTAAGAGGACGACTAACCAGTAATGAGCTTGTGTTTTACAAGTTTGCTGCGATTGGAAGAGAATTTAAAAGTAGAAAAAATATTTGCCTTGTCTAAAATGCATAGCATATTATGTATTAGTTTAGAAATGTATGTAGGTACCTACTACCAGTGGTACCTACTAGTAGAAAATATTTAGAAGCATTTAACCTTCGAATAAAAGTTAGGATTGGGAATGACGTCCTACGTGAACGCAGCGGGCAATCGAAACGTGCGGGCGTTCAACTAATTTAACTTTAAAATGACTTTTTCCTGGTTTTATCGAAAGTTGGATGGCAGTTTGCACAGATACAAACAGAGTGTCAAAAAAACTAACAAAACTTTAGTCCACGTTCTGATAGTCCAATCTCTGTGTAAAATATTCAATATTAAAAATATTCTGTCTCAAGGATTATAAAATTAGTGTCAATGTAGGTATTTAAAAAATGTTTTGTTAAATAATATTTCAATTTAATCCAACAATTTTAAGTGGGTCATAAGTGGCAATTCTGAGTGTCGCAAAAGCTAAACTAAGCTAACTAAAATTGTAGCCGTCCCTTTCATAGCGATGGGAATAAAAAGGATGGCAATAATTTTAGTTAGGTTAGTTTAGCTTTTGCGACACTCAGAATTGCCCCCAATATCACGTTAAATCATTCCGTTACCAGAGGTGAAGCTAATAAAAGCGTGTTAAAAATTTATAGAGTGCTAAAAGTCAGATGCATTTACAAACATTTTATTTGCATTCCAACTTTTTTACGTTAAAATTATCAATTTCCAACGCGCTGAAAACGTTTCGCTTTAAACGAGCTCTGTATCGACACTCGGATAGTCGATGCCAATCCTGTGCCGTGAGCAAGAACGCAGCAGATTTATAACGTCAGTTATTGCACATTCTCAGCAAATGTGCACTGAGTATGCACGAGCTGAATATTTCACCGCTTCTGGGCTTTAGTACCGATTAAAATATATTAAATTAAAAATATAAAATATGGACATTGCTTGTCAGATGGTCTGAGTAAAGTGGGTTTTTAACAAAAATACGCGTTTATTCACCACCATCGTATGAAAAAACTCAATTTAACCTTGGCGGTCCTGGTTTTTAAAGTGAAGCCATGACGGAGGCCTTTAGGCGGCCTAAAAACTTCGTCATCAGAGTTTACTAACTTTTACTAAACAATCTCAATATCAAAATAAGGCTTTTAAGTTTCAGCGAGACATAATATTATCAAATGCGCTATGCATAAATTATCCAGGAAATTAAAACTTATGACAGCGGCGCGGCATAAACTATAAATAAGGTTAATTTTTTCCTATTTCGCGTGGATGGAATTGATGGAGTATTCAATCTGCTTATTCGACTGTTTGTGATCTCATCGTTGACAAAAGTGCCAATATGTTTGTTTGTTTATAGATCGAAATGATTCCAAATACAACATTCAATATTTACATGTGGCGCACACCTAAATATTCGAGCGACTCGTCACAAATATACGCTCCGGAAATTGAACGTGAGTGCCTCAAATATTTACTTGCCATATTACATTTAAAAATTCTTTTTTTAGCTTTTCAATGCTTAAACTATTTTTTTTTTTTCTAAACTGATCTATCTTATGGAGATCATACAAACTAACATTGAAATATGTAGTACTATTCGATATAAAATTATATCTGTCATCAACCAGTCAATTATGAAAAGCCATTGTTTGTTACCAATTGTATATTTAGACGAAGGTACATTTGACAATCTCCAACCCAAAATAATCTTCAAATGAGCCTGTATGGGCAGGTACGAGTAGATTAGATACCTGCCGGCCTAGCACGGACTGGGGATAAAAATTTTGTCCCCCGTTTTTATCCACCTTCAAGGGATAAAATTATCTTCTCCACCCTTTATAGCATGGTAACAGAAGAGAGAATAAATTTATCCACGTTTGACATTTGCGGGGGAAACATATCCCCACCTCATAGCATGGACTCACTAGAACGTGGATAAAATAGTCTTCGTTTGACATAACATAGAGAGAGGCTATCCACGATCCGCTAAGGTGGGTATATAATTTATTCCAAGTAAAAAATATGTCGCAAACGCATTATAATTATGTTTTTACGCGTGAAATGAATATAATGGAGAGGAAACTGCACCGAAGATTTATAAGAGAGACTCGAGAAAGAATTATATATCTTTTTCCACTAAGAAAAACTAAACTAGACTTGAAAAATAATTATAAGTATATCTTTTTCGAGTCACCAAAGATATGGCTCTTTATATACCTATGTAAGGAGCTTAATAACGCATTGATGATTTGCCGGTGCATAACTAGTAGGTACCTACTTTCAATCAAATTGTAAATTACCTACGCTAAATCGTCTTAAAACTTCTAACCTCATTTTTTATATTATGTAGTCCTAACATCAATCAATACTTACGTTTTATGGCAGATGGTAGTTACCAGAGAGGAACAGGTCAAGACCATGGAATAGCCATAGCGCAAACGACAGTCCGCAAATATTTAAACCAAGTTACGGGTGCAATTTCCAGACTCATGCTAAATTGGACTACTTTTCCGGGAATAGAGAGAGCAAGGCAGAAGGTTGCTAATGAATTCCAACAAAAGCATGGACTGCCTCATATAATGGGCGCTATTGACTGCACCCATGTCGTTATACATCAGATTCTTATAATTCTTCGTGATTTTTCACCAAACCAAAACAAACAATGTCAATGCACTAACAGCTGATCTCACAGCAGCACTACTAAAATAAAATGTCGATTTCATTTAATGAAACTCACATCATTACCGTCATTTTAATTTAAACGTGTTATAGATGATAAAGCAAATGAACGAATATTTATTGAAAATTGAGCGAACGAATTGTTACTTTTATTAAATTTTCTCTGTATGGCAACAATGACGGAGAGAAAGGTTTCTCCACCGTGAATAAGTTGTCCACCGCCGAGCCCGTGCTCGGAGAGTGGATAAAATGACGGCCGGGGAATAGATTTCTATCCTCTCCCTGTGGAAAGTTTTCCCCAGTCCATGCTAGGCGGGCTGAAGTTTAGAACTGATAGTGACGGGAAATATCAGCTGTGCCTATTTTACAAAACAAGTTATTTTTATCCGACTGGCTGACAAATCGATCATTTTTGCGATTCGAGTTTATTTGTAAGTAAAATAAATCTTTATCTGATATTATTGTGTTATAACTTCGTCCTTAGACAACAGTGAATCTAAACAATTAATATTTTGAATCGTGATCCCCTCCAAACAATGCTTTATGCAGATCCATTTCTATAATATCCTCAGGGATGTTTGCAGCCTACGCATTTATAAATAGATACACTAAGCTGATATTCCGTAAGCTATTCAGATAAAAGGACGGTCACTGGACCACCAGACCCCATGTCCGTCTGTCCCTGATAATCTGGGATCCAATTACATGCAACGAATCCCTCAACAAGTTTTAACACTCAATGGTTACCTGATTCTAAATGAAAATGAACTCGCCAACTGATTCAAATTGAATTAATTTATTCCGTTGAATTTAGACAGGTTCCAGAAACTCTTCAAGTATAAATTTTATTATGAAGAAACTTGGCAGATACATTTTTAGGCTATTATTTTTAGTAAGTATGCCATTAGTGAGTTTATAAACCATGTTACAACATTTATGTCATGTTCTAAATGTTGTTTTTTATGTGTCCTTTTCCACCCAGCGTTTCATGCTTAGGAATTAGTAACAGGATGACAGAGCATTGCTCGGATTAAAATACATTTTCTGAAAATGAAAACTAGCTGAGCGATTTATCGCCCCCCAAACCCCCGCATACAAAATTTTATGGAGTGGTTTCCTAGATTCCGATTAATTATGTTTTAAATTTGTTGTTGAAGCATGTTGTTTACGCCTATAATTGAGGTGGCACTTTACTTGTATATATGTGTTTTAATTTTTGTAAATGTTATGGTGCTTACTTTGTTGGTGTAACTTAATAAATAAATAAACTACTTCGTTTAATTTTATGGAAGCTATCGACACACATGTAGGGTTCTTATTTAGATAATTTTTTTTAAAGTTGATTAATATTAGACCTGTGTAAAAAGCAGCATAATTTCAAATCTTTTTATCAAAAATTTATCAATAGGGTAAGGTAAAAGTATACTTTTCAGACAGAATCAATGTTATTTATGAGTCTACTATAAAGATAATTCATTGAACGGTATTAATTAAAATCATAAATCATTCGGTTAATTATAATTAATAAGTTCGGGAGATTAAAGTACATTCACAGAACGATAATGAAACAAGTTAGGCAATTGATATCGGCAAGTGCTTCAGATAATTCAAGTAGAGCTTAACCAGGGGTTTAGGAGCCGTTTCCACTTAAGCTGAGAGGAGCGAAGAAGAGAGAAGATGAGTTACAAATAACCAATGATCAATTTTTATTATTGATTCAACTCAAGTTCGAGCGGAGATAATATTTTTTATTCTTTGTGTATTATAAATGGGAGCTATAAGCCGCGAGCGTGCAGCGAAAATGTACCGTTTTGTGCGGCCACATTCGCTCTTTCTCGTCCCTAGCAGGCTGCCGCACTTCGCGCTGTCTACTTACAACAGCATTTGAAAATAGCTTCGCTAACCAGCTCGTATCACTTCTCTCCTCTTCGCATTCGTGACAACACAATGCCCGCTACGCAGCTTGTCTCCGCACAGCTCCTCTCTTCTCTATACTTTATTGTAAACTATCTTTAATCTTTTGTATCATAAGTTTAGTTCATAAACAACTATATTAGTGGCAATTCGGAGTGTCGCAAAAGCTAAACTAAACTAACTAAAATTAATGCCATCCTTTCTATTTCCAACGATATGAAAGGGATGGCAACATTTTTGGTTAGTTAAGTTTAGCTTTTGCGATACTCCGAATTGCCACTAATACCTACCTAAATAAGTTAATATAATGTTAAAATATCGTTGTTGTATATACCTACTTAAGTATATAATTTTTCTGGTACGATTACCTTGTAACGATCAATCGATGTATTACCTAATATAGTTTAGGTAATTTTAAACGTTATTCGTTTTCTGTGTGTTGTAATAAAGCTGGTAAGAAAGCTTGTAAAGGTAAGGGAGGCGTGATTTGATGTAGGTACGACTATGTGATTTGATGTATGTAATAAAACAGTTTCTTCTATCCCTAATCGTATTGTATTTAACCAGTTGCAAACAAGCAGCCAATGATGTTTTCAACAAAAGAGAAAAACAAGCGCAATAGTCCCAAGGTACAAGGTAATTTAGAAGGCCTCGAGTTCATTACGGGCAACTTTCTCATAAACGGTAAATAAGCTGCACAAGTTTGCAGCAAATTGTCAGAAAATAAAATACAAATTGCAAACTCGGGGAAATGAAATAGAATCTACCTGTGCTGTGCATTGCGGTGGCTGAGAAGCAATAATAACAACTTGCCGATAAATATTCTATATCCGTCGGTTATACGAGATTAAATTATTTACCTACGTCATGAGGATATAAGTACCTAATGTATTCTTCTCGCAGCTTGTTCAATAAAATATTGACTGGTTTGTAGGTGTTTTCTTTACGCACAGTTCTATAACTTGAACTTGAATTATTTTTTACATCAACCTAATCATAATCATAATATTATGAATAATGTAATTTTTATTTATCTATTTTTATTTATTTTTTGTACACTACTGCTTTTCTCTTCTCGCACTTATCCAGTCCATCAAAAGGTTGCCTGAAAGATCGCTTTTATATTTTACGTTATATCTGTAATTTGTTTTCTTTTGTTTACAATAAAATATCAAATGTGCTTTTATTGATGATAAACAAGTTGTATTTAGGAGTTTAATTCAGTTTTTACAGAAAGTGTTAGCAATAAGCTTAAATTCACGTCCACTTACTAAAATCCAAGTTGCACGCTCAGATTCCTGATGCTACAATAAGTACTTACATAGTATAGAAAGGCCGCAATTCTTATTTAAGTTTAAATAGCTTTTGCGATGCAGCGACCTACGTGCGGCCCCGACCGGAGATTGAGCCGGGGGATCGCGGCAACTTCGACAAAGAGTAATGATCCCGCGCCCAAGACCGACACCTCGCGAGGTTATTGCCGGTGCGTTGTTTGCGACCCGCCAATATAAGCGTTTGATTGAAGATCGGAGAATCGGTCACATTTCGCATGAGAATTCGAAATCAGAAAACTGTAATATTACATTCAACTTGAAATGTATTTTCTTGTTTCCATGTTAAATTAGTTTCCTCGTTTGAAAGGCAAACAAAGCGGCACGCGATAAGCAGCATCCGCACAACATTGTGTTTACCTACACGCCACGCCTAACATATATAGCAACCGAACAAAGGTTACAATCCAATTCCGATACAAGTAGGTATCACAACCGAAACCGGTAGACGGCATACGGTACCCGCCATTCTATTAGCAATCTTCGAACAAAGTTGTTATCTCGGCTGCTCTTACGTTTTGTTGAATTAGTAAGAGGGTACAGACAAATGGCCATGTAAGAAACAAGGAACGTACCCCACTCGCCCCGAAAGCGATAGTGCTCACTAGATACGATAATAAATAGGAGCTTGAAACTAGCAAATGGCCGATTAGGGCATTCTTGACTACATCGCGGGCATTCGGATAAAGTTAGCGTTTGCTTTGCAACGAGTCGCAAGGGGTTTGTTGTTGAATATATTGCTTCTCGCGAAGTCACTCCATCTGTAGAACATCGATCGTTATAACTACGCGATTCTACTCTGTATTTTATCAACTTATCTACCTTTGGTATATAAAGTATAGGTATATATAGTATAGTACATAGTACCTACGGTAGTTTTTCATAAAATTCTTAAATGTAAAACCTCTGAAATTATAAACCTTCCATGAGCTGATAGCAGGCTACAATACTACTTCGCTTAGCTGCGACAGCCTACTACGTGATTTTTCTTATCATATCAATATTTCATTGCGAAAAATTAACGACTTTTAAAACGAATGTTCCATCTAAATCAGTTATCTTTACTAGAAGATTTATGCAGTGTCAGGGGGCAATTTTGCCTTTGTTGAGTTGGAATAGGCTTGCCCAGCACCTCAACTATCCTCTCAACTTAGCCGGCCATATCACAGGACAATGGTCAATACGTGTGGGGCTGACTAGCCGCGGTTTTCCTCACGATGTTTTCCTTCACCGTTAGAAGCTCGTATTAAACTGCATATTAATTTTCCGAAACTAAAAATCCATTGATGCACGGTCGGGACTCGAACTCACGACCTTCTGAACGAAAGTCGAAGTACTTACCACACGGTTAATACAGCTATCTAATTAATTATTAATACAAAAGAGTTTAGCCCAAACTGATGTTAATTACTTTCTAAGATACTTAGGTACTTAATATGTTTTGTAATGCAAAGTATAATATAAAAGAAATATTATCTTAATTTCTACGAATCTTGCTTTTGTTTAAATATTGCAATTCCAACATTTGGTTTTAGTAGGTAATATAACATTATACCTACCTACTAATTGTGAAAACCGAAACCACGCAATGAAAACCTTCATGAATATCAAGTTCATATTTTATGCATTGATTTCTTCACAATAATCCCTTTATATGCCATATAAAAGAGACTTTATCAGCGTAATAGAATCTTTAGTTCATTTAACCTATGACAAAGGATAAACATAGATTGGTGAAACGTTAAGCTTGTTAGGTTTCGAGTAGAAAAAAGTGGAGTCGCGTGGGCTTTTCAGGGTAAGTTACCTACGGCAAAATTGGAGACTTGGAAACTTGGAGATATTTAAAATTAATAAGGTACAGGCACGGTTACAGATATTTTGTTAAATTTTTATTATTAAGAACTACATAAATAATAATAACATTCCACACAGCTTCAAAGTATTATTGGGGAATACTCAAAAGTTATGGCAAAATTTAAAATAACATTTAAATTACTTACCCCGGAGTTATTTTTTTTTTAGATTTTTAGTTTTTCAAGATCTAATAGACAATGTGTTGGCAGAAGTATTTTGATTTAAGAGAAAGTTCAAGTAAAAGTAAAAAAAAAAACATTTTGACTTAAAAAAAAGTTTTTTAGAAATAGCAAAGTAATCTCTACGGTTTTTGTGAACTTAATCACTCAACCAATAATTATATTATGAATAACTATCATATTTTTTGTGCTTGAAATCATTAGTTCCTCATAATCAAAGCAACCGTGATAGTTGGCTGACATTCATTAGACTTACAAAAGCACAGCACCTACTTGTTTAATTTCAAGTAAAATAGGACCATGTCAAAGCTGAAACCAAAACTGAAAGCGGCAACATTTAAGAGAAAACGTGATAATTACGAGAGGGAAAAGATTAAGAAACTTGTAAAGTATTTGCGAAGTGAGTTTGGGAGTTGCACGACTCATGGCTTGCCCTACATCGCGAACACAAAGCTACATTGGTTTGAACGGTGTGTTATCACTTCTGGTGTTAATTGTACTGAAAAAAGGTTTTTTTCTTTTCTTTATAATAAAACCAAGGCTAAAAATAAAGGGAAGTTTAACACTAAATGATCTTGATGAGATGATTTGAACACTTTCGTTCATCTAGTAACTAAATGAACTAAAGTGTTCGCCAGTTCTTAGTGGAATAAACTAGATTCTAGTTTATTCCACTGAGAACTGGCGAACCTTGCATAGACGTTTTTGGATATCGTAGAAGTTAAGGTGACCGCAAGTGACATTAACAGCTGAGCCGGATTCTCGTGAACTTTATAATTTTGTGGAGTGAAATTTTAAATCCGAATTGCTACTAATACTTTAGTAGAGGCATTTATTTTGACTAAGACGTTAAAATTACAACATAAGAAAAAAAAATCTTTCAGACTTTTCTGGACCATCTGTATTGTAATCAGCGGTGTCATCATATTTATTTTGATATCGGCGCAATACGCAAGATACATGGTAAGAAAAAATATTCAGTACCTACATAACTAATGTATATTATTCTTATTTGCCGTACCTAAACAGTGTAGTAAAGTAAAAAGTATGTGACTAAACACTTATATATTTTCTTTGATACTCTATACTACAGCAACAGCTACGAAGCTACGAGTACGACATGCTACGTGATCGAGTTTATATTTTTGTCATTTACAAAATACAAACCTAATCATGTGACTAACAGCCGGTTTCTCTAACGCAGATCATCTCTAAAATTACCTAATCAATGGTCAAATCACGTGACAAGCGTCAAATTAGGAACAAATTCGACGTTTTGCTTTGCGACGTAATCGTTTACTATCTATCGTTTATCACTTATAGTATTTTTGGCATTTAGTCAGCAAGCGAAGTAGGTCTTTACTAATTTTGCCCTTATAAATTGAATAAAATAAGCAATTTTTAGAAATATCTAGGTACTTACCCTTTTAGCGGCGTCTTGCACAGCACAAAATTTGTCGCTAAATAAGTTTATCGAACTGTCAAATCGTTGGAACTGTCAAGGATAAATGTATTTAACCAGCTTAAATACAATTATTATTCGTCATCGCTTTGCAAGCCGCCCTAAATGTCACACTGGTAATTCTGTAGCTCTGGCCTTTAGTAGAAATAAACGTGCTCATATTTCAGGTTAGTTAAATTTATTAGTGTAAAACAGAATCGATACATCCTTAATTAACCCAAATTTCAGGCTGCACCGACTATAATGAGCGTGGAGATGGACTATTTTAACTGGAACGTGTCTTTCCCAGCTATCACTTTATGTCCACTGAATAAAATTGGTGATGAACAACATATTGTGTACGATAAGTACCTACCTATAATACTAGAAAAATAATAAAATTTAATTGCCACATAAGATCATCACTTGAGAACGGATTTGTATTTTTTTTTAAATGTCTTATTTATCAGGGAAACCTTATTCAAACACCGACAAGATCTAGACACACTTGGATCATACTTGGAATCTATAAGTCTAGCTTCGTTGGATTCCATAAACCTCTTACAAATACCTACCGAAGACATTATACCGGTAAGTTTCGAGACCACTATCACAACATTGCGCAAAGTTTTCGAGTTTATCATCTTTATTAATATAGAATTTTAAAACAAATTCAATAGTCGCTTAAACATTTTACTTTTAAACATCACTTCATTAACAGTTAGTTTACTTGGGATCTTACGCGAGCAAAAAATTTTCTTTTTTAATTACATCTGCATTACAAAAAGTAATTATTTTTTTTGTATGGAAAGTGTAGTAAGTATCATAAATCATAGTAAAAAGAATTAATTTAAACAAAGAAGTCAGAAATGAAAAAAAAATTATAGGTGTGAACCCGCTTTCTCCAAAACTGTTCACCAGTGTCCTTGAAGAGGTGTTCAGGAAATTGGCGGCTAGATGGGAGGGAAAGGGAATTGACGTCGGCGGAGTGAGGTTAACTAACCTCCGCTTCGCCGACGACATTATCCTATTTTCCACATCTTCATCGGAGCTACAAGAGATGTTAATAGACCTAAACATTGCAAGCCTTGAGGTTGGACTGAAGATGAACAGGTCGAAGACCAATGTCATGACCAATAGCGTTAAAACCAGAGTTAGAGTAGATGGGGAAGAATTGCAATATGTCGAGGACTACATCTACCTTGGCCAAATAGTCTCCTTCGATTCCAGGCAAGATAAAGAAATCGCTCGGCGAACTGAAAATGCCTGGAGGAGCTATTGGGCCAAGGGAGATCTGATGAAAAGTCCCGATTTTCCATTGTCGCTTAAGCGAAAATTAATGGACACATGCATTCTCCCCGTCCTCACATATGGTGCGCAAACTTGGTCAGTGACAAAACTTCAGAAGTCCAAACTCAAGGTTTGCCAACGTGCGATGGAGCGCAGCATCTTGGGTGTCAAGTTGATGGATAGGATCCGTAACACCGAACTGCGCTCTCAAACACAAATCGCAGACGTAGCTACGAAGGCCGCCAACCTGAAGTGGAGTTGGGCTGGACATGTCTGTCGTATGCCAACTGAGCTGTGGGCAAAGGTAGCCACCGAGTGGCGCCCTGACCCAGTGAGAAGGCGACGCGGCAGACCGAGACGGAGGTGGCGGGACGAGCTCGACCAATTAACAACCGACTGGGAGACTATAGCACAAGATCGCGACGTCTGGAAAGAGTGGGGGGAGGCCTTTGCCCAGCAGTGGGACACGAACGGCTGATATAAATAATAAATAAATAAATATAAATAAGGTGTGAACACTTTTTCAGAAAATCATTTTTTTTTTACTTTTCTATAAACCTTAGTATAGTTTTTTTTTAAACTGTTTAAATACCAAAGAAAAGGTGGCTACCTACTCCCATATTTTACCCCTATTATAGTAGATAGTTATTTCGTGTAAGTAGTGGTAGTGGATACTTCGTTAATTATATTTTGAGATCCTTTATTTTCGTTGACGGCAAATGTACTTATAATTTAGGAATCCTATAAATTTTCTTAAATATAATACTATCATACAAAAACATGCAAGCTGTATAAAACCAAACAAAATAACTCAAAACAGAACTAGATGGCGCTACTAGTCGATTAGAACGCGCTATCGTTGCGTTTTGCTGCTGCGACCGGGTTGTACTCGCAGTCCACCATCATTGAAACGAAACCATACGGTTTCCTCACGATGTTTTCTTGTTTTTGAGACTGCGACTCCACTATGTGGTTGCGCATTATTTGTGAATATGATGATGATGATAAGAAGATAAGATAAAGAGTATCAGGGAAATTATTAATATTAAGCTGACCCGGCGCACTTCATTTCATAGTCTTATCACCAGTCCAGTTTTTTTTTAATGCACAAACAATCTACGCATTATTACAAAATTATACTCTTAAAACAAGAATTAGCCATTCTCGAGCTATAGGTACACGCGAGCGAAGCTGCGGGCGAGTAAGCTAGTATATATATATATATATATCTATCTAATAGCGAAAGCGAAAGCCATTGTGGGCAGTAGGTACTTGCAATTCTAACAGGTTACCTACTTAAAGTTTCATCCATGCATAAAGTAAACATTAATCTAATATTTTCATATTCCAGTTGATAAATTCAAAAGACTACGCGATGGTAGCCGCTCAAACCTTCAGGAAGTTCGAAAACACGTCGCTAGTTACCAACACTAACTGGCCGATGTCCATTGAAGCTGTGATGACGGAGAGAGGCATGTGTCACGTGATCAACTCTAATGTTGCTGTTTTTGATAATCCAAGGTACAATTCAAACTTGAACACTATGAGAAAGTTTTTTTCCTATAAAACCTTGCTGGAATAATTATTCTGCCAGGTCAAAAATAATCACACCATTCATGAGAATCAAATGCATACAATGTGGTCATTTAGTGTGTATTATCTATTAACACACAGTTAATGTGAGCATACACACATACCACAGTCGGCCACTTGCTCATACGAACTTACTTTATAGATGACGCCGTGTAAAATGTTTAAGGATATTTATTTATTTATAGATAAAATCACGCCTCTTTCCCATAGGGGTAGGCAGAGACCACAGATCTCCAGTTACTACGATCCTGACACACCTCTTTCGCATCATTAACATTACATTCTTCATACTACCTCTGGTTTAAGGTACTTTGACATCGCCTTTCTACAAATGTCAAGTACTTATGTTCGCCTAGGTCGTCCCATTCCAGCTGCTTGAAATCATACCTACTGCTTTTTATTCTTACCGACACCTGTTTTGGTAAACGTGTTAATGTAATAGAAATGTGAAATGATGATAAAACGTATTAATGTTTTTCAGTTATGAATTCGACAAATTGCTTTATAAATTTTTCAGAAAATGGAGTCGAAGTAGCGACGAAATTTACACGAAAAACAATATCGAGCTCTCTTTGTACGACAACAACTTTTTAGTTCAAATTTTGGATTACGCCGACTCGTATAAGGTTTGTTCGTGAAAATACTTTATAATATAATATAAATATACCTACTTACAGCTTATTCAACAAAAAAACTAATAGGTACTTTCATAAAAATTACATTTACTTATTTGTATTGTCGGTCCCGGCTTTTAAAAGCCATGATGGAGGTCTTTAGGCTAATAATAGTTTTGGGGCATTTTTAGGATTACGATTTTGTGTATGGCCTTTGTCTGTCTTCTTGGTATTCATTGTCTTTGCTCTAATGTACAAATACCTACAAAAAGTTTTAAAGTAAAATTGAAAATCTCACGTTTATATTCAATTTTATATTTCTTTCTTTATTATCGTTTAAATAACAATTTCATAAGAATACTGTGATTTTTAACAGGTTTACACTCACTCACCTAACGATATAATACTAATTGGTACGCCTGCAGGCATGCCTCTCGACGACGAAGGGGTTCTTTCCTTTGGAGTTGAAATAACGAGTATCAGAGCGTCCCTGGATCTGAGAGCCTTGGCTCTACATTCAAGAAAGTGCAGGTATGCTTAATAAAATGCACTAATGCGTTATTCTATCGTTGTACGAGTTTATTTTTTACGTATTGTTCCGAGAAAAGCGGTTTGACTTCGCACAATCACACTAATATCACTTAATAAATAATAGTACCTACATACTTACATAAGAGATAATTCTGAAAGGTTTCGATCGAATCACGCAATAATGTATGACTGGAGAACGATTTAGATGAAACTAAGAATAGATGTAGATCTTAGAATGTTGGTGCCACACGAGCGGAACCACGTTAAGATGCTGGTCTCATTAACATGCATAGACAAGAGTCCTCATTGTTTCAGGTTTGTCGATGAGCCGCACAGTGAAAGATATCCAGTCTACTCATACAATCGCTGTCTGATGGAGTGTAGAATCAAGATGATCAAGATATTTTGCGGTTGTTTGCCGCACTTTTACAAACCGCTGGGTAAGTTAAATGACAAGGATACAATTTGAAATGTATTGTCTTTTAAAAGAGCTTATTCGAAACCGACGATGCTCTTTACGTGAGTAGTAATTTCCCGTGGGTTATTGTAAATGTACTCACGAGAGTTTTGAAAGTTAAAGTTTAGTATTTTTTATTTCAGTTAAGTTTATGTAGGTAAGTCTAAATAGAATTGACAAATAAAATAATAATTGATTTCTTTAAGTATTCTTCAACTCATTTCAGAAGGTGAATACGTATGCAACATGCTAGAACTGAAATGTCTTTTGGATTACCGCAGAGAAATCTCAACACTATCAGTGGACAATGAAACCATAGACAAATTCGGTAGCGACGGATTGCCGAAAAATTTCCGCGACTGTGGCTGCTTGGGAGATTGCGAACCTGACTTCTATAATAAACTTTCCGAAAAATTTGAAGCACAAGATGATTTGAATCTTTTGAAAATAGTACTAGCGAAGTTCCCTAAAGTAAGGATTTTGAGGGAAATTATATTCAGCTTTTACGATATAATGCGTGAGTATGTTTTTTCAGAGCTTCTTAGGAATTGAGGTTCATCTCAGGTTCAGGTCAAGTTGCACTTGGTGGCCACCAAACTCTGTTTTCGCTACTCCCCCTAAACTACAAAAAATGAAACTAATACAGAAGTATTAAAAAAGCTTTATGATAGGTTTCACAAACTGCACATTCAGTTTTTTAAAATTCCTTTGTTCAACGTAATAATAAAATAAAATAGGCGGTGGCGCTAGTTTCACCCATACAGGCACCTTAATATAAGTAGGTACCTATTTTGCACAATTTTTTAGTAGGTAGGTATCATTTATAATTTTTTCTTACATAGATTTACAGTTATTACCTAGTATTTTTTATATTTCAGTGAGGAGTGGCAGTATTGTAAACTTGGTCATAGGAACTTCATTGATTTCAGTAATGGAACTAATTATAATCATCTTACGGGTACCCATACATGAAATAGCAATATTTCTAAAGCGCATTTGGATCAAAAATAAAGTACAGACTATTATGAAAACTACACAGAATAAATAAATAAAGTGGTTATATTACTCAACTACAACTACACGAATCCTACTTATATTAGTAAAATATTAAAATCTTACAACTATGTAATCCTTCAGTCTTGTTGTATGTGTAACTGAAAAAGATAGATAATATTAAAAAGACTTGTTGCTTACTAAATTACTTACTTTTAATTCTAGATAATGACTCTACATTGATTATCATCATCATCACCATTTTCAGCCTGTGTCAACCCACTGCTTTGCTTACTTTTGCTGACAAGGGGGATGGGGGTAAATAATTGTAATAAATCTGCTTACGTAATATTTGAATAAATCTGCTTAACAAATTATCTCACATTTCAAAAACGCCGTGTTTTAAACAGTTTAAATGAATTATAAGATTAATTACTTTTTGACGAGTATCTAGTGTAAGTAGTTAATAACTGGATATTTTCATACAGCGCCCAAATGGATCCAAAATCGTATTTAGCTATACTGTAAATGGAAAGAACACAATCTATAGATATACACTTTGAAATTATTTAGATTTTTTGTTTCGAAAATATGTATGTGCTGTGCATTACATCTAAACTAAACTCTCAAAATTTTATCCTAATAAAATTTAGATAAGTACCATGATTTGTTAAATTTCATGGAGCAAATTATATGCCTGTTTTTTAATCAGAGTTTACTTACTTTGCAAACATGATTCGGCCACATGCTTAAAATTGAAATTTAAAGGATCATGCCATTAATACCCTTTGCAATGACATTTATTCTTAAATCCCATGTTTGGTTCTGAAAACAATAAGGAACATTTAAACATTTGATACAATAGGACTTAATGGACCCAGATGGCTGATGAGTTTCAACAATTAATTTCAAGATAATTATGTTATGAGCATATCAAGCATATCAAGATTTGTATTGTGTAAATTATTAATTGATGACACAGGCCATATTTTTGCCTGAAAATGATCAGTTCCTGATGTAAACTTTATACAGTAAATCTCATGTATACAGTGAGTACCTAGTAATAATAGTAGGTATATAGATAATGTATTTCAGGGATTTCCAGTCTAATAAAAATATGTCAAGGAACATTGTTTAACCATTACATATTAAGTACATATCACTATATATTTTTTTATAGTATAGTGCCTAATTCATGAAAAAGACATGAGATAAGAAAACACTACTCGTCCATCAACTGACTTCATACTCTTCAGAACTTACCAACAAGGGTTGGATATTATTTTATAGGAGACTTTTAAACTTGTTGAATGCATCTAAGTGCATGCAACTGTAGTAGGTAGGTACCGACAGTTGCATGCAAGTTCTTTCTCATTCTTTGTTATACCTATAGCTAAATCGGAGATAATTATGATTTATATTTAAAAATCCTTACTCGACTTCTCCTGGGCCAGAAGTTTAGATGAATCGTGTTTACAATAAATACAGGTGCAACAAAACGTCTCTCAATATCATGAGTACAAATGAAAATGTATTATACATAGTAGTACTCCTTGGATAGGTACGTTCTTTCTTTCGTATGTCTTCATCTGACTTGTCGCGTTGTCTCTTCAATGAATATCCGAACTGAGATCCCAATTGAGTTTGGTAGTACCATCTCATGCAAGAAATCTGTAACAATAACAATACTGCAAGTCGGATCTTCATGCAATTTAACCACACCACACCCATTTATGATTAGAAAATCCTTGTGTGTAAAAAATTAAAAGTATTTAAAAAAAGTATGAGTGATCTAACTAATATAATCATCAAAAGATTAATATCTATTAAGTATATAATTTATTTACAGAAACTAAACTACTACATATTTACATAACTATACAAAATACAATTAGAACCAGTTGAGCCACCTAAGGATCGTTACAAACGATCTAAAGGTAGCTCAACTGATCCAAACCACTGCCAGACGGTATATCTATTTATCTATTTATTTATAATATCTATTTGGAGTAATATCGTAGCGTACGTTACGTACATTTCGTAGAAATCATTATATTTATATGATTGTTTGTTTTGATTTGTGAGACACGAAAACAAAGAGAATGCACGAAAAAAAACCATTGGCTGACATTAACGACATTCACTCACAGACCAAAGAGTAAGTAGAAGATTCCATTCCAATTACTCATTCATTCATTACTTCAGTAGTGCCAACCTAAGAAAATAAACCTAAACAGTGTTGCTAGTTTAACAATAATGCCAATAGTAAAGCGCCATCTAGTGATATTCTTTGATTATTTCACGTTAGCCAATCTATAGACAATTCTTGTCTATAGAACATGCTGACTGACGTATTACGTTTTTAGGGTACCGCAGTAAAGAAGAAACTAGTCTTCTAGTCCTGTGGCTCATAATGATCCCATTTAGATAATTTTTACTAATTCCACATTTAGAATCCTGACTTAAAGTATTTTACTTGTGCATTTCAACTGAAAATTAATGAGAAAATTAATCTGTTGAAATTAGACAATTATTTATTTACTTATTCACTTATAATTTGTCATTATTCACCGGTACTTTTAGATCTTCTTCTTTGCGGGTCAATGGTTCTGGTAAAAACAGGTAGGTAATTATATTTTATTTGCCAAAAATATGGCCAAGTCTATGGCGTTGGACGTGGCCGCATTCAGGTCTTCGGTTGTGCAGGTATTAGGGCACAGAGGACATGCCATTAGATGCCTCATTGTCTGGCTTGGTTCGCCGCAGTCACATTTTGTCAAATTTGGTTCCCTGAAACCCCATTTGCACATATTGTATCTACATGTATGCATTTGCACATATTGTATATACATGGGGTGCATGTAGAGAGCCTCCCCGCGGCGCATCCTGGAAGCAGCTAGGCACACGGTAACGCAGTGTCCTAGGCTGACTAATCTCTCCAACACAATGGTTCTACAAAATAATCAACTTTTAGATTACAGAATTTTTATTTTTATTTAGTAGGTACCTTAACTACTGATAAAGGAATACCGTGGTATTTTTTTTACAGGTAGGGTACCTACCTACCTACCTACAGGTACTCTATGTAATTCCCATAATTCAATCAAATTATCTCAATAGATGTACGCCATAGACCTAACTAAGTCTGTAATGTAAAAAAGATTGAAATAAAGAATTGAATTTGTTAGGCAGCATTATAAAGCAACCACTTACGTAACGGAACCTTACGGAACTATACTCACAAAATCATACTCTCACTTGACCGATTTTGATTGTGTTGCTTTTGTCAGTTTCGTTCGTTAGCTTGCTTCATAAATATTTTTCGCCTACGATAGCCATTTGATAGCCATGCAGGAGGCAACTTGCGCCAGATTTTTAGTAAAATAAATAGAAAGAAACTGTCCACTTACAATGGATCAGGGCAAATCAAATTCACCAAAACTATTCGTGTGTACTCCAATAGAAAACAAAGATGACGTTGAGGAGGTAATGTATGAAATCTTACAATTTCTCAACAAGAGCCATTTTAGTCGGCCATGTATATTCGTGATTTACACGACTGACAGAGTGGCGTGGCGCCAAATTCAAGTTTTTGAACTAAGTTTCGGATGATAAAATGAAACTTTGTTTTTCAGAGATATGAAAGAGCCTACGTGTACGTCCAATCGCTTATTGCCGACTGCAGTGAAAAAGAAGCTCACGACGCTCTAAATAATGCAGTTTGCAAGAATCATGAAGATGTGTCTATTGGGATGCTCATGTCTATTTTAGCAGAACCTCAAAATGCTATCAAATGTTACAGAGACCTTACCCTGATTACTAGAGATGGTCTGACTAGTGTGCTCAACAATCTTACTAATTTGATCACAGAGAAGTATTTAAAATTTACTGAAACTACTAGAAATCAAGTTCTATGGTTGATAAAAGAAATGATAAGAAATGTTGTCAGCGGAGTGGACAATGTTTGTTGGAACCTGATGCGGTATGCCAAAGGAGGAGATATTACCCCCAGCAATATAATGCTTATAGAATCTCTGATGGATATTTATATCGAGAACCGACCGTGGCTTGACAACTTTCCTGTATTGATTTGTATGGTTGTTTATACATATTTAAGATTAATTGAAGATCATAACATAGCACCATTAATAAATCTAAGGCAAAGGGAAGTGAAATTTGTCATTACCCTAATAAGAGAACATTTTTCTGTTGTAATGACGCTTGGGAGAGATTTGCTTAGATTACTTCAGAATGTGGCTCGCATACCAGAGATCAACCAGCTATGGCAAGACATGATGATCAATCCAAAATCCTTATGTCCAACCTTCACAAGTGTTCTGCAACTGTGCCAGACAAGGACATCCCGCAAATATTTTCAAGCTAGAGTAACTCCAGATATGGAGAAGAAACTTGCGTTTCTCACAAGTCATGTCCGCTTTGGACATCATAAAAAGTACCAAGAGTGGTTTCAAAGACAGTACCTTAATACACCAGAAACTCAATCTCTTAGAAGTGATTTGATTCGATATATTGTGGGAGTAATACATCCTACAAATGAACAGCTCTGTTCTGATATCATTCCAAGGTGGGCCATAATTGGTTGGCTTCTTACTACATGCACATCTAATGTAGCCGCATCAAATGCTAAGTTGGCTTTATTTTATGACTGGCTGTTTTTCGACCAATCAGTAGATAATATAATGAACATAGAACCTGCCATACTTGTAATGCATCACTCTATGAGATCACACCCTGCAGTAACAGCCACATTATTAGATTTTTTATGTCGAATCATTCCAAACTATTACCCAGCTCAAGCAGACAAAGTAAAAATGGGTATATTCAAGGCCCTGCATCATATAATCGAAAAAAGAGTGCTACCCAATTTACAACCACTGTTTGACTCTCCGAAGCTCGATAGGGAACTACGAACAACAGTAAGAGATACTTTCAAAGAGTTCTGCAGCAATGGGAATGATGAAGGGATATCAGGTAATCGGGAAGAGAGCATTGATGATATTCCTAGAGCAGGGCCGGATGAGCCAGCATTCTCTGATGATGAAGAGGACCCTCAACCGGTGATACTAGACAGAGTAGACAAAGAGGACACGGATGATGATGATCTGCCGTTGTCAGAAGTCCGTGCTCGCGAGCGTCCGGAACTAGCGGCCGCGCTGCCTCTGATCCTACGTCCTCTAGCAGAAACACTCCTAGATGAGCGCACTTCCACCGCGGCTACAGCTCTACTCAACACCTGCAGTGCACCGATGCCAACAGCAGTAGCCCTAGCGGATCTCTTCACGGCCGTTGTCCAAGACTTACCTCCTCTAAAAATCAGCGCCAGCCCAACTCCTTCAGAGCTAGAAGCCGCGATAAACACTCCAATATTCTCCATGTTCACATACCTCACTGCCAGCGGAAGCGAAGGCGAAGCCAGAAAAAAGCTCGTCCTCGAAACTTTCAAGGAGATTCGTAACCAGAAAGTTCTCACTTACGTCGGTTATTACTTACTTTTTTACTTGAAAGTTTGCTACGAAAAAGATCGACTAGCACAAAGCGACGTCGCAAAACGGAGAAACGTTAAGTACAAGTCTGAATTGTATAGGGAGTACTGTAGCAATTTAGAATTAAAAATAACTGAATGTTTAGCAGTTGACTTCGAAAAGTGCCAAGAATGCGACGCGAATGTACTGGTGTGGTTGATTCCAGATGTTTACAGGGAGTTCAAGGATCAGGCTCAGAATCACATAAGGCTGCTTCACTCCATCGTGGCTTCGTTGGATTCCACACAGTTACAGCGTCTGGTGTGCCTCACGCTGCAAGGGACATTGATGATGTTTAAATCCGACGAGTTTACAACGATGCTTTCGACCAGCCTGGGATGGGAGACTTTCGAGCAGTATTGCCTCTGGCAGTTACTGCTAGCCCACGACATTTCTATAGACGATGTCCTGACCCTGATTCCGAAACTTGCCTACAAAGATAACGCGGAAGCCTTGACTTCTATACTACTAATGTTAAAGCAGGAAAAACCTTCAGCAGAAGTTGTGAGGACAATTTTTTGCAGGCCCGTTGATGCGGAGGATACCTTTGTAGTTTCTGCGCTGATGTATTGGTGTCAAGATTATGAAGATAAAGTTGGTGATCTAGTATCAGTTCTATTGAGCACGAGATATCCTGGCACGAGTCCCAATAAGAGAAAACGTCCGGGAAAACATAGTATTCCGCCTAACGCGCCACCTTCTGCTGAATTGGTAACTAAATTTTTCACATAATAAGTAGTTAACTTTAATAGATAGTTTTACTTTCTGAATGTTAGAACTGTCTTGATGTTCTGATAAAATAATCATCTGCTCTTGCTACCTCATCCCACAAATACATAATTTTCCCTATTACTTATATATTATTATATATTATTTACCCTATTGAGATCCTCTGAATAACGCTGCACCTAATTTAAAAGTTTGCTTGATAACGTATTGAAATAATGGAATACCTATAATGATATTTAAAACGAATTCTCCACTTTTTCAGGTGATTTGCCATTTGGAACAGTGGAGGCGAGCTTGTGTCGATCAAGATGACATGTCGATATTCAACATGGAATGTATGCAAAAGGCATTACAACAGGCGCAGTCCAATACTAGCGATAGTTTACGGGTAAGTCAAATATTAATACATATTAGGTATGTACGAAGTTTCGGGAAACCAATGAGGAAAAATGGACGACCTAAATGGCGTGACCGAGTTCTCAGTTGAGAAACAAAAAGGGAGTGATTCTCGCAGCCAGCTTATGGAATATGTCACTGTTCTGCAGATAATTTAGGAAACAACTAAACCTATTTAATCGTTAAGCGCCAACCTTCGTCTCTCTCGTTCGTTTATTTAGTACAGTAAGCCCATTATACGTGACCGGGCCGAACTTAGGCCCTCTGGGCGGTCGCTCATTATGAACAGTCGTTACGAAAGAGCTAAAGATATCGATAACACTTGAAACAGATATAGTAATATTTCCGACCACTGCGACGTTAATCGCAATAACTATGTTTACTCCGGTCAAGCTAGACGCTTACTACAGAAAAATATTTTGCAAATACAATATACTTAATAATGTATTTGCAAAATATTTTTCTAAAATGATCTGAATGTATTTTCACAGAGGCAATACAGCGATTTATTTTCACTCGCTTGGGAGGATGAGCTGCCGATCTCCAGACGAGCTAGGAAGATGGTATCAAATTCACTGCCAATAAACGCGAGCCTACATTCGTCAAATGAAGACAGCGAGGTAACGTTATTTTTTAATATTTTTATTAGCAGTCTCCCTAGAATTTCATAAAAATGTATGTGTCAACTGCAGGGCTATTGCCTAACTTGTCGCGAAACAAATGCATCACGAAAAAACTGACAAAAATAACAGACAAAAACATTTTTCCCGAAGTAACTTACCAAATCAAATCGTTAGTTTTTGCAATTAAAAAAAACCATTCCCATATAATTTTCTATGAATAAAAAAATATTCACACTCAGATTCAAGTAAGTGCCAATACCAACGAACCAAATTTCATTTTTATTTTAAATAGGATAAATTGATTTACTTAGTTGAAATATTTTTTTATAGAGATCCTACGATGTTAATTAGTAAAAAACAAACATTTCTAATTTTTCAGGAGGAAGAAATAGTAAAGCCTAAACAAGCGAAGCGACGGAAGAAGGCGATATCGGACAGTGATTGACATTCTCGTGTGTAAAAGACGGTAAACACCAAAGTGCAACTCTAAATTACATTAAATATTAAAATGTGTTACACTGTTACCTTATGTTACGCAGGTGCGATTCCAAGAATGGTACCTTAATTTATCTCATAATTTTTGCATTGATTTTATTTATGGACACACATGGTTTGCGACAATCGGTACAAAGTTGAAGAACTAAAGTCATGTCCTGAACGTAGTCAATTGGTGGTTTGAAAGGTTCGCGCAAGACAAGAACTTAGTTGTAATTTGTTATATTGTTTAAATATTTAATAAACCGTAAATGTAAACCATCATAGTTTCAGAAGCTCTACGGCAGTGACAATAGAACAATAGTGGCAATTCTGAGTGTCGCAAAAGCTAAACTAAGCTAACTAAAAATGTTGCCGTCCCTTTCATAGCTTTGGAAATAAAAAGGATGGCAATAATTTTAATTAGTTTAGTTTAGCTTTTGCGACACTCAGAATTGCCCCCAATAATCAGTTAAGATTTGTGAAATGTTCATAATTAGTTAAAAACACTGTACATTCTAAGCACTGTTAGTAGTCATCATTGTGTAATTATTATGTAATAGGTACCATAAAGTTGTACAGATTTATCCCGTGGAAATTATGTAAGTTAATTAATACGAGACCAAGAATTTTATTGAAAAGAATAAAATATATTGATTGTATTGTATTAATGCAATTTTCGAAACACATTTTACATAAGGATCAATAAAGTATTCCCCTCTATTCTCTGTTACTTACTGCAACCTCAGAAGGTAAAGCCCAACCCAACCACCATGATCATGAAAATCTAGGAAGTGGACACTAATCTATCTAGATGAAAGTAGAAGCATACCGTATTTATATGTCAAATTATTATTGAAATAAATGTCAAGAAATCAATAATTCTGATTGTAAAATTCAATTAAAAAAAACTTTATTTCTGTTTTATTAACAATAATATATTTTCATAATTCCGTTAAGTAGATGCAATTAAAAGTAGGTTTTAGATTTTTAAGTACCTATCATTGAATTTGTGTAGGTATTTTTTATATACCTACAAACAACTAAATAAAATGTTTTCAAAACTTGGGCATAAAATTGAAAGGGCGTTAAAGTTATCTATTCAAGCTAGATGATGAACAGTAAATATAAACTTGGTTAAAATTTTCATAGCTCTGCATTGAAATCAAAATTTATTTCAGCCTCGTATAGATTTCACTACGATTTATTATTTCGCAATAAAATATTGAATAGTCAATCCCAAACACCAATTATAAAGTCCTATACCTAAGAACTAAACATGTGATAAATTCATGCCTCTAAAAACTACTTGAGGCTCCATTCCGAAACCGGTATACCAGCCGGAAACATTGATAGGAAAGCGTTGGTCAATATCGAATCTAAAACAAGCTTAATCGAGTTCATTTAACATTAAAAGTTAAGTCAGATTAATTGATTAGTGTGCGTGAGCCTTTGGCAAAGCTGCCCAGCTATGCACACAACGGTTTTAAAAGAGCTTTTTTGCGGGTCCTTACCCGTAGTCAAACTATTTAGTTAGTCCAACTGGTTTGACCACGAGGAATTATGTTTTCTCGTGGTCAAAAGGGGTGCGCGTGTTTATGTCACGTCACTGCTGACCAATGCATATACCTATATAAACCTACCCTAAATAGATTAAAGAATAAAATCTAGAAGAATTAACTTTAACACGCGTTCAATCCTATTTAGACTTTAGTTAGTTACTATCTAAAACCATAGACGATTAATACCAAGTAGACAGACAAAGGCCATACACAAAATCGTAACCCTACAATTTTTTTTATGTAAGTATAATATTTTTCAAAATACAATATTTCATGATAATATTTCACATAGTTTGTTGTTAGTTGCGTATGATTATCAATAGATGGCGAGGTGAGAGATTGGAAGTTGGCATACTAGGTATAATTTTTTTTTTAATTTAATTTAAATTTCTTGGATAAAATCTGCCACCTACTCTAAACTCCCGTTTTGGGCCATTTTCAGGGTTACGATTTTGTGTATGGCCTTTGTCTGTCTACTTGGTATTAATCATCTTTGCTAAAACCAATTAAAATAATAAAATAAAAATGCACACTTATAACTAAATTTTCCCCTGCTTAAATCTTTGCCTTGCTTGCGCCTTACTGTATTTCGTCCTTTTCTCTGGCATTGTTTCTTTTTCGTTTGATTCATCATTCATACCTGAAATTAAATTTAAGTGTAGGTAGGTAATAATACAAGTAAATTCATGAAAAAGGCCTTATTTTACCTAATAAAATTATCATAATTATGTTTATATTGATTAAATTTAAGTTATTATTAAATGAAAGGTTAAAACCGTTAAAACACAGTGCCGACACGGCAGCGGCGTCTTTACTAAATGGAATAGTACCTCAACTTTCAATTCAAACGTCGTGATTTCGATTCCACATAATAGTATACTTTAAAAGTTAGATTTTATCGTTTCGTAAAAAAGAATGAGCATTAGATTAAGCTCAAAATTGTGAAGAAAAACATAGTGAAGAAACCAGTTAGACGGCAATGGGCTTGCAACCCACTTAAGGAATGCTAGCGTTAATGTGTTTTGAAATACCAGCCTTCTACATTTTCATAGGATCTTAAATACCTATAAGATCTGAGAGAATGTCTACTGGGAATTTGTCACAACAAAAGAATGTGTGTGAACACACTTATTTATTTACACATTAATAAATTTACACAAGAATACTGTAGATCCTGACTATGATCCCTAAGGTTGTCTGACTAATGATGTATAAGTATCTACATTGTGTAGGTGAAATTATTATTGAAAGGGGGATAATTTAGTTACAAAAAGCGGCTAATGTAAAGATTTTATTTATATGATATTTAACTCGGCACATATTTTTTGGAAATTTTATGACTGTTTCTGATTGGACACTTTGGACAGTGGTTAAAAAGAAATTGATTTGAAGAGAACATACCTAAATCTTCAGGTGGCTGAAGTGACTTCCCAGCATTCATTGATGTCATCATTGTGGCAGCTTTGCCGATAGCCCAGCCCATACCAGAAAGGGCAATTGAAAAAGCCACCATACTTAAAGGATGCTGAAAAAATTACTATTACTCTCCTGCATTCAAAATCTAATCTTAATCACAAAATCAAATAATGGATTCTTAGCAATCTCGTCCAAATAGTAAGATTAATAGATAAGGAGTTGCATGTTCATGTTATCTGTTTTACTAGACAAAATATTAATGAGAGCTGCTTCAAAGATATTTTGGCTAGTACAATAATATAACATCTTTCAGCTAATGATCTATTCTTTAGTTCTACAAAGCATCATGTCAATGAGGAAATTGTAAACTATAGCAGTACATACCGTTAATGTTGGTTTTGTTGTTAGTGTATAGTCTAAAATGACCACAAATATTCCAATCGCTAGCCCCACACATGTGCATATCCACATGATATTCTGGCTATCTGAAATAATAAAAACAAATTTATTACATAATTTTTATTTCTTGTTCATTGAATATGAAACACCTTTTTGGTTATAAATTGATAGTTAATTACAAGATTTGCCACAATACCAAATCAAATTCTAATTGAACTACAATATTCCAAGCATACTCTACTAATAATAATAATAAGTAATCATAAAAAATGTTCTTTGTTGAAGTGTTGACCTCACTAATGTAAATAAATTTTAGGCTGTCATGATGATAAACATACCTCTTGTTTTCTTCTTTTGCCTATCAGTCAGTTGCTTAATAGATTCTATTAATTTGAGATTGTGAGGGTCCAGTTGTAGTGCTCTTGTGTAAGATATCAATGCTTCATCAAACAGTCCACTTGCACCCTCAACTTCTGCTCGTCTGAAGTAACCCTGATCAAAACAATTGTATACTTTAAGGCCAGTATTCAGAGACCTGACTCAAGCGTCGATCTGTGCTTGAGCGTCGATTTAAGTATCGTTTCTTATTCAAGAACGTTACTTGAGAGTAGTTTTGCTGATCAGAGTTCAGCTGAGTCGAGTTCAGCTGAGTCGAGTTCACCTGAGTAATTCCTTATTCAGAGACCTCAATCAAATGAAATCGATGCTTGAGTTTGACATTTTTCAAAGGAATCTGAGTAAATGCTTGAGAGTGGTCTGGACCACGCTTGAGCATTTACTCAGATAGCATTTTTGTTTTGTTTTCAGTAAAGATGGATAATATATTCGATTCGTTGTATTTTCGAGGTCATCTAAGCATGCTAGAATAACGGACACACAAGACAAGACTTCAAAATATGCATGGGGACCTTGTTTCTGTTTCATACAGACAAATGTTATAAGGACTTGTGAATTTATAGTTAGTATTAGCACAGATAAAAGAATACTATTAGTTTAGTCTTGGTAGGTAGGTACTCATAAGGATTATTTACCTACTTTATTTATGTCGAAAATTCTACCTACGTACATAACCTGAACACATTTGGTTTGGCTGGGGTAAAATAAAAAATATATTGACAAAACTACCATAATGTTTTTATTTAATATTTTACACACACTTATTTAAAATAAAGTTTATAGGAGTCACGGGAAACAGCTAATCGTTAGATCATGTCCAGGCTAAGCTTGTTGAGAGAGATCCTTCGTGTCTCGTCATCTTCAACGAGTGCTGGTGCTATCTTCCACAACGTTTGTGTCTACAAACACTACATGATGCATCAGACCAGGGCAAGAAGCACTACCGCCGATAACCAAGCAGTATTACCTGTCTTTGGTCAAAGCGTAAAAATAAATTCATTGGTTTCACATTTTCATCCCGCGATTTGGCGATTGTTGAAATTTGATTGACTTGCTTGACGACTGACGTATGAATGAATGAATTTGTCAGTTTTCTAAAGTCGTTCCGTTACACGTTATTTTTACTTCACTTTCGAGAGTCGCCATTAATTTTAATTCCAGGCATTTTGAATTTCTGCGTATAACGGAATGGAAGTACAAAATAAATTAAAAATGTAAATGAGAACAGACTGAATTCATAAACAAAAAGGAATCGACACTTGAGACTCGATTTAGCTGAGCATTTACTCAAGCAACGTTCTTGAATACAAACGATACTTAAGCAACGAATCAATGCTTAAGCAGAGTTCCGCTGAACCGAGTTCAAATCGACGCTTGAGTCAGGTCTCTGAATACCGGCCTAAAAGTCATTATTACAATTTATTGCAATAGTTCAGCATTAGGTCACAATATGATGAACTTACCTTTGCCCACTGAGGTTGTAACCGTACAGTCTCATTCGCATCTTGAAGAGACAAGTAATGTTGGTCAAGTTTCAAGAACGCAAACGACCTGTTGCTATACAAAACGTAATTATTCGGATCCATTTTTATTGCCTGCGTATAATGAAGCACTGCTTCGATAAATTTGCCATCCTTAACGCATTCATTACCCTTGTTTTTAAGATCTTCGACACTCGCAGATTGTGGACTACCTTTCTTTGGCTCGTCCATAGTGGCGTCGTAAAGTATGGAGACTATGTTTTTTATCTGACACGTTGATAAAACCCTTTAGGTTTTTCACAAAATCATGTTATTTATTAGTCTAATTTATATTTAAATTTTCATTTTGTAAATTGGACAAGCAGATCGAGCGAGCACAGACAGACAGACAGTGAAAATATGAAGGAAAGAAGTGAAATGTGAATTGACATGACAGTGACGTGCCGTGCAATGACATCGACAAATAAATAATAATTTAGCGTTCCTAGCATGGAATTTCTTACTCCTCTTTGGTTCCTACTAGCTAGAGTCCGCGCCACCACTGAAGTCTTACGGAAAAAGTGGGAACTAAAGTATAATTATGCCATGCCATGCCACCGTATCTCTACCTAATCTTAAGATTATTCATCCTAGCACCAGATAAATTCTCTTTGCCTAGCATGGCATGGCATAAGCCTATAGAAAAAGCATATCTTCTCTTTGCATAGGCCTCTCTCTCCCTTCGTTATTACACCGCCCCGCCACGCCCCGCGCTATACTAAAGAGCATGGCGCTAATAATACATCCATGCGCTATACGCGCACTACTGTCTCTAATTCGCGACAATCTAGCATCTATTGTACAACAATTTAGTTGGATGTACTAGAGTCCATGCCACCACTGAAGTCCGATAGACACAGGGCGCTGCCATCGCTGAATTAGTAAAAATAACCAATTTTTCAATACGGCAAATACAGTAGTAGGGCAGATGAAGCAAGAAAACCTTTTTCATGTTATATGTGTATGTGTGTGCATGCCACCGTGCCTAAACGTAGTGTTTATATTCTCTTTGACCGTGCCAAACACAGACTCAGAAGAAGGAAAGATAAACACATACTATTGTCTAACAAATGTTTTTTTTTCTGTCTGACAGTTGACATCTCACTGACAATGACAGACAGCAGTGTTACGCTCGTCAGTCAGCAGTCAGGCTCCGCTGCGTCAGGCATCTGCCAAAGAGAATATAAACACTACCTACGTTTGGCATCTGTGTGCCAAAGAAGCTGTGCAAAGTAGGGATGGGCAAATGGAAAAAAAATATCGATATTTATCGTATCGATATTTTTAAAATATATCAATTTTTTTTGCCCAATATGCAATTATTTATAAAAATTCGAAATTTTAAAGCAAATACACATGTCTGGCTGTTTTGACATCAGTTTTATTATTTAAAAAAACAGGTTTTTCATTGCTTGACATAAAAAAAAACAATTAATACACAACAAGTAATTTTTGTTTGTGTTTGAAGCAAAGAAAATGTGACGCATGAGCAGACAGCACAGCAGAGCTCTAAAAATATATCGATTTTGATATCTGAAAATAAATATCGAAAATTGATATATCGCTGGAAAAAATATCGCTGATTTATATCGATATTTTTCTGAAAAAATATCGATATTTTGATATATCGATATTTTTTGCCCAAGCCTAGTGCAAAGAAGTGAATATATAATCATATACAATAGTACTCTGTGTATATAATGCTGTGTGGCACACAGAGATTAAAATCATTTTCTCTTGTGTTGTGGAGTAATGTAAAATCGGAAACTAAACAATTAATCTAATCTCCAACAATATGGGAATTAAAGAAGCTAATATATACTTGGACAACCAATGGAATACCTACTATGCAGGACAAACAATAAATGGTCGAATAGAATACGTGTTTGATAGTCCGAAAAAAGTTAGAGGTGAGTCATACTTGAAAAATAAATAGGAGCTAGCTGAACCTTGCGTTCTCCTTACAAATTTAGCAATAAATTTATGATGTCATGCGAAACTCAATACATATTTCCACCTCATAATTATTACGTTTCTTCGTATTGTACGTATAATACTCAAAAAGGTACACTTCTTGGTAAAAAAGACCCTGTCAGGTGGGTCTGTTTACATAATTTTAACAACAAATAACAACTTAGTAATCAAGTAGGTACTATAATTTATTAGAATAAAATTGTATTATTCTTTAAAACAGAGAAATTAAAAAACAAGTAGGTACCTACACTGGCTATGTTTGTTTCCCAATTCTTTCCTAAAATCGAATTCTTAAAATGTTTGTGAGTCGGTACAGCACAGGGACAGATACCTAAGATTTTCAAAGAAATCCAACAGGCCTATTGAGTTGTTGATCTGAATGATTTCTTGAAAATGTGGTTTATATTTTATGTTGCAATTATCTTTTTCAGGCATTCATGTTAAGTTTAAGGGTGAAGCGCATACGGAATGGTATGAAAGTAAACAACAGGAGAACTCTGAAGGGAAAACGGAATCCTCAGACACAATGAACACAGGAAATGAGGAGTACTTCCAAATCAGTTACTATCTCCTTGGAAGTAATACAGGTAATATTAGAAATAAAAAAAAGTCAGTTTAGATCCAAACATTTTTTTATTCATTTTATTGTAATTTCCATATAAATATGTTACCATAAGTATAGAAAACACAAATTTACTCATGAAAAAAAAAATAGAATAAACCCTCTTAAAAACGAATCTGATTATGGCTGCACAAAAAATCGCAGATATATTAAGGAAAAAAAAATCAAATATGATCACAAGTGTATCCCGGGAGCGGTAGACATTTCTTTCAGATCATAAATAAAAAAACAAATAAATAAAAGATTATTATGTTGCTTTTGTAATGCACTGTACTTCAATGAAATAAATAATTGAAACGAAATAAAACTGCTGACCTACCTTCCTGTTTTCACCATTCAACAATTTCCACAGGAAATGAGGTAGAAATACCATCTGGAAAGCAAGTATACAACTTTACCTGCACCCTACCTCCTGTTTTACCATCGTCTTTTGAAGGAGAACATGGATATGTGAGGTATACTGTCAAAGTCACCCTTGACCGTCCATGGAAGTTTGATCAGGAGACCAAGATGGCATTTACAGTCATCAATGCTTTGGACCTCAACCTCAACCCATCTTATAAGGTAAACACTGTGTGGTGATAAGGATAAGACTTTGGAGGCTTACCGCCTAAAAACTCCTTCACCAAACTTGGCCACTAGCTCATACAAACTTACTTGTTAGGATAAGACTCACTTTTTTTAATTTATGTCTTAGGTTTAGGTATATGTTATTGTGCAAAGTTCCTCTACTAGATATCCTTACTAACTGTTATTGAACCTTTTAACTGTTATTGATAACTTGATAGGAAGAAAGTTAAAAATTACACAGAAAAGTCGTACAAGCAGTAGTTGGTGTTGCTAGAAAAAAAGTTAAGAAACAAAACAGCTTCTGATAACTAGGAATCTAATATTGCATCAAGTGTAATTATAGGTAAATTTTAATTATTACATTGTTATTATTCCCTTCCATTCTCTTAAAAAACATGTTTATTCCCTTAGAGCAGTTTTATTCAGCTAAGGTTTATATTCCCAGGAGCCAATCCGCGTACAAATGGAGAAGTCATTTTGTTGTTTCTGCTGTGCATCACCCCCGCTGAGTGTGGACGTCCAAGCTCCTGTGTCAGGATACTGTCCCGGCCAGGTCATCCCCATTCAGATTGATGTGGAAAACAAGAGCAATGTACAGGTCCATCTCATCAAGCTGTTCATAAGGAAGGTTGGTCCGCTGTCTATCAAAGAATAAATTGTTGCTACTAAATGTTGCTAGGTCTATAACATCTCTAAGCAAGTAATTCATTGAAACATTTGTAACAAACGCTCATTTCATTATATTATTCTTAACGACATAGGTAATTATAATTAACCTAGGTTTCTGTTTGTTATCATAATAGGCCCTATAGTGACTAGGTAAGGTACCTACTTTGACTTTCGATTCATCACAAGATCTATGGAACTTTAGGATCCGCAGGGGAGTGTGAATTGGCTATAAAGTTTTTACTTTATTATTTTTAACATGAAATAGTAATGTTGCTTTTATTTACTTTTTGAACTTTCTACTCCCATAAAACTTAAGAGTTTTTCAATTTAGGTTGTAACATACAGAGCGACTTCTCCATCTACAGCGATGAAGAAGACTAAGGATATAATTCTGACGATTCAAGAAGGGCCCGCTCCGGCCGGCTCTACGAAGCATTGGAGCGTGCAAATGGAAGTGCCACCCATACCGCCGTCTAATCTCGTCAACTGTAGCATTATCGACTTGGATTATGACTTTAAGGTAAATCTTTCTCCTATTTAGATAATATTATCGTTTTAACTGGTCCTTGATGAAACTAAAAATGTATCTCAGTATCGTAGGTAGTAGATGGAAGTCTATATAATGTAATGATAGGCTTTTTTAAATGCTGAAACACAAAATTAGCATCCTTCTTTTTTCTAATATTGAAAATGTAAGTACCTAGTATGCATAATTTAGGCAGACCGTATTTGAGACCTGATGAAATCTTGAAAAACATAAAGTTTATCTTCCTTGTAAACCCCTGCAAATGAAGCCTTCAAGAAATAGGAATATAGTAAAAACGTTGATTCATTCAACAAGATTAAACTACGGAATTGCTAAGTCCTAAGTAAATAAAACACTGCAATTTCTATAAGTACTGGCAATAAGATAAGGAAACGAATGTTCTAGAAACCCAGAGTGGTATTGTTGTTTTGAGTCACCCGCAGGTGAAGCTAATTATAGCTTCTTATCAGAAATGCATATATTTACAAGTAGGTAGCTTCTGACATTCATGGCTCCCCCTAATGGTACTTACATTTGCTATAATTATGCCAGCTCAAGATCTATTCGAATTCCAAGTTTCATACAAATCAATTAAGTTGTTTATAATATGTATTTACTAGGTACATTTCTCTTACTTTGTAGAGCTATCTATTTTCGAAATAAAAGGTGATCTTAAAGTTTTACGAGGCACTGTTGATTGTGGTTTGTTAGATAACCGGTAATTAGTTTAAATCAAAGTCATTAAAGTAGTTTTGCCTCGGAATAGCGTAACGATTCATTCACACAGTCGGTTTTTGTAATATGATGTCATGACAAGGCCGACAAAAATTACAGTCAACGAGATTCATTTTCATAGTATTATTTCATACGGATCTACGGAAACCACGAAGGGATCAACGGGGCGATCCGCAGAATATCCGCTCCGTGTAGCGTATGCCTAAGTTATCCATACGAATTAAAAAAAATCATTTAAAATGTATTTATTCAGTACAACCGTTTATAGACCACTTTGACATGTCACGTTCTTAAAACTAGTTGATTGATTCTACTGCTACTAAAAGAATACCACAGAGTAATATTAGTTGACTATCGCCAGGTGGAGTGCGTGGTATCCGGAATGCATATGAACATGCACGATAAGAAGTACATCACTATCGGCACCGTCCCATTGGTCGGCATGGCGGGGCAAGCTGCACCTTCCGCGCCGCCTTCGCCGAGCCAGCCCGCAGTACTACCAGTCGGACCTTCGGTACCTAACGTGAGTTACTGGATTTATTCTAGGCCAAGACAGCCCCTGCAGAAGTCTAACATAATATAGGTTGCGCCATGTAAAAAAAGCGCTGGCTGTCAAACTGCGCAGTGGTCGATGATTGGTGGAGAGGTAACGCAGCGCACTTCATACCATTGATTTAGCGAGTGCTGGTTCTTCAGCGAGTGAGCACAGGCGCCAACATACCCCCGCTACTTGCCCTCAGCGCTTTTTATGCGTGGCGCGACCTATACTAAGTAGTGTGGAGGACTAGTCAAGTTAACACTGTACTTGATAAGGATCTTCAGAGTGAACAGAAATGCATCTCAAGAGAGCAGATTGCTCTCACAAAAAAAATTGTTTTTATAAAAAAAATTGCCACTTATTATTGACATGAGAAGAACACGACATAGGTATCAACGGCCTTGCTACAGACCTAGTTAAATATCCAATGGGAGAGTATAGTTGTAACTCTGCTTGCCTATAAATTCATTATGACTATTTCAGGCTCCAAACCAAGGCGACGGCGCTCCGGGAGGATGGGTCATGCCGAATGCCCCGCCGGAGCAGCCTCCGTTCCAATCTCTGTACCCTGCACTTTGTGAGTAATAGTCAGGAGAAATCCTGAAAAATAACACGCCAAACAGGGGTGGTTATTTGCTATGATCCAACAAAACGTAACGCGTCATTAACGCGCAAAATAAAATACGGTGACGAGCCGCGTTTTCGGCTCGTCAGCGTATTTAATGACGTAGTTCAGTGATATTAAAGTTAAAGTTCTTTGCACGTGCTCGTATCTCGAGTTGCGCCGTCTTATAAACTGTATAGCTTTGCTGGGTGTATAGACGTTTCGGTTTTCTATTTTAAGGCAGGACACATAAAATAAGGTCAAACCCAACTCAATGATTGATTGTAACACACGAACTTACTACTAAATTTTTGTTAGACGTTAGTTAGTTCCAACATTCCCCGCGTAACTAAATGTATTTACGTACCGTGCCACTATTATGAGAGTTACTAAATATAAATATACGTAAATACAAGTGATTGGATGTAGGAAAGAGCCGACTAAATATTCATTTTTTGTTATTTCAGCACAACCCATTTACAAAGAAGGCACATACTCTGCCAGGACGATCCAAGACCGTGGCGATAGCAACTACACGGCTATGTCTGGCCCGAGCGGACCTAAGTTCACTCCATACTACCCTACCTACGCAGCCGTCCTTCCACCGCCGCTACCTCAATAAGCCTAGAGCTTATTCATATTACTTAATGTATAATCTTATGCTTTTGTAGTTTTGTATAGTCGCCTATTGGCACAATTTTGTATGCTTTATATTTACACTGATACAAAAGGCTGCTAGCGCTCAAATGGTTTTACCAAAATCTTAATGATGCCATAATTTCAGTAATCTTTATTGGCGAATCTCAGTTGTAGTGCAATTATTTTATTTGGCAGTATTTATTTGGGTTGTTATACACAGCCATGTTGATATTTTCTATATTCTGAATTTTATTGATAATATTTACCTTAGAGATGTAAGCATTTAACATTTGAAGATTTATAACTGTTTTTGAATGATGAATAAAAGCAAACTTGTACTAAATAATGATACTTTTATTGATTTCCCACCAAAAAACATATAACAAAGAAACAATTTCATAAATTAAACTCTAGATTTAACTAGGACCTCCAAAATTGTCAGTGATAGAGGAACAATTTTATGAATTTTGTGCAAAATTTAGAGAATTCTAGATTAGAACAGTGCACCTATTATAAGTTTGATTGCAGAGCTATTTTATAATGGATATCAAGTTTAGAATATATTGAACATTATAGATATGCCCGAACACGAAGATCACTGACAAAATGTGCAGTCCAAGTTTTAACAATACCTACAAGAAAAGTGTAAACTTAGTACAGTCGACCATACTAGAGTCAAAAGATAGTCTCAATTTCGAAAATATACAAATGAGTGGCGTTACTTGTAAAATTGTAATTTAAATTAACCTGTGTACCTGTCCTATCGTAATTGTATAAATAGTAAGTTTTCGCTTGGCTACGAGCAAGTGAATACGTTAGGCAAGCTACCTGAATACGTTAGAAATTTAGCACTACAACTCTCCATTTTTAATCGCAAATCTTGGGGAAGACCCAGGACGAGATGGAGGGATGTAGTGGATATGACAGTGACAAGTTTCTGAAAACAACGTCAAGGACATAGCGAAGAGGAGGAAATAAGATATTAGGAAAGCAGAAATATTAGTGTGGGACACATTGCTTGAAAAAGAGAGTTACTTGCTCGTAATTATCGACGCCACGTAAAAAGAGCGCTGGCTGATAAACTGCGCAGTGGTCGATGATTGGTGGAGAGGTAACGCGGCGCACTTCATACTTGATTTAGCGAGTGCTATTGGATCGTCAGCGACTGAACACAGGCGCAAACATACCCCCGCCACTTCCCCATAGCGCTCTTATTACGTGGCGCGACCTATACAAGCGACTATTGCTGAGCGAGCTTTTTGCTTAGCTCTTGTCGCTGGAATAACCTAGTGAAGGGCGAGTTCTTATCGGCAATGTGAACAGTCAGCGATCAACTTTTCAAAGTCTTATAAGAGTAATATACCTAGTCAATAGCTAGCCGTTTCCCAGCCGGCGATCGGACAGGAACCACATGGTCGTTTTAAGATGTGACATGTTACAAGTTACAGGAAACCTATAGCCGATTATATTTTTATCTCTAATTAAACCAATTAAAACAATGGTCATTAAAAAAATATAGTCTACGTACACATTTGCGTATTTATTTTGTAAAAATGTGTATTTTAATCAAAACTCATTTGTTATGCTTTTGTATTTATCGTTCCACATAATATCTGTAGGGTTTGTTTTATCACAGATAAAAGAATACTAGGTTTTATTAATTTAGTAAATTTTAGTATTTAAAAATACAGTGCTGATGAGTAATAGATTTTGTAAAACTGTTTAGATTTATAACAAAGCATTTATATAAGACAAGATTAAATGGAGTAGATACTAAGTATTCAACACTCAACACATCATTTTACATGTGATTTAATGCAAAAAAATTCTGGCTCATGTGTATTAAAATATTTAGCAGTAGGTACCTACTTACCTACTTTAAGACAACCGTAATTAAATTATGCGATTTACATTTCATCTATCACAGGACAATTATCAAAATATATATATTTTTAGTTCGGAAGAGTACATTTGAAAAATGAATACACTAAAAAAATAAGTTTTCCAAAGATACCTTTATTGATGGAAAACCAATAAAACCCCATAAATTAGACGCTGTTATATGATAATGATGAAATGACCTCAAGAAGAACCCAGAGACGAAAACAAACCATGATAACTGTATTTACGACGTCCACTGACCTTTGTTTGATTTTATAAACAAAAAATGAAAGACAAAACAGAAACTTTAGTCTACAAGGCGAATTACGATGGTTTTATCGCGTACCTTTTCAAAGCACTGGTGAATTGAATAAGAGGAACTGTAGAAACGAAAAGACATGAATAGGTTTGAATAATTCTAGAAGTGTTGAGAGTTTGTAAACTTTTAGTCAAAATAGCGCCAAGTCACTTTAGAGATTTAGCTTACACAATAGAAGGTACACGGACTGTCTTATAATTAGGTTTTCATATTTTATTAAAAGGTTACTGTGAAAATTGTAAACGTCATGTCTCTTTGTTTCTAATTCTATGAGAAAGTTACGATTTCAAACCGATACCGAAGTTAGCTGAATCTTTATCACCAAGACATGAAGTTTATGCATCCGCTCCGACGCCGGAGCGTCCGAGCATTACAATATTCCTATCCCTGTAACAACATTAACATTTTGCTTACGCGTGAAAACCCTACCGCATAAGTACGCTTCGCGCGTGACAATTTCTAAGATTTGGAGCTCTCAGTCGTGAGTACGGTCGATGGGCGAAGACTAACATTGGTCGCGGTCGGAGTCCTCGCGGCGCCGGCGGGCGGCCGGCCCTCGGGTGCGTGTCGGCGCATGCGCGGCGCGCTCAGTACTGCGGCCCGCGCGCGCCCAGCCCGCCCTGGTACGTGGAGTCCTGCGAGAGCAGACCGTCGCCCTGCGAGGGACAGTCCGCCGTCGTCGACTCCTGGCTGAACTCGCCCTGAGACGCGCCCTGCGACAGCGACAGCGGCGCCGGCTGCGACAGCGGCTCCTGCGAGAGGCGGGGGGGGCGCAGCGGGCGGCGGGGCGGGGCGCGCGGGGCGAAGGCGCCCGGCGGCACGGCGTGCAGCGCGAGCAGCCCGGCCGGGCCCACGTACGCGAGCGGGTCGCGCAGTGCGCGTGCGCGGTCGTACACCGAGCCCGGCACGAGCGCCTCGCGCGCGTCGAACATGGACGTGGACATGAAGTGCGAGCCGGGGTTGTGCGCGTTCACCAGCTTCTTGGGCTTCGCGAACTGGATCGCGGACTCCTTCAGGTTGGAGAGCGGCCCCTCCGTGAGCACGCGCCGCTCCTTGTAGAAGGCGAGCAGGTGGTTCCACAGCGGCTGCTTCGAGAGCACCTTGGGGTTGCCGACGACGATGAGGCCGTACTTGGCGCGCGTGAGGGCCACGTTCAGACGGCGCGGGTCGGACAGGAAGCCGATGCCCTGGTGCTCGTTGGAGCGCACGCAGGACATGATGATGATGTCCTTCTCTCGGCCCTGGAAGGCGTCCACGGAGGCCACCTCGATCTCCTGGTAGAGCTTGGCGTGCAGCGAGCCCTGGTACTGCATGTGCTGCACGAGGTAGGAGCGCTGGCCCTCGTACGGCGTGATGATGCCGATCTGCTCGGGCCGCACGCCCGCCTTCAGGAAGCGCGTGGTGAGCTTCTCCACGTTGGCCGCCTCGGTGCGGTTCAGGTAGGAGGTGCCGGAGCCGGCGATCTCCTCCTGGCCCTGCGTCACGTAGAAGAACATGGGCCGGTCGGGGCGCGGCCAGGGGAACTCTATCTTGTGCAGGCGGCGCTCCTCCGCGCTGACGCCGTTCTGCAGCGAGCCCTCGTAGAAGAAGTCGGAGGGGAAGCGCGACAGCTCCGGGTGCATGCGGTACTGCACCTCCAGCCGGAAGGGCCGGATGCCGAGCACCACGAGCCGCTCGAACAGCGACTGGCTGAGGCCGGCCTTGGCCGCCTTCTTGCACATGACGACGGGCCCGAGCTGGCAGTGGTCGCCCACCAGGATGAGCTGGCGCGCGCCCAGCACCACGGGCACCATGCACTCGGGCTCCGTGGACTGCATGCCCTCGTCGATGAGGATCGACTGGAAGCGCATGCGCGCGACGCGCGGGTCCCCGGCGCCCACGCAGGTGGTGCACACGACGTCGGCCGCGTCCAGCAGTCTCCTCTCGGCCGCGCGACGGAGCGCACGGTACCTCCTCTCGTCGGCGGCCGACAGTTCCCCGGCTTCCTCCTTCAGTCTGGTCAGTTTCCTGAGCTCGCTGTCGGCCGAGCCGAGCGCGCGCGCCTGCTCGTGCAGAGCCAGGAAGGACACGGAGGACTCCATCGCCTCCCTCGACTTGGCGCAGAGCCTGACGACCTTCAGGCCGGTTCTGTGAATCTTCTCGGTGAGCTGGTCGACGGCGGTGTTGGAGGGGGCGCACACGAGCACGGGCCCGCCGTTCTGACGCACTAGTTGGTACACGATGGTCGCGGATGTGACCGTCTTGCCGGTACCGGGCGGTCCTTGGATCAGAGAGAGAGGACGCTGAAGCGCGTGCTTAACCGCATACACCTGTAACAAGAATTAAAAATTATCTTAAATCGACAAATGGAATTGACAAATAACTTTTTATCTATGTAATAATTTTAAAATAAAAAATATGGAATATGTAATTGTCATAAAGCGTGCAAAATTGCAAACATCTATATTTTTCTTAGTAAATGAATAACCCCTTATTTACCTGGGAGCGATTGAGATCGGGTAGGTTGGGTGCGCTGAAGTGCTTGGGCAAATGAACGCGGAATAGAACTTCTTCAACCTCGTGTCCCAGCAGGCGGCGGTAGATGTAGCCCGACACTGACGAATCGTCTACTGCGAATTTGCGCAAGGCTAGTTGCATTCTGGAAAAATGCATACAATATTATTATAACCTTGAGTTTGACTACTAGTAAGGGGTGTCGTGTAAAGTAATTTTTATTAATTACTAGCTGCGCCCCGCGGTGTTACCCGCGGTGCATAGTTCCCGTCCTCGTGGGAATATCGGGATCAAAAGTAGCCTATTATTTAATCCAGGTTATAAGCAATTCTGGTACCAAATTTCATTAAAATCCGTCCAGCCGTTTGAGCGTGAAAGAGTAACAAACACACTTACACACACACAAACTTTCACCTTTATAATATTAGTGTGATTTAGTCATTTATTATTTTAAGCTTGTTGTGGCCCACTGTAGAGCAGAAGAGACTTTGATAAAAGGATAATTAACGGCTGAGAAAGTTTAATTATCCTAATAAAAGGTTGAGACAGAGTGGTGATGATCGTTACGTTACCTGTCAAAAGAGGTGCTCTTCCAGATGAAGTCAACAACAAAGTTGGAGGTGCAATCCAATGGGGCTCCGGCACCGCTCTTCAGTTCAAGGCCGACGTCGTCGCCATAGTTATCCGGCACCTTTATCACGTGCCCCACGCCAGACCAAGCCTTATGCAGCTCACCCACATACCTGAAACATTATTTTCTTTTTAGTATTACTTTCACTTGCTATGACAATTTATAAATAAATAAATATCCTTGGACATTCCACTCAGCGTCATCTAGTCCCAAGCTAAGCAATTTAATGCTTGTGTTATGGTAACCAGATGACTGATATAATACTTAGATACATTTTTTTTTGTAAATACATACATACTATAGATAGTAAAACATTTAGACCCGGAACAAATATCTGCAGAACATGCATCCATTTGTCCCGTGGTGGGGATCGAACCCGCAACCTCCGCGTCTCAGGCGGGCCTTCGCCCATTGCGCCACAGAGGTCGTTTTATTAGAATTTAGATTGTTAAGGGATCGCTTTTAAAAAAAAAGCTAGGCCCACACCATCAGGTTCTTGCCTGATTCTTTCCCTGGTGTAGGGAGCCGCGTTGGAATGGGCATTAGAATCACCTAGCATGTAAGACGAAACTGAAGTGATCCTTGAGGTCCTACCAAAATAAATGATTTTTATTTCTTTCTTTCAGTATATTCTGTCTAAAAATTCAACAACTGCTGTACAGAATCAGTAAACCAAAGTTTAAATTCTTTTAAAGTAAGAAGTTAGGAATTTTAAATATTCCATTGATATTTACCTCAATCTCAACTCATCTCCATGCATAAGCTTCATGTCGCTGTCTGTTTTGGCGAGCGTGAAGTAGGCAATAGTTTTCTTGTTGAGACCTACATCCCAGCGCACTTCAATGCCTTCCTGTGTTTGAGACTCTTTGAGCCTTTTGTCATAATCCGCTTCAAGTTTTACCAGAGGGCCAAAGATGTTTTGGTATTGGTAACCATCTTCATATCTGTGAAAGGAAAAACAAAAAGATAAGTAAGTATAGTTCATTCGTGTTTCACTCTTATAAAATTATTGAATAGAATATTGTAGTAGGTACTTTGTTGCAAGAACTTTAAGTTAAGTTGGTGTTTGAAACATAGCACACAAAAGTGTTAATCCAAGGTATAAGCTGTCTCCTTTCCAAATTGTATGAAACATACAAAAAACCTTTACATTTTAAAACAGTCAAAGAAACACTTCGGAATTTGTTTTTTTCATTTACAAAAACAGATTTCTGTAAACAGCAACTACTTCACCATTCACTTTTCACAAACCAAATTATCTGATTGACTACAATGAGGTCACTTTGCAAATACATCATTATTTATCTTTGTATAGGCCTTTTCATTTCTGCTAAGAAGTTAGTAACAAGCTCACCTCAAGAGCACTTGGTGAGGTTCTTCATCAACCCCAGGTTTCTCAAGGTCTTGGAATGTAGCATCAACATTGTCGCGCCAGAGCTCTTCCAAACGGCCAATTTGTTGGGGAGTTACCTGAAATAATAAATTTTATAATTCCTTGTAAATTAAAAAAACTTACGCCTGAATACTGAAACACTACTTTCTCAAATATTAAATACTCAAAGTAGTTTTCACAGGTGTATACTTAGGCCTTTACATCTTTACTAGATGATTTATCAGACAGAGTCAGGAGGCAAGGCTTTGCTTACACTTAACGGGACACTGTAGTGCCTGGGACATTGTTAAGATTGAGATTGAATAGGCTCACTGGTGTATCAGAATTCAAATTAGTGTATCTAGTTTTCAAGATAAACCTAGTAAAATATCTATCTTAGGTACCAATTAAAAACAAAGATTTATATAAATTCACAAACCTGACGAGCTCGCATCTGTTCAGCCTCTGAAGGAACTTTCACCAGCCAAGACAAGAATGCGCGATCAGCTGGAAAAAATATGTAAAATTATGAGCTGGCACTATTATCTGACAATTTCACAACAATTATCCAGGTTAAGAGCGGTCAACCCGGCTCACTTTTCATACAAACGCTCGTACGTGATTATGCCGTTGTAACAGATCTTTCTTTTAAACTTTTGGACTAATAGGTATCTTGTGCACTATATCTAGGTTCCTATCGAAACTAAAAATCAAAATTTTGAGAAACAAATTCAGTATAAGCTTCCAAAAACCATAAATTTTACCTGAACTTTGGCCGTTCATAATGTACTCATAAATTGTAAAAGTAAAGAAAATATTGTCATAGAAACCTTGCAAATCTTATGGAGATTCTAAATTACTAATATTTATTTTACAAACTTGTAAGGCTTACTGAAAAACACGTATTTCCTGGAACACTTTTTATGAAATTTCCGCACACTATTTTTCGAGTGAGCGAGTGAGCGGCGAAAGTACCTACTGAATGCCGAGCGCTGAGGCGCTATCTCTCTTTTTTCGCCTTGCTTCTTTTTCTAGCATTGCGCTGGATGAAACAACAAGCTTTTCAGCTATGCCCGCGTCGATGATAGACGCACCGGGAAGGGCCACCTTAAGTGTTCGAAATTTAAATAATTTGATGACAGTTGTTCAAATATTACTCACCAATCAATGGTTTCCACTGTTCTTGATCCCAGTTCATGTCTTTCAATGAGCTTTGCGCAGCACAGGGTTGACTGAAGGACAAGTAAAACCATTTACAACAATGCAAGAAAACTTTGCACTATAAAATATAAATACATGAAATATAATCACAACTGTATTACCAAGGTGCGGTTGGCAAATTCTTTCAGATCTTTTTAGTCATCCTTTGAAGGTGTCTTAGGGTTAATCAGAGGTATGTTTAAATTTATATTTGGTACATACACATACCCACAAATATATATTTATAAAACTATAAAATATATTTTTTTTAATTTAAATTTAGTAAAAACTTATATATTTGTTGTACACATACCGGCACAGTAAAACAACAACAGAATCAGCTTTAGCAGGTATGAAGCCAAGCACAAAGACATTGCGAGCGCCACACGAGTAGCATTCCAGCAATGTTTCTCCAAGAGGGCCGTCACGATGAAGCGCAGCTTCCTTATGCTTTGCTCTCACCAGGTGGTTGATAATGTGGGAGCCCGAGGTATTCCCACGGCCATTGCAAAACCTGTGATGAATTATATTGGTGCAATGTGTTGTATTGTTTGTTCAAGTAAATAAAATTTGGATATACTTACTTATGCATAACCACATAGTTTGTGACATCAGAATCAGAAATATTTTATTGCCAAACTGTTGTACAAGGGTAGGTGTTAAATGATAGGTACAAGTTCATACAGCTATCCATTTCAGATGTGCAGCATTGTCAGTAACAAATTAATTGTCCTAATTGACCAAGACTACATTTTTTCTATTAAAATACTAAGGCATAAGTTCTTTTTAGACCTTATTCAGATGATAGATTTCAAGGTTAAACAGGTAAGTGTTTTAAATATTTTCCTCATAATATGCAGCTCACCACTTATTGCAAATGTTACACATAACAACAGTGGATGGGTCATGTATTCCACAGTATTTGCAAGCATGGTCTGGCAACTCCTTGCTGCTGTACAATGCTTCATCTTCCTCTTCAAATTGTAGCTCATTCAAAGTGTTGGTTACACTGGAAATTTTAGAAGTCAGCTCCAAACGTCCCAAACCGTTGATCTGGATAAAACAATATCATTAGAAATATGAAAAGTTAAATATTATCTAGAATCTGATTCATAGGTTAGGGGGGCAAACATCAAAATGCTCAACCTCCTCTCACCTGGTTAGCTGATATTAGACCATGATCATGTTGGGAGGCCTGTGTTTGGCTCTGTGATGGGAGAGTAAAGTCCGTAAACTCGAACTCAGACCCTTGGGTATCAGCACCGATAAGATCGGACTCTTCAGGGTCCAAAAATGTGAGCGTTTGGGAGCTCGGACCATAAGCGTCGACACTCATTTTTTTGCTGCTTTGTTTTTTCTAGAGAAATACCAAGATGTGTTTGAGAGAAATAGTCACACGATAAACGCTTTTTCCATAGCAATTATGCAAAAACAATAAAACTGTTACAAGAGACATGCGAAGAAATATCAAAAAACGCCATGTTAGCACATGGTTTGTTTTTGTTTACGGCTTTTGAATTCTTTGCTGCCTTATTGGCGCCTAACATCTGATGTTTCTAATAAGCCAATCGGATGAATGTTTATCAAATAGTTATTACGTACTGGTCCAGTTTATCCAATAGACACACACGAAAACAAACAAATCCATAAATTATGGTAGAAGAGAACGATTGAGTATTAGACAAAGACAATCGTGTAAAAAAAATCCTAAAACCCGCTTTTGTCTATGGTGATCTTCCCTATTCTTTCATTCATTTACCTCTAGATGGCGTTAGCTGTCATCGTTCATTCGTTTTAAGGCTTTTTGGCGGGAATTTGAGAATTCGTTTCGTGTTTTCTTTTTGTTTTATTTTCCGAAACTTGTGTTATGCGAATGTTAATGTGTAATGATGGTGGATTATTAACTGTTGAGTGTTCGTGAACGTACATAAGTGTGGGCAAATGAAACAAAACTGGATATCATTGCATTTCGAATTCTCACAAAAAGTTCTTGTGATGCTTCATTAGTATTTATTTCTAAGAAAATGGATGGTCCCATTAATCTTCCTAGAGTATTAATTATATTCTCTTTGGATAATAGGCCGGAGACGAAATTATCAGTTGAATAAAATACTACATGGTTTTTTTTAGCCTAGCTAGATTAACGCATTGTATTATATGTACCTTTATCAGTAATGTTAATATAAATAAAGAAAAAAATAAGCCTAGCCTGCCAGACGAAACTGTTTCATTGAGCGGCTTGACTTTGACTTGAGCATACAGTTGAAATTGAAAACGCTTTTAATCACAGTTATGCCCCCCTTGTCTTGACTACGAGTTTAACAAAGTTGTATCCGCAGACTACTAGGATGCGTTGTATCAAAGCAGAAATCCCTAGCAAAAATCACAGTAAATTGCGAAAATAACTGTCAATTATGACAGTAAGTAGCATAGGTACCTAATCAGCGTTAATCTGACCATTGTTTTCGCGATAAACTGTGATTTTTGCTTTGATACAATCGAAACAAGTTGTACCTACAATCAGCCCCCCTGATTGTGTAACTTGTTTCACTTTGTATCCAAGTTGTATCAAAGCAAAAATCACAGTAAATCGCAAAAACAACTGTCAAATATGACAGTAATTAAGTAAGTTACTTAAAAAAATCAAAATTTTACAGTTACAAATCTGACAGTTATTTTCGCGATTTACTGTGATTTTTGCTTTGATACAACTTGGATACAATGTGAAACAAGTTACACAATCCAGGGGCAGGGGCTGGTTGCGGTTTGAGATCTGTGGGTTTGAGTATTGGTTTTATTGCTCGTTTCGTACGGGAAATGAATAAAATAAGTAGGTACCTGTATTTTACGATAAGTGATTCTTGGATTAACTGTACGACCTGGAAAATCTGTTTTTTAAGTGGTAGGTAAGTACCTACCTACCTAAGTAAAAGTACTCAGGTAAGTACTTACCTAAATAATATCACAGATTATTATAATACAGGTAGGTAGGGTCAGGCGGGGTAATTATAAGACGAAAACAACATCTTTTGCGTTTTCAGGCTCCAAAAAACTGTTATGTAATTACTGAAGTTGTTAAAACTATCTATTGCCATTCAATCTACTCTGCATTATTATTAATTGTCTAATAAAGGTTCAAAATACTAGACTTTTTACATAAAATATGTGTCTCATATTTTTCCGCCACTTGGGGTAAATATGAAACATCGTAGTCCAAATATAAGACAGCATACAGTTCCTACGGCTTACGATTTATTCGCCTGCGTGAGTTATTATAAGACAGAAAGGGGTAAAAATAATACAAAATAGTTTTGAAACATCAAAATATATTTAAATTTTTATGAATTTTTTTAAAAAATAAATTTTTTTAAAATTCTTTCATAACTTCTATAAGTCTTTGTATTTATTATTATTTGGTAAACAAGTACTTTGTTCAAAATTATAGTTAAACTTACACCACTTAATTATTGAGATCTCAATTAGAACAAATAATCAAATTTAAAGCCACAAAGCTAGAAGTGTGGTACAAAAACCAAAATGGGGTAAAATATGAGACATTTTTCTTTAATCAATATGATACTTTTCTAGGTCAATATCAAACAAAAGTGCACCTCTTTTATTTTTTTGCTTTGGATTTGGCAGTTTCATGACAATTTCGTTTTTGTGGATCGAATAAATTATATTAATTGCAGGATATGCGAAGAAAATCTTTTTTGTTCGTTTTAAGTTCGTTTAAGTTCGGTAAGTTAAATTACCATTTTGTACATTTTCTATAGCATCTTGTGAGTTTTTCTCACTATAATCCTTTGGTTTCGGTACATAATTACGCGGCATTGCAAATAATCCTCTCTAAGTCTTGTCTTATTTTTATACGATAGTTGTCTTATATTTTCCCGAATATGTGTCTCATTTTTTCCCGAAAACAGAATACGTCCTCACTGTGCGCTAGCGATAGATAGACTTAAATGGCGGACCGGCCGCGCAAGGACAACCCATGCAGCGGCGCGGGGCGGGAGGCCGTGCGCGGCCGGTGTACTAGCGAGCTACAGTTAGCAAAGTTTGAAAACGCTGACGAAAAATTTTCGCGCCAAATTTTGTGATGAGAAATATTTTGTAAAATAATTCTTAAAAATGAATAGTAAAGATTGCAAAAAAAAAAACATAACTTATTCATTACATCCTAGGGTTGATTTTAAACTGAATTATGATTAATAAAAGATGTTCTTTTGAGGTATTTTGTTAACGTCTTATTTTTACCCGAAATATTGGATGTCTCATAAATACCCCGCCTGACCCTACCTATAACGTTATGCTCAATTTTGAGTTCTTAGAAAAAAACATGATTTTAATATCCCTGTGATAACGTAGGTAGTGCTTTTATTCTCTTTGCCTTTTTTTAAAAGTACCTAGGTACGTAAGTTAATTTTTTTTAAAGTAAGTATATTGATTAAATAAAATAGTGCTGTGCATGTCTGTAATGGGTACCTAAGTACCTACACATATCATATTAAGAATGTTTTTTTACAATGTGTAATTATGTGTACCTACCCATACCTACCTACTGTTGGCGTTGCCTTAGTACCTAAATAAATAAAATAAAATACTTACGTCTCTTTCAATAAGTAGGTAGGTAGGTAAGTTATGTAGGTACCTAAATTTAGTTAGCTGATATTAAGATATCCAATTCCAAGTTCTTTGTGGCCAGCAGTTGACTGAAAATTAATTGATGCAAACGTTTTGATTGATGAGTGCGATGACCTCCAGACGATACATCATTACCTACGTAGGTTGGTACCTAGGTAGGTACGTCGTCTTATCAACAGTGTGATTCTTTGAACATGAGGTACCTAATAGGTAGATAGGTACCTACCTACTTACCTTTTGCTACGCTTAGGAAAAATGGAAACTTGCACGCACCAGTATTATCGTGGTGTTCTTCAAGTACTTAGTTGTTAAAACGTAGTGTTTATACCTACTTATTCTCTTTGTTAATTGTCTCTAGTTTATGGAAGATAATAGGTAGGTACAGGTTAAAGGTTAAAAAAAAGTATTTTTTTAGAAAATACCTCGGTACTTAGGTACCTGTGTGTTTGTAGGTAGGTCTACCTACACAAGGTCCTACTCCAACGCTAATGTGGGATTCTGGTGGGCTGGCTTCAATCATAACGTACCTACCTACTTTTGAACCAAGATCAGTAAATGACCCTGTAAAGAAACTTAAAGGGACAGGTCGTAAAATAAAACGACGGCAATTTATCGCACCGAGCAATACAATTATTTTACAATGATTTCATTAGGCTGTAAAATTGCGTGAGCGTGTGAGCACGAGACAATTGCCAGCAATTGGTGCGTGGCGGCGCCAGTGATGTCACTCTCTTCTGCTAACGTTTCTTCAGTTTTTGTGTTGAACTTCTTCCCACATTGTCCTGTTTGCTAACGTAGGCAGTTCCTTTGTTTAGCAGACTAGCAGTCACTCATTGCCTGTCCGTACCAAAAAAAAATGGAAAGAGTTTGAACTTAGTGTCATCTTTCACAGTCGAGTGGCCGTCCTTCGACTCTTAACGCCTATAGAATATCTATTTCTGTATCGGATCGGGCATCTAAAGTTTCTGCTTCTTTGTCTAGCTAGAATATTAGGGAAAGGAATCAGTACCTAAGTACCTAAGCCTAGGTATACCTAGGCACTTATAAGTACCTATGCCTTTTTATGCACCTCTACCCTGTTATTCATTGGACTATTAGTAGGTAGGGTACACTTACTTTAGCGTAGGTACCTATTCTTTTATCTGTGCTTTAGCTAAAACGGCTATTAAATCTGTTGCTATCTCTTTTTATTCATTTAATGCCATAAGAGTCACAAAAAAACATTATTTAAAGCTTTGTTTAATTGACAAATCTTTATGAATAAAGGCCCTAGTCCATGACACAAAATCTATTTTAGATGGGTCATATTTCAATGAATTCATGAGACGTCGCGCTTGTGCAACCACGGCCGTACGTTTAGTTAAATCTAATGAAGCAGACTTGATAGTTATGATAAACCTATAACTAGAACAGTTCTACGTTCCTATTCATTGAACTTATCTTGACAATGCAATGACTTCCTGCTTCTGAGCGCATTCGTAAGCAAATATCATTTGAAGCTGCTTCAATAGATTCTGACAGTTTGAGCGTGTAACATGACATCATGTCGACATGCGTCTCATATTGTCGAGTAGGTCATGGTACAGTAGTAGGTAATTATATTGGTCTGAGAAACTAAATTTTTCTTTGACATTCTACGCGAGTTAGGTAGGTAAGTACTTATCCTAAACTCAAAGTAACTGAGCTTCGAACTCTGCCTGACTATGTTAATCATTTTCAGTGCCAATACCTACCTACCATTTTTTAATTTGTGTAGAAACATAATTATCTAAGCATATCTAGCACTAGGACCTATTCTGATTAAGTAATTTAATTTAAAATAACTTACCTTAATCCATAATGTGCCGGGACACTTTGTTTTCTTTCGCAAGTGACATTCCCATACTGCTACTCCAAATAAAGTATAGTTACAAGAAAATTTAATTTGAATGTAGGTACGATTATGCGTCTATTCCCGTCCCCGTCACGGGGACACGGACTACGGGGACAACGGGAATAGACGCGATTATGTTTATTTAAAATAATACTACCTACAGAAAATTTAAAACAAAAGACGGGGACAGCGGATATCATTTTTATCTATTTTATTCAACTATTTTTACGGGGACAGAGTACGGGGACAACGGGAAGTATTTTTAAATATTTAATCAAATTCCCGCTGTCCCCGTAGTACGGGGACACGGTATACGGGGACAACGGGAATAGACGATGATTTTAAGTTCTTTTACTGATCTGATAAAATGGTTACCTACAGACAGTTTAAGCGGCCTACAGATTTTGTCACTAGCGCTGATCATACGAACTTACCACCAATACCTACTTGACACAGTTCATAAACTGGGACCGACATCCTTAAGGTTGTTTTTCGATTCTTTACCTAATAACTATTTAAAGAGTAACCTGAGTACGGCACTAACTACCTTACCTAAGAGACAAAACTACGCATGTTTTGAATAATTAGTTATGCATGAATTATGTTAATAAAGTGAGTTCATAGGTAGGTACATCGCGTCTACAGGCGCCGACTCTCATCTAGATTCACGGCATGTGACTATTATCAATAGACCGAAGGTTTCATCAATACCTACGTGTCCCTTTACTTGTGCCATCTGTCATCAGATGTTTCCTCTCATTCAATTTTGTTTGTAGGTAGGTAAACCTTAAATTTAATTGAGATCTTACTTAAATTGATTCAATTTTATCTATTTAGGTAAGTACCTATTTAAGTAGGTATTTATTTTCATTTCTTAGCATAACAAACAGTCATTAGATACTTAGGTACTACGAGTAATATTTAGATACTTAAGTACTTACCTAACTAAAAATGTAACTCTACAGACCATTTATAATGTTTTATTCTTTAACTGGATCTGCATGGAAAGCTGAATGCATCACTCGTGACGTGAGCAGGTAGAGATAATTCAGAAAATATTGCTTGTTAACTATTTTCATCTATACTTACTTAGCTTATATAAGTGTGGACTATAAAACTGTTTTTTTTAACGTCTTTGGAGCCAATAGAATAAGCAAAGCTGTGACTTGCTGTGCCACTATAGCGGTAGGTACCTACATCAAAAGATAGGTATTATTTTAACACGGAATTTCAATAAAATAGCTTGAAATACTGTTGTAGTAGGTAATGAAGTGGCATTAACGTGTCGAGACGGTTCAGACTAGTCTCGACATCATACTTGTGTACTTATGTTCGGCTGCTGCTCTGGCACATTACCTACTAAATCTCTTAATAAAACACAAACTGGGATCTAGAATCAGTAGGTACATAAAGAGATCACTGTCATGGAATGAAAATACCGTGTTGTATCCATAACATAAAGTTTCTTTATTCTCTTCAGGTTCTTTTACATTTTGAACAAACTAAAACTATAATTTATCAAATAAGCCGAGGCCAGTTTATTACCATGAACAGTGTTGCTGTCCTACCCTTTAATTTTCCACACTAATCTGCAGTGTTGCCAACTTCTATATATTTTTAGCCTATTATAACTAAGTATCCACGACAATCACAACTCTCTGCAATTTAACTAAAAACGTTTCTGTAACCTATTGTTAATGTTAGAGACTAGTTAGAGATATTCCCTTCGGTATCACTATTAAACCAAAATATCATCTAAATAAAATTATGTGGAACCTGTTATTCAAGTAACATTTATCGTTCCTTAGTAACGATTTTGTATAGAAAATCTATGCTAAGGAACCGTTTAATGCACATTCAATTTCTCTGAGTGCGGCTGTACCTACCAAAGTCGTCAACGTGGAAAATGTGGAATAAAATTATAACGATGATAATGTAAAGCATGAAACAACCCTAACTAGATTATGTAACCCATCTCTTAATGTGCCAGAGAAGTGTTCGGTAACTGTAGGATAATTTCTTGGGCAATTTTAAGGACAATAAAATTTACGAGATGGTTGTTTTATGTTTGCAGACAATTTGGTTCACGGCTCGTAGCTATATGAAATATTAGGACTAGATAACATCTAGCTACTGCAAGATGCACTAACCTAAATACCTGAATTCGGTATATGAGCGGCTATGGAAACTATTAGTTTTATTAGAGTTTAAGGCTATTGTTCAATATTGCATTTAGATTGGTCTGGGCGTGTAAGGTCAAATAGCTTTATTTTATCTTTATTTAACTTTAATAATGGCCTACGTTTGTTAGTGAAAAACAGTGTCTTAGTAAGTCCTGTCGGATTCTTGAAGGTGTTTTACGGTACCTAGGTATCAAGATTAGTTTATATTTTTGTCATCTTTTTCGTAAAATAAGTACTTACCTACTTATAAAAGAATAACTCTAAAAAAATTGGTAAGTAGGTAATACTAATTCAGCTTTGGCCCTTATTCCTGCAAGAAGCTGTGCCGAAATAAATAAGAAACTAAGTAGGTACTCGTAACAAAAAAGACTGCCAAAAATTATGTAGGTAAGTACCTAAGTAGGTAGGTACTATGAGTACCTAGAGCATGAAAGACTTCAAACACTCATCATCTCACTAATAGTTTCCTGCTTGTTTTATGCCTTACAGTACAGATGATGTAGGTAAATACATAAGTAGGCTAGGTAACATGCACGGAGTCGGAGTACCGAACCTGTACTTACAGGTAGGTACTGTAAATACCTACCTACCTACTAAGTATAATCCAACACGTCGTGGTAATTTGTAGCTCTATCAATTGAATACTAAATCATATTCAAATATTCTAGGAAACAATGAAGCGATTTACAAAATCCTTTTCAAATAAATTGCGCGAATAGGTACCGTGAAACATGCCAACTTTGCCACCAAGGGTATCTTTGCCCGAAAATCTATTTTTAAGCAAATCTTTAAATTCCAAAAGTTTCGGAATACTATAGTAACATTTATTGACTTAGATAGAAAGTAGGTTATGTGTCTAGTAACACAGTCTATCAGGTGTGTCGCTAACTTCACTCAGTCACTTTTTAGAACTTGTAGAATGTGGTGCGTATTTTCGCGGGCAAATTTTAGTACAAGTTCTAAAGTTAATTGTGCGTGATGGCGAAAACACAGGTTAGTTTAATTTATAATATGTTATACAAAAACACTATAAGAGTATTGTATTTTATTATCATTGCTGAAGGTCTTTTAAAACTAAAGTTATAATGGTGGGTAAAGTTACCCAGTGATGTTGCGATCTACTACTGACAACATTACCCGCCATCAAAATAAGCTTAGGGTTGGCACTTACGAAACTTATTATTTTTATTATTCTATAGTACCTATTATAGTATTACCAGTGATCGGAATAAGTAGATTATATTGGCCTAAACTTCAAGGAAGTTGGTAAAATGTGAATTCCTGCTTAAAATTTAAAAGCGAATTACAATACTTTGCAGAAAAAGAAGAAAAATACGTTAAGATCAGTTTACTGAGATGTGCCAACCCTAGTACTTTTAAAAAGCGAAATGCGGTTTGTATGAAAAAGAGGAAAAAAGTTAGGGTAACTTTGCCCAGCCACTTTGGTAGGAAACCTTTCATGGTATCGTTTTCATTTATAAAGTAAACGCCATTTTTGCCAAAATTCTTGTATTGGACTTTGTGCCATCTGTATAGAGGCCTTAGTTGCGTCAAAAATCAATGTGGGTAATGTTGGCAAAAAGTCCAGATAACTTTGCCCGCCATCAAAATGAATAAAATACTTAATTAAATAATGATGAATAATAAAATCTGATAAAATAATACATGCTCATTATCTTTTAATTGCAGATGCTAAAAGAAAATACTTACGTTCCCATAGAAAAATTATCCAAAAATTGAAATTATTTGAAAAATGCTGGCAAAGTTGGCATGTTTCACGGTATATGCCTTGGTTAATACTTATATTCAGATGTTCATAAATAACTGATACAATCCGTGCTTAATAAAACAAAGGGGTTTATTTGTAATTCATGTTCATCAAGATAATTTGAGTTTTTTGCCCGCGAGCTTTCAGAACTATGACCATTGTTTTTATTTTTTTAACAAGAATTACTATATATGGGATTACCTACATAACTTTATATTTATTTAGGTATGCTGCTGAAGCATGACCAACAAGAACAGCAAAGTATACCTACCTACATAATTAGGTAGGTACCTACCTATAGGTACTTACCTTGTTATCTTTAGCTGCTAAATAGTCCTTAGAAATTCAAAATGATAAAGGGATTTAAGTTTTAGTTGTTGCTCTACCTAAATATTAGCAAATATGACATTCGCTCTGTTTCTCTATTAAGTACCTACCTATTTATTTCGTATGAAGGCATATGAAGAATATAAGTAGGTAGGTACCTACATAATGAAAGAGATTGGGGCTATGTGTTTTAGGATCGTAGCAACCTGAAATCTGTGGTCAGCCTACCCCTATGGAAATGAGGCTTGATTTTCCTTAATATCATAGTTAGATTTATAGGCAAATACTTAGTTCGTGAATCCACTCTTTACTTAAGTATGTCAATTTGTTGTTTACTTGCTGGCCAATAGGTACGGTTGCAATCCATTCAGTTCAGTCCAAATTGTCCAGTTGCTATTCAACAATCAAGTTTAGGTACCGTGAAACATGCCAACTTTGCCAGCATTTTTCAAATAATTTAAATTTTTGGATAATTTTTCTATGGGAACGTAAGTATTTTCTTTTAGCATCTGCAATTAAAAGATAATGAGCATGTATTATTTTATCAGATTTTATTATTCATCAATATTTAATTAAGTATTTTATTCATTTTGATGGCGGGCAAAGTTATCTGGACTTTTTGCCAACATTACCCACATAGATTTTTGACGCAACTAAGGCCTCTATACAGATGGCACAAAGTCCAATACAAGAATTTTGGCAAAAATGGCGTTTACTTTATAAATGAAAACGATACCATGAAAGGTTTCCTACCAAAGTGGCTGGGCAAAGTTACCCTAACTTTTTTCCTCTTTTTCATACAAACCGCATTTCGCTTTTTAAAAGTACTAGGGTTGGCACATCTCAGTAAACTGATCTTAACGTATTTTTCTTCTTTTTCTGCAAAGTATTGTAATTCGCTTTTAAATTCTAAGCAGGAATTCACATTTTACCAACTTCCTTGAAGTTTAGGCCAATATAATCTACTTATTCCGATCACTGGTAATACTATAATAGGTACTATAGAATAATAAAAATAATAAGTTTCGTAAGTGCCAACCCTAAGCTTATTTTGATGGCGGGTAATGTTGTCAGTAGTAGATCGCAACATCACTGGGTAACTTTACCCACCATTATAACTTTAGTTTTAAAAGACCTTCAGCAATGATAATAAAATACAATACTCTTATAGTGTTTTTGTATAACATATTATAAATTAAACTAACCTGTGTTTTCGCCATCACGCACAATTAACTTTAGAACTTGTACTAAAATTTGCCCGCGAAAATACGCACCACATTCTACAAGTTCTAAAAAGTGACTGAGTGAAGTTAGCGACACACCTGATAGACTGTGTTACTAGACACATAACCTACTTTCTATCTAAGTCAATAAATGTTACTATAGTATTCCGAAACTTTTGGAATTTAAAGATTTGCTTAAAAATTGATTTTCGGGCAAAGATACCCTTGGTGGCAAAGTTGGCATGTTTCACGGTACCTAATAAAGACAATTGAGTCCAAATACTTATTACCAAATCGCAGCTGGAAGAACACGTTCTATCGGATATGGCTGATTCATCCTAAAGTAGACTAGACGGTGATTTGCCACCAAGACACGCACGCCCGAGGCACGTCGGGCATGGCGAGTGGCTTAACTAGTTCTTGTCAAATAAACAGAAATAGGCTGCTCCCTAGCCATGTTACATTTCTATAATCGCTTACAATAGAAAAGAAAATGTGTAGAAATTGACGTTCGATGACAAAAACTCTAAAAGTACCTACCTACTTTAATATAAAATACAGAGTATATTATTTTACTCAGAACTATATTGGTACCTTTATGTACCCACTTATGATTAAAACATAAAAACTCAGCTGTAGACGAGAACCGAGAAGAGTTATAGGTACATCCATAACTGCGTCGCAAATAAGGTGATCTAATATAAGGTGGCGATTACAGGACCAATAGCTATAATCGTTTTTTTTCATGCATTACAAGTTTATTTCTTAAGCCATATAAGCACTTCAACTTCCATATAAAGTTTAGTGAGGCCTTGGCTCTCCTTACAGGATAATAATGTAATTGTGCTAGAGATTCATTAGCGCTGACGTGGGAGCCGTCCAAATGGATCCCTATGACGTCATTAAAACGAATCGGATTTCATGAGGTCCTTTTTAGACCGATAGAGGAGTCAATTGCCCTAAATGTTAAATTTTAGTGTTGAGATTTATCTGTCGGACCGTTAATGGAATGCGTCAATTATCCAACGTGCATATTCCTTCTTTGGGTTCCTTGAAAATGGTCCTACTATTGAAACTGGCTGGCGATGGCGTAGCTATGACGTTGCGCCAGCCTGCAAATGATCACATTAAACATCTCCATGAGCACCGTTCGAAAAATCCACCAACGGACCATCTGAATAAATAAATATCCTTCCTTGGACATTTTACACAGCATCTTCTAGTCCCAAGCTAAGCAACTTATTACTTGTTATAGTAACCGGATGACTGATAAACTACTAAATAAGTATAATTTTTTTTTTAAAGTTTGTAAGTAATTATGTGAGTAGTTATGCTGCTGTTTTATTCACGCTGTAGGTAACCAGGTGGTCCGATTTGGATGAAACTTGGAATGTAGGTTGCCTGAAATAGCACAATAATATCCGAGCGAAGCCACAGGCTAAAACTGGTCATATAACAGATACCTACAAATGCTATTTGGCTGGTTATGTTGATGAGTTTTTACTGGTTTACCCCTCGTACAGGACAAATAAATACCTATATCAACAGGAAACGTTACAGGTATCAAACACAAACCTATTGAATAACTGAATTTCCAATATCTATTTTTGTGCTATTGTAGGTACTTACTTAGAGGGAGGACATAAGGAAGGAAAGAAAATTTTACAATTAGGTAGGTTATGCGTCGTCGAATCAAGTAAAACGTTTTAAAATGCGTGTGTGTAAATGACACAATTTGGTTTCCTCGATATTCCTTTCAATACGAGAATAACAGAAAACTGTGAACGAAATTAATAGGTAATTCAAATCAGTTATTATGAATCATATCTTTCAGAAGGCTCTTCGAACACTATTGATCGGACGGAAGGAAGTGACCATTTTTTTTACTTTTTTTATGATACTTAGTATTGTCGTCATTCAGCGGATGCTTATGGACGGCCTTCACTGGCAGTTCACGCACCTTCTAATAATAGCTCCTTGTGAATGGGCCGCGACACTTTGGCATCTTCACCTCTACAAAATTAAATGTCTGAATTCTTTTTTTAAATGGTGAAAGTACGCGTGACTTACAATGTTTATAATATGACTGGCCGATTTTGCTAATTTGAATTCCAATCTTTGAAAATGTAAGGAGTCTACTTTGGTGAGTCAACATAATAAATATGTACCTATATCTTACTTATAATTAACGCGAAAGTTTGTAGGGATTGTATAAATGGATGTTTGTTACTGTTACACATAAAAACTACTGAACGTATTTAGCTGAAACTTGAAATATAGATACCTACATATTTTATGACCTGGATTAACACAGGCTACTTTTATCTGGGTTAGAACGGCGGATACCTACTAGTAGTAAGAATAATCAACAACAAGTAGGTACCTACCAAACAAAATATGTAATTTACACCAGGTTTAGAAAAAGATTAGGCAAATCAATATATCATGGGCAGTTAAGTATTCAAGCAGCTATTATACAAGTTATTAGGGAAATACTTTGACCTCTGAACCCCAATAAAGGATGTTCATAATCAATTAAGTATGTTTATGTCTGTGTACATAACCACCGGACTTGAAAGGCTATAGTTGAAGGCAACAAAAACGCTTCCAATTCAATTTATTCGATTGTTAATTGTATAGCACATCAAACTATCGTATTCCTAATTGACAAGTGAGTAGGCGCTGCATGAATGAGTCTCTTGGTTCATAGGATTTGACCTCATTGGTCAATCGATTGCGTGGCGATATTGTGGCGAATCTATTTAAAAGGTTAACTGTAATTACGCAAAACCTAATCTCAAAACGATACCATTAGTGTTGCAGAAGGTCAATTGATAGAGCAGCAAGTATGCTAAAAGGTAACTTCCTGACGATGGAACAGTTACTGCACTATTTACATAAAGAGACGAAGAAAATGAAGATCTTCAGATTACCGAGCAAGCAGCGTATAGGAAAGTCAGAACCTGTTTCATTGAACATAAGGAAAATCAAACATAATTTAAAATGTCTGTACAAACCTACCTATTAATTAATATATGAAGGTGAAAATAAATTATATAGGACAATAATTTGTCATGAAATGATATTAAATTAGCTAGCTTTCCTCATTAGTATTGGTACACAAAGGGTCATTAATTTTCCTGGTTCATTCACCGTATGTCTTGATCCATAGAACGAGTCAGCCCACGCCCAATAACGACTATTACACGCTCCATTACTTTTAAATTACTCTTACCTCGAGCACAGGAGAAAAAGGACATCAGGGTCACTTTGTGCAACACCATCCAGCAACTCAGTTGTTCAAAACTATTCAAGTCTAGAACTTTGTGGTATCCCAGCTGACTTAAAGAATGTCGTACAATTTAGGTACCAAATGCAGCTCAACCGAGTTGTATTCTTCGGGCGATCTCCTTGCTCTGATGTTCTTTGTCAAAAGATAGAAATGGCCAAGATAAACATATACTGGTCAACAATCTTTAGCGTATCACCTACAACTTAGTACCTACATATATTATGTACCTCCTTACATAAAGTAATTTCATTTTGGTAATTTTTCCACCTAAAAACGTCTTGAATGTTTCATCGACATTATACCACAGATAAAAGAATACTATTCTTGTAGACATGGCGTAGACTCGGCGTGGATGCATAATTTTACCGCATAATAAATATCTTACGTACATAGAAACCCGATACTTGTGTTCGCATGACCTATTGAATTTTTGCATGAGGTGATTCAGCTCTTCTCTTTCAAAACTATGGGACTGTGACTCTACCCTGTCGCGATGTCAAATGGTAATAAACATCGCACCAGTGGACGACTAAAATTAATTACCAACTAAATCCGTAACTAATATTAGCGGCCATGACCAATTAATAATTTTGTAGAACATGACCATCAATACCATTCAGAAATAAGTATTATACAATGTTGCCCTTCGGTACCTACTGGGTGCTTTTTCGTGCGTTGAATACGAATAGGCACGAAAATGGAGGACCACACACAGGCACAAGTTCCATGATATAAACCTACATAAACAGTAACATTTTAGCATGATGCTCCCTTCACTAAGCTATTATCGGTCCCGACTTTCAATTCGTTTAGCCATGAGGTCTTCAGGCGACCTAAAATAACTCTACTGACACCATGGTTGGTTCGTATGGGCTTATGACTAACACGAACCAACCATGTACTACAACAATTAGAACAATTATAGGTGGCGATTATTTTTTTCTAATAGAGTCCACGAGGTAAAAAAAAGTTATTTTACAGGAAATTGTTGAGATTTAGGAGGACTATTAAGACGTTTAATAATGTTTACAATATAATAGAGTAAGCTGTACAAGAGTAACCGGTAGATTTAGGTTATACATCAAGGAACTTGCATTCGACCAACATGAATAAACTGTTGATGTACAAGTAAGCGTGTACGAAGTTATCCTAATAAATATTATTACAATAAACTTTATTAACCCTTTTAACATAAAAAGTAAATCTTTATTAGCATGAAAAACAATGAAATCTGCCGAACCCATGAACTGAAGGCTGAATCAATGTGCAAACAAAAACAATGGCTTGCACAATACAAGCGTAGGTGTACTGCACATAACGCATGTTGGTAAGTTCACATTGTACCAGTGAATGGCGTCAGTGCGTCGAGAACAAGATGAATAGATGCCAAGCGCTAAAGTAGAGAGCCACTATCAATTAACTAAGATCGTCTCCTCATGGCTTCATCTGAAAACCATTGTCACTTAAAGTAGGTAGTTGTCCCCAAAATAACTATTTCCAGGTACAACTTACGAATGACCGTAGATCTATCGCTATAGCAACTTTGTTTAAACAACAAGACATGTATGACACTTTTTGACAAAATAAATAACAACTTTCTTACAATGGCGATAGATTTACGTAAGTTGACTATTGAAAATAATATGTCATCAATTTAACAATCAAACATTAGTTATTTAGTAAAGTTTGTCAATTTTTTTTCAGAATTCCGAATCAAACTAAATTGTTTTGCTGCTTCTACTAATTTTGCTTATTAAAGAAATATCCTAAATGGAAAGTCAAAGCTCAATAACCCGTTATTAATATAGTTAAGTCGATGTAGGCTTTCGTATTACATACAGCTAACTTGAAACGATCTGAACCTACCTAACTATCTCTGTTCAAACGTGCCAATTGCATAAAGCTTGCACTTAAGGTGGCCCTTCCCGGTGCGTCTATCATCGACGCGGGCATAGCTGAAAAGCTTGTTGTTTCATCCAGCGCAATGCTAGAAAATGAAGCAAAGCGAAAAAAGAGAGATAGCGCCTCAGCGCTCGGCATTCAGTAGGTACTTTCGCCGCTCACTCGCTCACTCGAAAAATAGTGTGCGGAAATTTCATAAAAAGTGTTCCAGGAAATACGTTTTTTTCAGTAAGCCTTACAAGTTTGTAAAATAAATATTAGTCATTTAGAATCTCCATAAGATTTGCAAGGTTTCTATGACAATATTTTCTTTACGTTTACAATTTATGAGTACATTATGAACGGCCAAAGTTCAGGTAAAATTTATGCTAAAAGCAGGTTTTTGGAAGCTTATACTGAATTTGTTTCTCAAAATTTTGATTTTTAGTTTCGATAGAAACCTAGATATAGTGCACAAGATACATTAGTCCAAAAGTTTAAAAGGAAGATCTGTTACAACGGCATAATCACGTACGAGCGTTTGTATGAAAAGTGAGCCGGGTTGACCGCTCTTAAGTATACTGCTCATAAAATTCACTTGTAAGTGGGTACTCCATATTATCAAATCAAGGATGCAGCAATGAAGCAAGAAATTCTGTTAACGTTTTATTTAAAGAGTAAAATAACTAGGGCTGTAACGAAAAGACATTATTTAAAGCTTATGTCCAGCAGTGAACATCCTATAGCTGAGATGATGATAATTGATATGCATTCGATTCGAATCTAATTTCCATGCCCAAGTGTTGTCCATCCACTTGTACAATCAACTCAGATTCTATGGTTTATTCTGGTATTGAATAACCTTCAGTGATGTAAGTAGGTAATGAATTCGATAAACTTGATAATCACGATTCAAACCATTTTGAATACCTACACTCAGATAAACCGCGATATTTGTTGTCTATGAACGATGTCGTTTACTTCAAACATTGATATGAAAGTTGTTAATCAATAGAATGGATTTCTTGGTAAACATCAATTCAATTGTCTAAATGTCATGATTTGTATTAATTTGATAGACAATGAATGATTGGCATACCTATCGATAGCTTCAATCTAAATACCTCGAAACGAAATATCTTAAAACCATTTAGTTTTCAGTGGGCGTTGAGCATAATAAATAACTTATAGTTACCTCGTTTTTTGGGAACATTAACTAGTGGAGGCTTTTTCTCAGAACTCTAAAGTAAAAACAGATTTTTACTATAATAATCACTCCATGCCATGGATGAATTCCTGATTATATTTAACCCAGGCAAATTTTTAAGAGCATAAACACAGCCTAGTCTGCCGTGAACTTACAGCCGACACATATGTCTGGGTATATCCTACTAATATTATAAACGCGAAAGTTTGTAAGTAAGGATGGATAGTAGATTAGTACTACCAGTAGTAGGCAGGTTAACCATAACCAGCCATGGATATAAAAAAACATATAATTTTCAGGCGAAATTGTTCAGCCGTAAGAATAACTCGCATCTCTTGAATCTTAGCCGAGAACTACGTTATCGAGGTCACCAATAAAATATTAACAGCTGGGAACAATTTAACATGATAATTTACTGTTCCTATATTTATAAGGATGTCGGTAGTGAAATCAATTAATTCATGCAATGAAACAAACGATTCTACATAAATTTGCAAGTACCTAGTCCGCGCTTTACGGGCTGTGAAGTCGGCAAATGACAATAATTTGGCACTAAAAATCCCAATAAATCTGTTTACATTAGAAAAAAATAAATTATCAATAAATAATTTTTTTAATACATAGTAGGTAGGTGGGCTAAAATCACCACTGAGTGGGTCCCACAAGGCATTAAACGGCCTCGTGGTCGGCCTAAGCGGAGATGGCGGGACGAACTCGACGAATACTCCACCAGCTGGCTGACAGAAGCCCTACACCGAGGCGAATGGAAAAAGGGAGGGGAGGCCTTTGCCCAGCAGTGGGATCCAGTGGGCTATTTAGATTAGATTAGATGGATAGTAAGTAGGTATGCCATGACGTTGTACTGGTTTCGCTCAGCCCCTTTGCACCTTGAAATCTTGAAACTCAAAAACCTTTTTTCACATTGCATTTTAGAAAAACAACAAAAGATTGAGAAAATGGAGCGAGAAATGTGAATTGACTTCAAAATCTCAATAGAATCGACTGGCTGTCCTGCTGACACAAAGTAAGTAAAATCATATGAACAAGTGGCCATCTCAGGTAAAGGAGCTTTTGGGCCTCCGTCGTCATGGCCTTGTGAGACACAAAAATTTGATCTTCAATGTGCAGTCAATCTTCGACTTACAAGCTTTTATTCTCAAAACCATTGGGTCCATTGACTTCCAATTAAAAGTACTTCCTATCTGATGATTGATCTTTTAAAAGCAATCTCCATGTGTTTATCCTGGCCTTCATTTCAACCTCGCTTCAGTTCTCTTGAAAGGTTGAAGAACACAATTCGATCTTTACATAGGTACTCGTAATCTTGTATGACAAACTGGGACGCAAGAAGTACAAAGTTTATTTCTTATCACTCGAATTTCCATGAAAAGAAACAGATTTAGCAGCAGTCAAGCGGAGCTGTAGAAAACTTGCAAGTCTATTAACATTTATGGTTTGTCATATTTAGTTTAGTATGCACAATTTGTGTTTCGTAGAAGGCTACGCGCCTCGTAGACCTCTACGAATTACAACATTGCTCTACCACTTATAGATACAAAAATTTTGAGTATAATTTAATTTTTCTTTCGTCGTCGTTACCGCCGTCCTATGATCTCACCTTTCCAATCCATCCAAAGGTTGTCTGGAAGATATTGCTCTAACTAAGCGATAAGACCGCCCATATACTAAGATTAAGTTATTTTTACTGTGTAGGTATTCCTAATGTTGGTGTAATAAAGAATTAATTAATTCATTATATTATAAGCGACATCCTAAATTACATTGGATTAAATAACCTATGCTCATCTCGAATGTTTAATGTCTACTTCACATAATAAGTAACTAAGTTCGTATGAGCAAGTGGCCAACTCTGGTGACAGAGTTTGTAGGTCGCCTAAAGGCCTCCGTGGGTTAAATTACCAAAAGGGATAATTAACCATGATATTTTTAGTTGAGTAATTCCCGTGAATAATAAATCTTTTAAACGGTGAAATATATTTCGAATTATGTAATTAGGTATACCTACTCATAATCGTCAAATTTAATTCTACCATTTAAACCTTGACTATTTTTACCATATAATTAGTTTGTACTTAAGTATGTGTTTTATAGTCAATACAATGTGTTTTTATATACGAATTTATGTTTCACAAAAACCGAAACGTCGATCATAAACTGAAGTATAACCATTTACATGATGCCATTTTCTTGTAACGTACTAGAGCAATAATTGAATACAATAATTACGCGCACCTAACTGACGTTCAATATGTAAGCAACTGTTCTTTAGACCATCCATGCAAGTCATTACATTCAATTTAATTGTATGCAACAGACACGAATCTTACATCGTGTAAACACAATTGAAAAAAAAACAACCTTTCCTTAATTTTGAAGTTCATTCATTCATTCATTAGTGCGTCTAAAACGTTACAGTAGGTTTAATTCTTGATTGATTGTAAGCCTGATTGGCTCTCGTCTGGCTTGGTTTCCTAGAAGTGCAACAGTAAGCTTTTTGTTTTGTGGAAGAAAATTCTACGAACTTGACCTTTACGCGAGTTATGGCTCTTCTGTATATTTATTAGTAAATATAAATGAGCCGGAGTTTTATCAAACTTTTATAAAATAATCACAGACTTAGGTAAATTTTTACCTTATTTTTATAATAGATCCGCATGCGGGAATTACCACTGTACTATCCATCGTCAATTTTAATACTGATAATATTTTGATTAATTCGGATAATGTTCATCTGTGTAAGAGAGAGCGACTAACGGTTAGTCACTTCTTTCGTAGTGGGTATTAGTGATATTGTCACAATTATTATTCCCAAATCCCAGTTGTTTTTGTAGAACTCACGAAAGCTCTGAAAATTCTTCATGGTAGGTAACTACATTCTCTATCCTACTAAAATTATAACTGCGAAAGTTTGTAAGGTATATGCAAAGACGATTAATATCTAGAAGACAGACAAAGGCCATACACAAAATCGTAACCCTAAAAAATAGCCTGAAAACTCTAAAACATCAATTTTATCCAAGAAATTTCAATTACTTTCTAGTTAAAAATGTTTAAATATTGAATATTGTTGCTACCTACTACTAAGTATTGAAATTTCTTGGATAAAATTGATGTTTTAAAGTTTTCAGGCTATCTGGTACTGCGGGATCGGGTTACGATTTTGTGTATGGCCTTTGTCTGTCTTCTAGATATTAATCGTCTTTGGTATATGTAAGGATAGATAGATGGATTTTTGTTACACTTTCACGCAGAAACTACTGCTCGGATTTGGCTGAATCTTTAAATACTTATACAGAGTTTATGACCTGGAATAACATTATAGAGTAAGTTCATTTGGGTAAGTACCACGTGAGTAAAGTCACGGGCGGATACCAACATATTTAAAAAATACAAAATAAAGAACAATCTAAAAAATATTTATCAATGCTAAAGAATTTAAATGATCCAAATTAATGCCTGTTTAAAGATTAATCCAAGAACCTGGCTCTACCGCCACGTAAAATAGCAAATACCTAGTCTCTCTCAGATCACTTAGCTACTGTTTCGTCATTCAAAACCTATCATCATAATCATTTGACGACCTCTGTGGGGCAGTGGGCGAACGCTCGCCTGAGACGCGGAGATTGCGGGTTCGATTCCCGCCACGGGACAAATGTTTGTATCTTCTACAGATATTTGTACCGGGTTTGGATGTTTATCTATCTATAATATATTACGTAGGTATGTATTTACAAAAAATATGTATCTAAGTAGTATATCAGTCATCTAGTTACCATATCACAAGCATTAACTTGCTTAGCTTGGGACTAGATGACGCCGTGTAAAATGTCCAAGCATATTTATTTATTTATAATGGTTTATTCATACATAATCTATTCATGACTGTCGGCGCTAATATTTGGAGACCTTTGATTAGCTATGTAATCATTTCATCGAGGTAAATGTAACTTTCGATCGTAGTATTTGATTTAGGCATCACAATTGTACATGCTAGTTTCGACAGTGTCTTGTTTTATTGGAAAATATTATAACAAACTAAATAATTTCAAGATTATAAAAGTTTTTTATACACTTAAAAACGAGGCTTCACTGGTTTATTTTGTCTTAATTAAAATTGCCAATTATCGTGGTTCATAATTCTAACATTTTTTTATAACCTAAAATGAATAGGTAGCATGCCTAAAATGAAATGAAAATTCATGACGGGAGTACAATGTTGAAAGCGACTTTGAGTAGCCTAGAGCGTGCTCTAAATGTAAACACGAAAACTTTTAAACTTCCCATAAACACCATTAGTTATGTACTTATGAACAATAAAGATTACTGAATATCAACTACAATATTATGACCCTTAATAACTGGCGATAAGGTTGTGATTCAAAGAGTTTTCAGTTCCCTTCTGAAATATAGCGGAGATACCTATACGAGTTTAGATTGTAGTACGCAAAAGGCGAAGGTTAACCGCCGTTTGTATATTATTTTAGGCCTGTAAATATACTCAGTATAATTTCAACAAAAATTTGTAGTGAACATTAATATCATAAATGAACCCTACATTATCATCAATCAACTTTTTAGTAGGTATTTCCTTAAAGCTTTCAAAAGTATTGCGTATAAAAAAATACTGACTTCTTTTAATAAGTATAATAATAAAAACTATGTGTTGTGGATGATGATACATCGACATACCTATGTTTAACGGACTAAGCTACTGAGAAAAATTGGATAGGTAGGTACTCTGAAGAGTAAATATTTGAAAGAACTTAAGTATTTTCTTAGAACATAGGAATGGCGCAGCGCTGAAGAATCTTACGTGCTATCTGATCAAGTTTTATGAAATAACTGAAACAAAGAAAAAGACTAGTAGATCAATCATATTAGGTATGTTTTCAAAAATATTTGAGTGCCAACTGACGGTTCATAGAATACGGAAATAACGGCCATTCTCAATAACCCTATCAGTCTGTGGTTTTGCTTACTGTGCTGTACCTTTATTATAATATTTGACATTATTTCCATATTAAAAATGTTACAGACTGCTACACAGACTGGACATTAGTTAGCCTAAGAGCTGGCCTTACAATAATGTGCTCTAAATATTCTATTATAGGCAGTTCAATAAAAAGTGTGAAACTCATGATATCACTAGCGCTGCGTTCTTAGAGCCATTAATTAGCACGATTAGTAAGTAACCGCAATTAGCAAAATTAAAATAGACTAAAAAGCTTTATTTCGGTTTTGTACACAGACAATTGTATGCTTGCGAAAATTGGGGCCGTCGATCAATTATATCGTCTAAAGAACATAATACTTTTAGGTAGGTTACTATTATTTACTCTGCAGTATAATTAAAGTCGGTATTTTATTATTCAGAAATAGTTGTATGTTAACGTTTATTTATGAATAATTTGATTATTATTGCGTTTTTATGAGAATAAAAACAGGGAAAAAATTCAAAAAACATTGAAATAATGATAACCTTTTATCCAAAATGATTTATGGCGTTTTTAATTATATACAAACGTCTTCCTTCTCTTATTAGCGTCATTTTATTAAAACCTAGACGATAAATAAAAATAAAAAAATAATGGGTAGGAAGGTATATAATATTATAACAGTCCTCCTCAGCGATTTCGACGACGACGACCCTGACTATATTAACTATATTACCCTATTGAAACAAAATATAAAATATCATAGCAACTACAAAGGGTAACTTCATGTTGATCTTAAAGTCGAATCCTGAGTTTACAGAGGTGAGTATAATTAATTGATTCACGCGTGAACTTGCGGAAGTCCATTTTCAGATTTTTCATTTTTCAGAGAGGATTTTCATTATTCTGAAACAATTTCATTATCAGAGGTGAGTCTGTTCGTATACTATTCGCTAATCTGTTCGCAGTTCATCACCTACAGACGGCAAGGCGCTTTGAATGAACCAATCCCGTGTCACTAATTAGCATCTTGGTCGGCTCCCCAGTAACATTGAGGGCGATTCAGAAGATTTTGACTAAACTAGCTAAAATTCTTAATTAAAAATCCTAACTTAGAAAACTACTAGTGGCAATTCTGAGTGTCGCAAAAGCTAAACTAAGCTAACTCAAATTGTTGCCGTCCCTTTCATAGCGATGGGAATAAAAAGGATGGCAATAATTTTAGTTAGTTTAGTTTAGCTTTTGCGACACTCCGAATTGCCCCTATTGTGTCATCAGATTAGCACTTTAGCATTTCGTACTAAGTAAGTAATTTTAACTTAAATTTTAGAAATTTTGAAAATTTTAATTTTGCCTTATATTTGTCTAGTTTGGTGCCAAGTGAATAGGGACGTGTCTCTAAACGCTAAACCTTATTTTAAGAATTTTAGTCTGGTTTAAGTCTAGTTTTTTCCCAACGTCACTGTGGGAAAAAAATCCAAACGAGTCATAGGTACTATTACAGGATCAGGGTGTGACTCGTTGAGATTGATTTCCTTAAATCAATCTTGATAGCTTTGAACTTTTCTGAAACTGAGAGGATGCTGGACAAGCCTATTCAATATAGAAAGATGGTTGTGTAATCAGTATTCTGATTGAATTGCTGATTGACCGCTTGGAATTGCTCTTGCATCCCATTTTTATTTTATGGAAATTACAGTACAGACTCCATCGTTTATTTTTCTATTTAATTAGCCTGTGTTATTGCTGGTTTCGGTTCCCGTTAGTTAATCCCTTATATACTGTTTGCAGTATTATCCCCATCGTACCAACAAAAGAACTCAGAGTCTTCTTGACATTTAACTAAGATGGTCTGCTTCAACGCATGTCAAATACCGAAAGACATAAAATGTAAGTGGTAATTCCGTTCAAACGTTAAAAGAAAACGGTCACCATACAATGGCTGGAAAATGGAACAAACAAAACAATTTCGATTATCTTGGTTCGCCACTTTTATTGGCAGCTGGACAATGTTATGAGTCAGATCTCTTCGTAGCACTTACATAAATCTAAGATGGACAATACACAAATTTGTCTGATTTCAATGGCGACTGTGCGGTTGACAACAATACATGCAATGACTGAGTGATTGCAGCAAGTGTAGGTACTAAGTGGCGCCAGCCGATGGTATGTGGTCTTCTGTTATTTAAATTTTGAGGTAGGAAATACACAATATATAACAGTCGACACGACACAATGTGGAGAAATTACTATTCGTTACATTTGTTCCGAAACCTATAAGCTTATAAGTCTCAATATCGTGCAACCGAAGCGCCCCATTGAATTAGGTCCCTAATTCGCTTGCGGAAGGATTTTCGAACGTTACCCAAACAGAAGTAGAGCGTCTAGCTTCGCCTAGAAAGCGTTCCATAAACAAAGTCAATTGGTCTAACGAGAGAACTTTTATTCTAGGGCGGTGAGATCATTAGGTGAATGGCCGATGGTCTGCGATTTTGTGAAAATGGGTCGCTGGGACACCAATACGATGGTTACACACGATTAGTTATAGTTAGGCTTTGGATTTCGCTGAATAAAAAGCTTTCTATCAGTAGGTTACACAGGTTTTCGAAACGAAGCAACAGCTCAACATGTTTACAAACTACCTCTTTGTTAGTGAATTTGGAAACCGATTTAATAAATCAGTTCTGATGTAAGCGTTGTCATACTTTTTGTTCTAAACAATTTTGTTTTGTAGAAGTTGGCAGGTGATGGGAGGACTTCTATAAAATACTTCGAGCTTATTATTGGGCGTCGAGCGACGCGTAATAAAGTAAACAAAAAATAATTGAATTGTATAAGTAATAAACTGCCTATACGGCTCGTGAGAATACCTATATTTTAACATCTGTTTTCTAAATAAATTCTTAGACGACACTGTTTATATTAGAACGGAAGTTTTTATTTCCGTCCATGACAACTCTTCTCTAAAATAACTACGTTACGAGAGGAATAAAAATAATGCTTTAATCTAGTGCTTTGAGGTTTAATTACAAGTGTTGTTATAAAAAAATATCGTAAAGTTCTATGAACTATGTTAAACACGCTAATTTTCATTTTAGAATTATTTTAAGAACGGCGTAAACAGTGATAGTTAATTTGAAATGCCGAAGTTAGGAGGTCTAGCCAATTGCCCGCATATTTAGGCAATTTATGGTCTAAACCTGCGTAGGATGACACTTATTCGTATCTGTACAGTTTCTTTAGTACCTACAATAGATACTTTTCTAAAATGTTCTTCTGCTACAGCCAAAGAGCATGTCAGCTAAAATCAGTGACATAACTTTAATTTAATAAGATTTTGTTTGCAGAATACGTTTGTCAATGAGCGTAATTACCTACGCTCATTGACAAACGATGACAAACATTGACTTGAATAAGTTTAGAACTTCTTTGTTAGGTGATAATAAGATCAGTAGGTATGTTTCGATTAAATTGGTAGGTAGTTAAGATCCATATTCATCTGAAAATCAAATCGCTCTGCTTTGATCTCGTTGCGTGGTTGATTTTTATAGGACAGCCAACTTAACCCAATCATCATTTATCAGTATTTGAACAAAGCCGGCCAACAGTCTATAGAGGCTAGATTTCAACGGATTTGAGGCTGATCTAGTTTTATATTGCATCTTTACTTTACCTACACACATTAAATTTAATAAATTTAAATATATTTAAATTTAATGTGTGCTGTATACAGGCAGATTTTTTTGAAGTGCTCCATTTATTACTAGATACCTACATAGATGCTTGTCATCAATTTGCTTGATTGGTGTAATTGATAGGCGCCAGTCTGAGTCCTAGTCCAGTTAGTGCACTTCGATGAGTAGGTATGATTTGACCCAGTGGATATGAGGTCGTAGGTTGATGCCAAATTAGAATATGTTTCGGAGAAGCACTCGAGATATGGTAGATTGGTAACAGTTGGTAGGAGAAAAGGCATATTAGCAATACTGAGATATTAAAATCAAATAAAAAATCTTGATGAAAAATAACTCATAGGTACATACTAGGTCATTCTAAGTTTTATTTAAATCATTCGTTCGTGATAAGTAAGAATAGAGATTCTAGAAAACAGCATAGTAGGTAAATCTAATATCCTAGTTACATCAAACCCAGAATTGTTTAGTCATATAGAGCGCACATAATTATATAGGAACGTAGTGGGTGTTCATGTAGTAACATTCGTTCACACCTGTCCGATTATTCAGCGGCAGTATGTCTGCATTGAACAGTGGCTAATTCGCCATCAAACCAGACAAGCACGCAAATCTTATAGTGCTCGCAGATAGTAACATCTGTAAATAGTTGACACAGTTTGAAAAACGTCGGCGTAGCGCAACCCCTTATTCAAAACTAACAAGAGTTTTCACGAGATTCGCATAAATAAGAGTACGAGAGCAATACATATTCATCGTTATAAAGACGATAGTCATCAATTGGGCAATAATCAATCAGTTATTCGTAGGATACCTTAATTTTAAATGCGCAAGCGAGCATAATATAGTTCTTGTAAGAATTTGGTCTTGCTTGTTACTTCTAAATTCTTGAGCCGTAAAAAACGAACTCACAGTTCATTTCTATGCCCCGTCCCGCCAAAATCTTTATTTTTATTTCATTGGCACTGGTTCTTAGTGAATACGGCTGGTTTATGAAGTGGCGCCCGGCGTGGTACGGATAGGTAAATCATACAATTTGGCATGACGCCGGCCAAAGATTACCGGACTCGCAAAATTCGGAGACTGACATTATTAGGTCTGGTCGTCGCGTATTGTTTTAACTGTAAAGTGTGAACTAAATTTTAACTGACTTTTCAGCCGTATAAAAATCACTAACAGATGTTTGATACAGACCTAACGCCAAATTCTTAGCCGTATAAAAATACTAGTTTGCGTGGTGCGCGTGCTGCAAGCAGCACGCGGTTTTCTTTATCCATGTTATTGACAGGTGGTAGCTACCCTTTAAAAATTTTGAGAATCCATAGGAGATTAAAAATATTTAATAAACCGCTATGGGAAGCCCTAAATCAGTATGAAAACCCTTTAGGAGCCCTTAGCCATTAAGAAAAAAAAAAAAAGAAAAAAAATTACCAAGTCGTCGGCCCTGAGTTACGCTCACCCACTCGACCTTCGTTACGCTACGGGGGTCGGCGGCTCGCTTCGCTCGCCTCCTCCCCCCTCCGCTCCACTCAGGTCTCGTAGGTTCGCTCCACTCAGGACCTCCGACCTGTTTGATGTTTGCGTGGTGCGCGAGCTGCAAGCAGCTCGCGGTATTTTTTTCCTATTTTTGACAGGTAGAAAGACCCCTATAAAATTTTGAAAAAAAAAAAAAAAAAATTTAAAAAAAAAAAATTAAGAAATAAAAAATTTATGAAAAAAAAAAAAAAAAAAAAAATTTAAAACAAAAAAAAATTAAGAAAAAAAAAATTTATAAAAAAAAATATTACCCTCAAGTTTCCAAGTCGTCGGCCCACTATAATATTTGTTCAAACACCTAATGGATATCTCTAACCGTTGTGAAGTTACAGCCCTTTCAATTTTAGGGGAGGTTGGGGAGGTGGGGGGTGAGTTTTGAAAAATAATTTCGACTATCTAGATGCCCCTTGATAAGAATCTGAAAAAAAATTTGTTCCAAGTCTTAAGGCTTTCGAGATCCGCAAAAAAGGGGGGAGAGTGGGGGCAAAGGGGGCAACACTGAAAAAAAATTTTTACTTCCCCGAGCCTCCTCTATCCGATTCCGCAAAAAAAATTGTTCCAAGTCTCTTAGTTTCCGAGATCCTCAAAAGGGGGGGGGGAAGGGGGGCAAAAAGGGGGGGTTTGCGATTTTTCCCGAAGTTTCCAGACGTACCTCTATACGAATCCGTAAAAATATACCTACCTCCCCATCCACCAACAGGGAGAACAATTCTGTCAGTGAGTCAGTGAGTGGTAGTTTAAGTTTATATATTATAACTAGTTTGCGTGGTGCGCGTGCTGCAAGCAGCACGCGGTTCTCTTTTTCCATGTTTCTGACAGGTAGTGTTGCCCTTTTAAAATTTTGAGAATCCATAGGAGATTTAAAATATTTAATAAACCGCTATGGGAAGCCCTAAATCAGTATGAAAACCCTTTAGGAGCCCTTAGCCATTAAGAAAAAAAAAAAAAGAAAAAAATTTACCAAGTCGTCGGCCCTGAGTTACGCTCACCCACTCGACCTTCGTTACGCTACGGGGGTCGGCGGCTCGCTTCGCTCGCCTCCTCCCCCCTCCGCTCCACTCAGGTCTCGTAGGTTCGCTCCACTCAGGACCTCCGACGCCTACCCACTATAATATTTGTTCAAACACCTAATGGATATCTCCAACCGTTGTGAAGTTACAGCTCTTTCAATTTTAGGGGAGGTTGGGGAGGGGGGGGGGGTGAGTTTTGAAAAAATATTTTGTCTAACCAAGTTCCCCTTAATACAAATCTGAAAAAAAATTTGTTCCAAGTCTTAAGGCTTTCGAGATCCTCAAAAGGGGGGGAGAGGGGGGGCAAAGGGGGCAACACTGAAAAAAAATTTTTACTTTCCCGAGCCTCCTCTATCCGATTCCGCAAAAAACAAAAATTACGGGTCTCCTAGTTTCCGAGATCCTCAATAGGGGGGGGGCAAGGGGGGCAAAAAGGGGGGGTTTGGGATTTTTCCCCAACTCACCCGAGTTACTTGTTTATGAATCTGTCAAAATATACCCACCTCCCCATCCACCATCAGGGAGAACAATGATGTCAATGAGTCAGTCAGTGAGTGAGTGGTAGTCTAAGTTTATATAGTATAACTAGTTTGCGTGGTGCGCGTGCTGCAAGCAGCACGCGGTTTTCTTTTTCCATGTGTCTGACAGGTAGTGTTGCCCTTTTAAAATTTTGAGAATCCATAGGAGATGTAAAATATTTAATAAACCGCTATGGGAAGCCCTAAATCAGTATGAAAACCCTTTAGGAGCCCTAAAGCATTAAGAAAAAAAAAAAAGAAAAAAATTCACCAAGTCGTCGGCCCTGAGTTACGCTCACCCACTCGACCTTCGTTACGCTACGGAGGTCGGTGGCTCGCTTCGCTCGCCACCTCCCTCCTCCGCTCCACTCAGGTCTCGTAGGTTCGCTCCACTCAGGACCTCCGACCTGTTTGATGTTTGCGTGGTGCGCGAGCTGCAAGCAGCTCGCGGTATTTTTTTCCTATTTTTGACAGGTAGAGACCCTTATAAAGTTTTGAAAAAAAAAATTACTAAAAAAAAATTTAAGAAAAAAAAAATTAAAAAAAAAAAATTCAGAAAAAAAAAATTTTAGAAAAAAAAAATTATTAAAAAAAAAAAAAAAAATTAAGAAAAAAAAAAATTTAAGAAAAAAAAAATTTATAAAAAAAAATTTTATAAAAAAAAAAAAATAAAAAAAAAAATTAAGAAAAAAAAATTTTTAAAAAAATAATTACCCTCAAGTTTTCAAGTCGCCCCTGAGAATTTGTTCCAAGTCTCTTAACATTCGAAAAAGGGGCAAAAGGGGGGGAAGGGGGGCAAAAAGGGGGGGTTTGGGATTTTTCCCCAACTCACCAGACCTACCCCTATACGAATCCATCAAAATATACCCACCTCCCCATCCACCATCATGGAGAACAATTATGTCAATGAGTCAGTGAGTGAGTCAGTCAGTGGTAGTTTAAGTTTATATATTATAACTAGTTTGCGTGGTGCGCGTGCTGCAAGCAGCACGCGGTTTTCTTTTTCCATGTTTCTGACAGATGGTAATACCCTTCTAAAATTTTGAGAATCCATAGGAGATGTAAAATATTTAATAAACCGCTATGGGAAGCCCTAAATCAGTATGAAAACCCTTTAGGAGCGATAGAGCATTAAAAAAAAAAAAAAGAAAAAAATATCCCATGTCGTCGGCCCTGAGTTACGCTTCACCCACTCGACCTTCGTTACGCTACGGAGGTCGGCGGCTCGCTTCGCTCGCCACCTCCCCCCTCCGCTCCACTCAGGTCTCGTAGGTTCGCTCCACTCAGGACCTCCGACCTGTTTGATGTTTGCGTGGTGCGCGAGCTGCAAGCAGCTCGCGGTATTTTTTTCCTATTTTTGACAAGTAGAGACACTTAAAAAATTAAAAAAAAAAAAAATTAAAGAAAAAAAAAATTAAGAAAAAAAAAATTATGAAAAAAAAAAAAAAAAAAAATTAAAAAAAAAAAATTTGGAAAAAAAAAAAATTATAAAAAAAAAATATTACCCTCAAGTTTCCAAGTCGTCGGCCCTGAGTTACGCTCACCCACTCGACCTTCGTTACGCTACGGGGGTCGGCGGCTCGCTTCGCTCGCCACCTCCCCCCTCCGCTCCACTCAGGTCTCGTAGGTTCGCTCCACTCAGGACCTCCGACGCCTACCCACTATAATATTTGTTCAAACACCTAATGGATATCTCTAACCGTTGTGAAGTTACAGCCCTTTCAAATTTAGGGGAGGTTGGGGAGGGAGGGGGGGAAGTTTTGAATTTTTTTCGACCTACCACCTGCCCCTTTATAGGAATCTGAAAAAAAAATTGTTCCAAGTCTTAAGGCTTTCGAGATCCGCAAAAGGGGGGGAGAGGGGGGGCAAAGGGGGCAACACTGAAAAAATATTTTTACTTTCCCGAGCCTCCTCTATCCGATTCCGCAAAAAAAATTGTTCCAAGTCTCTTAGTTTCCGAGATCCTCAATAGGGGGGGGGGAAGGGGGGCAAAAAGGGGGGGTTTGCGATTTTTCCCGAAGTTTCCAGACGTACCTCTATACGAATCCGTAAAAATATACCTACCTCCCCATCCACCAACAGGGAGAACAATTCTGTCAGTGAGTGAGTCAGTGGTAGTCTAAGTTTATATATTATAACTAGTTTGCGTGGTGCGCGAGCTGCGAGCAGCTCGCGGTTTTCTTTATCCATGTGTTTGACAGGTAGGTTTACCCTTTTAAAATTTTGAGAATCCATAGGAGATGTAAAATATTTAATAAACCGCTATGGGAAGCCCTAAATCAGTATGAAAACCCTTTAGGAGCCCTAAAGCATTAAGAAAAAAAAAAAAAGAAAAAAATTCACCAAGTCGTCGGCCCCGAGTTACGCTCACCCACTCGACCTTCGTTACGCTACGGAGGTCGGTGGCTCGCTTCGCTCGCCACCTCCCTCCTCCGCTCCACTCAGGTCTCGTAGGTTCGCTCCACTCAGGACCTCCGACCTGTTTGATGTTTGCGTGGTGCGCGAGCTGCAAGCAGCTCGCGGTATTTTTTTTCTATTTTTGACAGGTAGAGACCCTTATAAAGTTTTGAAAAAAAAAATTACTAAAAAAAAATTTAAGAAAAAAAAAATTAAAAAAAAAAAATTAAGAAAAAAAAAAAAAAAAAAAAATTAAGAAAAAAAAAAATTTAAGAAAAAAAAAATTTTTAAAAAAAAATTTTATTAAAAAAAAAAAATAAAAAAAAAAAAATTGAGAAAAAAAAAATTTATAAAAAAAAAATTACCCTCAAGTTTTCAAGTCGCCCCTGAGAATTTGTTCCAAGTCTCTTAACATTCGAAAAAGGGGCAAAAGGGGGGGAAGGGGGGCAAAAAGGGGGGGTTTGGGATTTTTCCCCAACTCACCAGACCTACCCCTATACGAATCCATCAAAATATACCCACCTCCCCATCCACCATCATGGAGAACAATTATGTCAATGAGTCAGTGAGTGAGTCAGTCAGTGGTAGTTTAAGTTTATATATTATAAAACTAGTTTGCGTGGTGCGCGTGCTGCAAGCAGCACGCGGTTTTCTTTATCCATGTTATTGACAGGTGGTAGCTACCCTTTAAAAATTTTGAGAATCCATAGGAGATTAAAAATATTTAATAAACCGCTATGGGAAGCCCTAAATCAGTATGAAAACCCTTTAGGAGCCCTAAAGCATTATGAAAAAAAAAAAAAGAAAAAAAATCCCATGTCGTCGGCCCTGAGTTACGCTTCACCCACTCGACCTTCGTTACGCTACGGAGGTCGGCGGCTCGCTTCGCTCGCCACCTCCCCCCTCCGCTCCACTCAGGTCCCGTAGGTTCGCTCCACTCAGGACCTCCGACCTGTTTGATGTTTGCGTGGTGCGCGAGCTGCAAGCAGCTCGCGGTATTTTTTTCCTATTTTTGACAAGTGGACCCTTAAACAATTTTGAAAAAAAAAAAAAAATTAAAAAAAAAAAATTAAGAAAAAAAAAATTTTTGAAAAAAAAAAAAAAAAAAAAAAAAAATTTTTGGAAAAAAAAAAAAAAAATTTAAAAAAAAAATTACCCTCAAGTTTCCAAGTCGTCGGCCCTGAGTTACGCTCACCCACTCGACCTTCGTTACGCTACGGGGGTCGGCGGCTCGCTTCGCTCGCCACCTCCCCCCTCCGCTCCACTCAGGTCTCGTAGGTTCGCTCCACTCAGGACCTCCGACGCCTACCCACTATAATATTTGTTCAAACACCTAATGGATATCTCTAACCGTTGTGAAGTTACAGCTCTTTCAATTTTAGGGGAGGTTGGGGAGGGGGGGGGGAGGAGTTTTGAAAAAATATTTTGTCTAACCAAGTTCCCCTTAATACAAATCTGAAAAAAAAATTGTTCCAAGTCTTAAGGTTTTCGAGATTCGAAAAAGGGGGGGAGAGGGGGGGAAAAGGGGGCAACACTGAAAAAAAATTTTTACTTTCCCGAGCCTCCTCTATCCGATTCCGCAAAAAACAAAAATTACGGGTCTCCTAGTTTCCGAGATCCTCAAAAGGGGGGGGGCAAGGGGGGCAAAAAGGGGGGGTTTGGGATTTTTCCCCAACTCACCCGAGTTACTTGTTTACGAATCTGTCAAAATATACCCACCTCCCCATCCACCATCAGGGAGAACAATGATGTCAATGAGTGAGTCAGTGAGTCAGTGGTAGTCTAAGTTTATATATTATAACTAGTTTGCGTGGTGCGCGTGCTGCAAGCAGCACGCGGTTTTCTTTTTCCATGTTTCTGACAGATGGTAATACCCTTCTAAAATTTTGAGAATCCATAGGAGATTTAAAATATTTAATAAACCGCTATGGGAAGCCCTAAATCAGTATGAAAACCCTTTAGGAGCCCTAAAGCATTAAGAAAAAAAAAAAGAAAAAAAAATCCCATGTCGTCGGCCCTGAGTTACGCTTCACCCACTCGACCTTCGTTACGCTACGGAGGTCGGCGGCTCGCTTCGCTCGCCACCTCCCCCCTCCGCTCCACTCAGGTCTCGTAGGTTCGCTCCACTCAGGACCTCCGACCTGTTTGATGTTTGCGTGGTGCGCGAGCTGCAAGCAGCTCGCGGTATTTTTTTCCTATTTTTGACAAGTAGAGATCCTAAAAAAATTTTGAAAAAAAAAAAATTTTAAGAAAAAAAAAATTAAGAAAAAAAAAATTTTGGAAAAAAAAAAAAAAAAAAAAAATAATAATTAAGAAAAAAAAAATTATAAAAAAAAATATTACCCTCAAGTTTCCAAGTCGTCGGCCCTGAGTTACGCTCACCCACTCGACCTTCGTTACGCTACGGGGGTCGGCGGCTCGCTTCGCTCGCCACCTCCCCCCTCCGCTCCACTCAGGTCTCGTAGGTTCGCTTCACTCAGGACCTCCGACGCCTACCTACTATAATATTTGTCCAAACACCTAATGGATATCTCTAACCGTTGTGAAGTTACAGCCCTTTCAATTTTAGGGGAGGTTGGGGAGGGGGGGGGTGAATTTTGAAAAAATATTTTGTCTAACCAAGTTCCCCTTAATACAAATCTGAAAAAAAAATTGTTCCAAGTCTTAAGGCTTCCGAGATCCGCAAAAGGGGGGGTGAGGGGGGGCAAAGGGGGCAACACTGAAAAAAAATTTTTACTTTCCCGAGCCTCCTCTATCCGATTCCGCAAAAAACAAAAATTACGGGTCTCCTAGTTTCCGAGATCCTCAATAGGGGGGGGGGGAGGGGGGGCAAAAAGGGGGGGTTTGGGATTTTTCCCCAACTCACCCGAGTTACTTGTTTATGAATCTGTCAAAATATACCCACCTCCCCATCCACCATCAGGGAGAACAATGATGTCAATGAGTGAGTGAGTCAGTCAGTGGTAGTCTAAGTTTATATATTATAACTAGTTTGCGTGGTGCGCGTGCTGCGAGCAGCACGCGGTTTTCTTTTTCCATGTTTCTGACAGATGGTAATACCCTTCTAAAATTTTGAGAATCCATAGGAGATTAAAAATATTTAATAAACCGCTATGGGAACCCCTAAATCAGTATGAAAACCCTTTAGGAGCCCTAAACCATAAGAAAAAAAAAAAGAAAAAAATTCACCAAGTCGTCGGCCCTGAGTTACGCTCACCCACTCGACCTTCGTTACGCTACGGAGGTCGGTGGCTCGCTTCGCTCGCCACCTCCCTCCTCCGCTCCACTCAGGTCTCGTAGGTTCGCTCCACTCAGGACCTCCGACCTGTTTGATGTTTGCGTGGTGCGCGAGCTGCAAGCAGCTCGCGGTATTTTTTTCCTATTTTTGACAGGTAGAGACCCTTATAAAGTTTTGAAAAAAAAAATTACTAAAAAAAAATAAATGAAAAAAAAAATTTAAGAAAAAAAAAATTATTAAAAAAAAAAAAAAAAAAAAATTAAGAAAAAAAAAATTTTAAGAAAAAAAAAATTTGTAAAAAAAAAATTTTATTAAAAAAAAAAAAATTAAAAAAAAAAAAAATTTAGAAAAAAAAAATTTATAAAAAAAAAATTACCCTCAAGTTTTCAAGTCGCCCCTGAGAATTTGTTCCAAGTCTCTTAACATTCGAAAAAGGGGCAAAAGGGGGGGAAGGGGGGCAAAAAGGGGGGGTTTGGGATTTTTCCCCAACTCACCAGACCTACCCCTATACGAATCCATCAAAATATACCCACCTCCCCATCCACCATCAGGGAGAACAATTATGTCAATGAGTCAGTCAGTGAGTGAGTCAGTGGTAGTTTAAGTTTATATATTATAATAACTAGTTTGCGTGGTGCGCGTGCTGCAAGCAGCACGCGGTTTTCTTTTTCCATGTTTCTGACAGATGGTAATACCCTTCTAAAATTTTGAGAATCCATAGGAGATGTAAAATATTTAATAAACCGCTATGGGAAGCCCTAAATCAGTATGAAAACCCTTTAGGAGCCCTAAGTAGGTATTAAGAAAAAAAAAAAAAAAAATCCATGTCGTCGGCCCTGAGTTACGCTTCACCCACTCGACCTTCGTTACGCTACGGAGGTCGGCGGCTCGCTTCGCTCGCCACCTCCCCCCTCCGCTCCACTCAGGTCTCGTAGGTTCGCTCCACTCAGGACCTCCGACCTGTTTGATGTTTGCGTGGTGCGCGAGCTGCAAGCAGCTCGCGGTATTTTTTTCCTATTTTTGACAAGTAGACCCTTAAACAATTTTGAAAAAAAAAAAAAAATTAAAAAAAAAAAATTAAGAAAAAAAAAAATTTGGAAAAAAAAAAAAAAAAAAATTAAAAAAAAAAATTTTTGGAAAAAAAAAAAAAAATTTAAAAAAAAAATATTACCCTCAAGTTTCCAAGTCGTCGGCCCTGAGTTACGCTCACCCACTCGACCTTCGTTACGCTACGGGGGTCGGCGGCTCGCTTCGCTCGCCTCCTCCCCCCTCCGCTCCACTCAGGTCTCGTAGGTTCGCTCCACTCAGGACCTCCGACGCCTACCCACTATAATATTTGTTCAAACACCTAATGGATATCTCTAACCGTTGTGAAGTTACAGCTCTTTCAATTTTAGGGGAGGTTGGGGAGGGGGGGGGGGAGTTTTGAAAAATAATTTGTCTAACCAAGTTCCCCTTATCAAGATTCTGAAAAAAAAATTGTTCCAAGTCTTAAGGTTTTCGAGATTCGAAAAAGGGGGGGAGAGGGGGGGCATAGGGGGCAACACTGAAAAATTATTTTTACTTTCCCGAGCCTCCTCTATCCGATTCCGTAAAAAACAAAAATTACGGGTCTCCTAGTTTCCGAGATCCTCAAAAGGGGGGGGGCAAGGGGGGCAAAAAGGGGGGGTTTGGGATTTTTCCCCAACTCACCCGAGTTACTTGTTTACGAATCTGTCAAAATATACCCACCTCCCCATCCACCATCAGGGAGAACAATTATGTCAATGAGTCAGTCAGTCAGTGAATGAGTGAGTGAGTGGTAGTTTAGGTTTATATATTATAACTAGTTTGCGTGGTGCGCGTGCTGCAAGCAGCACGCGGTTTTTTTTTTTCATGTTTCTGACAGGTAGAGAGATCCTTATAAAATTTTGAGAATCCATATGAGATTTAAAATATTTAATAAACCGCTATGGGAACCCCTAAATCAGTATGAAAACCCTTTAGGAGCCCTAAAACATTCATCCAAGTCGTCGGCCCTGAGTTACGCTCACCCACTCGACCTTCGTTACGCTACGGGGGTCGGCGGCTCGCTTCGCTCGCCACCTCCCCCCTCCGCTCCACTCAGGTCTCGTAGGTTCGCTCCACTCAGGACCTCCGACGCCTACCTACTATAATATTTGTCCAAACACCTAATGGATATCTCTAACCGTTGTAAAGTTACAGCCCTTTCAATTTTAGGGGAGGTTGGGGAGGGAGGGGGGGAGTTTTGAAAAAATATTTCGACTATCTAGATGCCCCTTGTTAAGAATCTGAAAAAAAAAATGATCCAAGTCTCTTAACTTCCGAGATCCGCAAAAGGGGGGGAGAATGGGGGCAAAGGGGGCAACACTGAAAAAAAATTTTTACTTTCCCGAGCCTCCTCTATACGAATCTGTAAAAAAAATTGTTCCAAGTCTCTTAGTTTCCAAGATCCTCAAAAGGGGGGGGGGGAAGGGGGGCAAAAAGGGGAGGTTTGCGATTTTTCCCAAAGTCACCAGACCTACCTCTATACGAATCCGTAAAAATATACCTACCTCCCCATCCACCAACAGGGAGAACAATTCTGTCAGTCAGTGAGTCAGTCAGTGGTAGTCTAAGTTTATATATTATAAAGTTTATAACTAGTTTGCGTGGTGCGCGTGCTGCAAGCAGCACGCGGTTTTCTTTATCCATGTTATTGACAGGTGGTAGCTACCCTTTAAAAATTTTGAGAATCCATAGGAGATTAAAAATATTTAATAAACCGCTATGGGAAGCCCTAAATCAGTATGAAAACCCTTTAGGAGCCCTTAGCCATTAAGAAAAAAAAAAAAAAGAAAAAAATTTACCAAGTCGTCGGCCCTGAGTTACGCTCACCCACTCGACCTTCGTTACGCTACGGGGGTCGGCGGCTCGCTTCGCTCGCCTCCTCCCCCCTCCGCTCCACTCAGGTCTCGTAGGTTCGCTCCACTCAGGACCTCCGACCCCAACTATAATATTTGTCCAAACACCTAATGGATATCTCTAACCGTTGTAAAGTTACAACCCTTTCAATTTTAGGGGAGGTTGGGGAGGGAGGGGTGAGTTTTGAAAAAATATTCTGACTAATTAAGTTCCCCTTTACAAGAATCTGAAAAAAAATTTGTTCCAAGTCTTAAGGCTTCCGAGATCCGCAAAAGGGGGGGAGAGTGGGGGCAAAAGGGGCAACACTGAAAAAAAATTTTTACTTTCCCGAGCCTCCTCTATACGAATCTGTAAAAAAAAAAGTTCCAAGTCTTAAGGTTCTCGAGATTCCAAAAAGGGGGGGGGGAAGGGGGGCAAAAAGGGGGGGTTTGCGATTTTTCCCGAAGTCACCAGACCTACCTCTATACGAATCCGTCAAAATATACCTACCTCCCCATCCACCATCAGGGAGAACAATTCTGTCAGTCAGTGAGTGGTAGTCTAAGTTTATATATTATAACTAGTTTGCGTGGTGCGCGTGCTGCAAGCAGCACGCGGTTTTCTTTATCCATGTGTTTGACAGGTAGGTTTACCCTTTTAAAATTTTGAGAATCCATAGGAGATTTAAAATATTTAATAAACCGCTATGGGAACCCCTAAATCAGTATGAAAACCCTTTAGGAGCCCTTAGCCATTAAGAAAAAAAAAAAAAAGAAAAAAATTTACCAAGTCGTCGGCCCTGAGTTACGCTCACCCACTCGACCTTCGTTACGCTACGGGGGTCGGCGGCTCGCTTCGCTCGCCTCCTCCCCCCTCCGCTCCACTCAGGTCTCGTAGGTTCGCTCCACTCAGGACCTCCGACGCCTACCCACTATAATATTTGTTCAAACACCTAATGGATATCTCCAACCGTTGTGAAGTTACAGCTCTTTCAATTTTAGGGGAGGTTGGGGAGGGGGGGGGGTGAGTTTTGAAAAAATATTCTGACTAATTAAGTTCCCCTTTACAAGAATCTGAAAAAAAATTTGTTCCAAGTCTTAAGGCTTTCGAGATCCGCAAAAGGGGGGGAGAGTGGGGGCAAAGGGGGCAACACTGAAAAAAATTTTTACTTCCCCGAACCTCCTCTATCCGATTCCGCAAAAAAAATTGTTCCAAGTCTCTTAGTTTCCGAGATCCTCAAAAGGGGGGGGGGAAGGGGGGCAAAAAGGGGGGGTTTGCGATTTTTCCCGAAGTCACCAGACCTACCTCTATACGAATCCGTCAAAATATACATACCTCCCCATCCACCAACAGGGAGAACAATTCTGTCAGTCAGTCAGTGAGTGAGTGGTAGTCTAAGTTTATATATTATAATAACTAGTTTGCGTGGTGCGCGTGCTGCAAGCAGCACGCGGTTTTCTTTATCCATGTGTTTGACAGGTTGAGAGTACCCTTGTAAAATTTTGAGAATCCATAGGAGATATAAAATATTTAATAAACCGCTATGGGAAGCCCTAAATCAGTATGAAAACCCTTTAGGAGCCCTAAAGCATTAAGAAAAAAAAAAAGAAAAAAAAATCTTATGTCGTCGGCCCTGAGTTACGCTTCACCCACTCGACCTTCGTTACGCTACGGAAGTCGGCGGCTCGCTTCGCTCGCCACCTCCCCCCTCCGCTCCACTCAGGTCTCGTAGGTTCGCTCCACTCAGGACCTCCGACCTGTTTGATGTTTGCGTGGTGCGCGAGCTGCAAGCAGCTCGCGGTATTTTTTTCCTATTTTTGACAAGTAGAGAGACCCTTAAAAATTTTGAAAAAAAAAAAAAATTTAAAAAAAAAAAATTAAGAAAAAAAAAATTTATGAAAAAAAAAAAAAAAAAATTAAAAAAAAAAATTCTTATAAAAAAATAATATTACCCTAAGTTTCCAAGTCGTCGGCCCTGAGTTACGCTCACCCACTCGACCTTCGTTACGCTACGGGGGTCGGCGGCTCGCTTCGCTCGCCACCTCCCCCCTCCGCTCCACTCAGGTCTCGTAGGTTCGCTCCACTCAGGACCTCCGACGCCTACCCACTATAATATTTGTTCAAACACCTCATGGATATCTCTAACCGTTGTGAAGTTACAGCCCTTTCAATTTTAGGGGAGGTTGGGGAGGGGGGGGGTGAGTTTTGAAAAAATATTTTGTCTAACCAAGTTCCCCTTAATACAAATCTGAAAAAAAAATTGTTCCAAGTCTTAAGGCTTACGAGATTTGAAAAAGTGGGGGAGAGGGGGGGCAAAGAGGGCAACACTGAAAAAAAATTTTTACTTCCCCGAGCCTCCTCTATCCGATTCCGCAAAAAAAATTGTTCCAAGTCTCTTAGTTTCCGAGATCCTCAAAAAGGGGGGGGGAAGGGGGGCAAAAAGGGGGGGTTTGCGATTTTTCCCGAAGTTACCAGACGTACCTCTATACGAATCCGTCAAAATATACCTACCTCCCCATCCACCAACAGGGAGAACAATTCTGTCAGTCAGTGAGTGAGTCAGTGGTAGTCTAAGTTTATATATTATAATAATAATAACTAGTTTGCGTGGTGCGCGTGCTGCAAGCAGCACGCGGTTTTCTTTATCCATGTTATTGACAGGTGGTAGCTACCCTTTAAAAATTTTGAGAATCCATAGGAGATTAAAAATATTTAATAAACCGCTATGGGAAGCCCTAAATCAGTATGAAAACCCTTTAGGAGCCCTTAGCCATTAAGAAAAAAAAAAAAAAGAAAAAAATTTACCAAGTCGTCGGCCCTGAGTTACGCTCACCCACTCGACCTTCGTTACGCTACGGGGGTCGGCGGCTCGCTTCGCTCGCCTCCTCCCCCCTCCGCTCCACTCAGGTCTCGTAGGTTCGCTCCACTCAGGACCTCCGACGCCTACCCACTATAATATTTGTTCAAACACCTAATGGATATCTCCAACCGTTGTGAAGTTACAGCTCTTTCAATTTTAGGGGAGGTTGGGGAGGGGGGGGGGGGTGAGTTTTGAAAAAATATTCTGACTAATTAAGTTCCCCTTTACAAGAATCTGAAAAAAAAATTGTTCCAAGTCTTAAGGCTTTCGAGATTCTAAAAAGGGGGGTAGAGGGGGGGCAAAAGGGGCAACACTGAAAAAAAATTTTTACTTCCCCGAGCCTCCTCTATCCGAATCCGTAAAAAAAATTTTTCCAAGTCTCTTAGTTTCCGAGATCCTCAAAAGAGGGGGGGGAAGGAGGGCAAAAAGGGGGGGTTTGCGATTTTTCCCTAACTCACCAGACCTACCTCTATACGAATCCGTCAAAATATACCTACCTCCCCATCCACCAACAGGGAGAACAATTCTGTCAGTGAGTCAGTCAGTCAGTGGTAGTCTAAGTTTATATATTATAATAATAATAATGAACTATTTCTAAAAACCATAAAATGATTCGTGAATCATTGTTGATTTTGATTGAGTATTATGCATTCATTCACTTTTTGAAAAGTTAGGAAAACTATAGGTAACCTATAATAATTAGGTGAGTCCTCGGTTAATTAAATCCAGAGATACCTAACTATTTCTGTTTGTTCCGTTTAGCTGGTGACAGCAGTCGCAAGTTGCAACGATACTAGGATGTAACTCTAGACTTCTAGAGTAAAATTAGCAGTGCAATAACCGAGGCGTTTCAAGCACTTCGCTGTTGAAACGAGACAGGAGGAATAGATATTAACAATAATGAATATCTTTTTTATTGTCTTTATTAAGCTTATGACGCGGAAGGCGATAAAACGGGTTGCTCGATGTAGTCATAGGATTATAGACCACAATAGAATTGATGATTACTTTCAAACAGTAAAGATAAACACCGTGTAATAACTATGTCCTGTGAGTAGAACAAAAATGTAGTAAAACACGATCAAGACAAAAATATGAAAATAAGATAGATTATTTCGCAGGTTTTGAAGAAATTTTAAAATTCTTTTACCTGGTCTAAGGGAGAAATTGGAGGCTCATACAACCAAAACATAGGTATTTAGAAAAAGGGCAATATTATACATTTTATGAAATCGACTTCAATTTCGCGAGGAGGTAGCAATTTCCTGCACTCGCGAGGTGTTTAAAAACGGCTAAGTAGGATTTTGTAGAGCATTATATTTACGTACTTAAACTCAGGCCTTTACATCTTTACTAGATGATTTATACAGAGTCAGGAGGCAATCTTTGCCTACACTTAACGGGACACTGTAGTGCCTGGGACATTGTTGAGATGGAATAGTCTTGCCCAGCACCTAAACCATCCTCGCAGCTAAGTCGGTCATATCCACAGGAAAGACAATGGTCAATACGTGTGGGACTGACTAGCCGCGGGTTTCCTCATGATGTTTTCCTTCAGTGCATTTAAGTTTTCGACACGAAAAGTCCATTGATGCACGGCCGGATTCGAATTAACGATCTTCGGATCGAAATTCGAAGTACTTATCCACTTGGCCAACACGGCTATATACGTACTTAGGTAAACATTAAACTACGTACATTTTCCATTGTGCATTGTCCTTATAGGGATTTATTTTAGGTATTTCATAATTCTATTACAGGAACAAACAATAAATTTATAATTTTTAGGGTATTTCCACCTTTAGCAGTAGTGATATTACGCATCACACTTAATATTATAAAGGTGAAAGTTTGTTTGTAAGCGTGTGTACGTTTGTTTCTCATTCACGCTCAAATGGCTAAACGGATTTAAATGAAATTTGGTACTTACCAGGATAGCTTATTTCCTAGATAAATACATAGGTTACTTTTGATCGCGGTATTCCCACAGGAACGGGAACTTATGCACCGTGGATCTCATAAACCATGATACAAATAGTCGATTGAGTTCTATTGCAGGTGGGTCAGTATATACTTTTATATCTATACCTATACCTAACACTAATTCTGAATCACACATATTTTTTTCATATTTGTGGTAGACATAATTACATACTTATGTCTTGGGGGTAGTCAAAGGAATGTCCAGATACATATTTGGTAGGTACATGCTCACATTTTGAAAAAGTGAAATGTTCCAAGACTATTGATACTAATTAGAGAGTCTCTATGTTTCTCTTCATCGCAAAGTTCGTTAATGCGTACAAGGTACATCTATAAAAACAAAAACCCCATGATGTCGGGTTCGATCCTACGACCTTCCGATCGAGAATCAAGGCACTAACCCACTCAAGACGACCAACGCCCAAACTAACTAGAGTAGTAATTTCAGTTTATAATTTCAAAAAACATAAAATTATTAAAACTCGTACCATCAACTACTCATCGTAGAGATCATAGTTTAAAACTGTTATAGCCATACATTAGATTGAAGGTCTGATATAATAGCCCAACACGAAATAAATTACATATTATAAATAATATTTATGTAGTTCCAATAAGATTTTAGTAAATAGATTTATTGCTACCACGTTTTATTATCTAGAGCTGTAAAATACACGAGTTACTATCGATTCTGTTTACATTATGGGGAATCGAAGTGTCGCCTGGAAATGCTTTGTTGATAGACACTTCTTTAGTTATTTTACTTATGTATTTTTAGTGCTTTTGTGTAAAATAATGTGTGACACATGCATGTAATGTATTTTTCATCGACTTCAAAAAAGAACGAGGTTCTATGTTTCATTGTATATATTTTTTTATGTTCATCATAATATATTTTTTTATTTAAGTATGTATGTATGATTATTCCGTAAATAGTGGAACGATTTTGATATAATTATAGTCTAGACTTTTACCCTGTGGACTAGAATTATGTTAGGTATCTAATAATCACCAGCCATGGTCTGGTGACAATCCTTCGTTCGTATGAGCAAGTGGCCAACTCTGGTGACGGAGTTTTTAGGCCGCCTAAAGGCCTCCGACTTTAAAAGCCGGGACCGACAATTTAACGTGCCATCCGAAGCACGGAAGCGCTCAGCTAATAATGCCACTTGCGGTAACCCATCCAAGTTGTGACCGCTCAGAACTAAAATGAAATGGTGACAATGAAAAGGCAGCAGTGAAGTATTGGATGCGACAGGCACAGGATCAAAAAAAATGGCGTAAAAATAAAGAGGCCTAATACTCAGTAGTGGGTTAGATGTGGGCTTAATAGATAGTTAGATACCCAGATCTAATAAAGTTGAGTTTATCCAAGACCTCTCGGGACAGAAAACATAAATAGAGATGAGAAAGAATACTCTAATAAAGATTTTGGTTCTCACCCCCAATTTGTCTCAATGTTAAGATTTTAACACGAAACACGAAGAAACATTTTATATAAACAAAGTTCCATAGAAATTAAATGATCTAAAAAATTAAAAACACTCGCAGTGGGACGAAGGGCACGCCGCGTAATCATAACGATGTGCGCAGAGGGCCTAATCCCACTTGGATCCCGAGTGTCGATAAATCAGTCATGGTGACATCACCGTCTGAACGACGGCCTTCCAGTTAATAGCAGCATACATTTTCATAGTAAGTACCCCTATGTAGGTCGGGACGTCTCTTTAATCACAGCAAATGGTTTATGGGAATCAGATTTTTATAGGAAACATAAACTAATTTACAAATTACTTCGTCCTTTTCAATCGAATCAAACATCTTGCTATTAAAGTGTCACATTATAAAGCACATGAAACGATTTACAGGCGTCTATGCCAAGCAGAAAAATGTTTTTGTTGATGAAGTGGTACTAGATGCGGCTCAACAAACTTGCAAAAAGAAAACATTTACGATATCTCGGCATTTTTGGATTTTTTGGACTGGATGGGGAAACCCATTGTATATAATCGATTAAAAGTGTCTTAATATTCATAGATTATTTCGCTAATATAAAGGAAAGGTTGTATTGTGGTAGTCTGCACTACATTACCGCGCGTCGTCGATAACAGAATAGGTATTGGAAAATCGTATAGAGCCCGTTCTGTATTTAAAATTGGTAGAGTGAGGATCGACGGCAATCGGGTGCGCTCACGCAGTCAGTGGCCCGCAAGTCGCCGCGTCGTGCACTCCGCTCTCGGAGCCGCTCTGCCCCACGCCGACCGCACTCGAGAATACCGAACGCATAATCCGATACACCCACAACATAAAAACCCAAACAAAAATACCTTTTTATTGACACAAAATAAAGAGAGCATTTTTTTGCAAATCATATACTTAACACGTGTTTTAATACAGTTGGCGCGAACTCTCATAGTGTAGTCTATCCACGTTTTTCACTGCGAGTGAATAATTAGCGAAGTTGCTCTGAGAAATTTCACTTTTACCGGCGAGGATCCTCTCGTCTACGCTGCGTCTGCACTAGCCGAGAAAATGCAACACTGATTCGAGTGAGTATACTCCTTTAATAATGATCGAAACTATTATTACCCGTAGCTTGCTTACTGAGCGAATAAGGCGCAGACTGAAAACCGTAGTATTTCACAGTATAACGTTAGATTACAATTGCCACTTTCAACCAAATTGACATTGAAACATGCAAAATAAATAAACTCATTATGTATTGGGTAACAGCAAATTCATCAACACTAGGATATAATTATCATTGGTACCTACTTGCTAATTTGAAAACATAAATTTGAGCTCTATCTTTAAGCACCCAAGAACTCTATCGCAGCTTGGTTTTAGACTTTCAAGGTACAAGTTAAAAGCCATCTTAGCAAATCAGTATTAAATATTATACTTAATCATTTTACGAAAGTATCTAGCAGAGAGTAATTTCGGTTCAAAATACTATTTTGCCTTGTAAACTTTTTCACGTAATAAGACAAGCTAGTTTTAGATCTTATACCATTTATTTAACTAAGTATAGGTATGCTAGCTATTTATTTAACCCATTATTGTATTTATTTAAACGTCTATCTATATTGATTATAGGTATATCAATTCGACAATCAGTTTTATTTTAATGTTGTAAAACTGCGGAGCAACCGAAGCTACCTAGTTAGTATTTAAATAATACACATAATTAAAACATTTTCTGATAGACCGGTAGTTTTGCATTTAAATTAAATAAAATATTCAAAATTACAGTAATATTGTATTCAATCTTCTCAATTTATTTCTAAGGTTATAAATAAGTCCAAGCTTTAATTGCAAGTCCAAAATAAGGTTTTATTGCAAGAAACATTAGGTATGTTGAATATAACGAACATGTTCAATGTTCCCTTTTGCAGTAAAAAATAGATAACATTTTCTTATGTATCCAAACTGAAATATTTCGTTAAAAAAAAACATATTAGTATGCTAATATGACTAAACTTTAACCTGTTTATTTATAGTAACCAATTTGCGTCCGTCAACTTGTTAGTTTATTTTATTGTAAGTAGGTACCTACATTAAATAAAACAGAATTACTTATATAAAAAATTATCATGTAAATGATTATGGACCATACATTAAATGAATTAATTTAAATCAAAATAGAATTAAATAATGATTAAGTAGCAAAACATAATATTCTGGGTCAGAATGTGATTAATTTTAAATTATAATTCTGATTCCACCTCGCACAAGCTGTGACATTTGACACTGTCACAGGTTATTATGTAGTGTGTGTACAATGAATCTGCTGCTATTAGATAACACACTAGTATTTGCTAAATAACATACTAGCTGAGTAATTTACTCATTTCATTCACCTGTTTTTGTGTGTGTGTGTATGTTTCAAGAAAAATGTTGTAAGTATTACATTTACGAGTACAAAAAAAAATATTTTTACCTAATTTAAATTAGAACTTTATCTATAAAACACAAATGAAACATAACTAAAATAAAAACACTCGATTAATATACATTTCAATCAAAAATTACATCCTTTTATCGGGGATTAAAAATAGTCTGTCATGAAATACAATCTTTCAAAAATCGAATCGAATTTCTCGCAAAACTTCCTGTAAGACGTAACATTTCCTGTGCTAGTAAAACCAACGAACCAACATCATTACTAATAGGTCATGCAGCACAGCCATTATTGGCTCTGATTTTTGGCATTTTATCACCTTTTACCTGACTGCCGCAATACAAAACTAGGCACTACTGGACTGACATCCACTGCTTCTACGGCCATTATTGACCAGCCCAGTATACGAGCAGTAGTTTCAGGAAACTCTCTTTTCACGAAACTTTTATCTGAATTCCCAGATATTGCTCGACCACCTGGACCAGAGCATGGGATTAGAAAAATACGGAGAAAATTTATCAAACCTTTTCTAAACAAAACGAAACTTACATTTAGGATGACTATACAGTCATTCTACATAGTACTTATACGTATCTCAAGGCACGATAGACATTCTCTTGTATCTTTACGACAGTAGGTATATTTCTAGGTGAATGACCAAAGGCTAGTGTTTCAGAAGTGCTAATTCTTACTTTTGTCGTATAATAGCACAAATATTTTTCACTATTAGCTGGGACCTTGTGGGGCCGTAAATGGTTTCTACTGGTGCACTTTATATTTGCCTGTGAATTTGTTTTGCGTCATACAAAGGGTATTTTGGGAATTTTAGTCTCATAATCCCCTTTAGAGCTGAAGGTGATTTTAGCACTAAAATTCCAAAAATCTCTTTTAAAAGGTTAAAAGTTAGTTAAAAGTTAAGCGTTAAAATACCCTTTAAAATCCCCTGATGCTCAAATATGGGTTAACCAATTCATATAGAGTTTTGGCTTAGAAATTCTAAAAAAGGAGTTAGCTGATGCAAACTTTCATAATACAATTTTCGAGGTTGTATAATTTAAACCAATAAACGTATTATATCATGCTAGTGCTCTACCTAAAAAAGTAGGTATCACCAACTCAGCTGTCACCATCAATATCTCTTATTATTCCATTGTCTCCTAGGCCTTTATATTAGTCACGCCGTTCGCCCCGAATAGCCTCCTAGTCTACATTAATTATATTGTCGTTGATAATTTTCGCGCTTGTGTCGTGAGAACAATCGTCGGACAGGTCGCGGTGTCAATGGAAGGCGACGAAGTGACCCTTAAGCCAAAGCCCTATCTATGCAACAATTATTATTTATGATATCATCGTCCATATCCACAGGAAAGACAGAGCTGACAGGATGGTTTAAGTGCTGGGCAAGCCTATTGCATCTCAACAATGTTCCAGGCACTACCGTGTCCCGTTAAGTGTAGGCAAAGCGTGCCTCCTGACTCTGTATAAATCATCTAGTAAAGATGTAAGGGTCTGAGGTCTGTCATCGTCTAATTCTTCGCTTTTCAGTATGAAAAAAAAGTTATTTTAAATCTTAACAATAATTTTCTCTTTGCGGTAATCGCTTTGAGTAGTAGTAAAAAAAGAATAGTCTATGTTTATGGGCTATGTTTTTTTCTAAAAATGGTATTAATCTAAGATTGTTCTCACTGGCAGTTGGCCACTTGCTCCATACGAACTTACTTACTGGCAGTTAACATAAGTAGGTAAATGTTGTTTTTTTAATTAAGAGGTTGGCTAATAGATAAACAGTTGATAGTAACATCAAGCACATCCTAACTTCCGCTTTGAAAAACATCTCGATGAGATTTCGTCAAAGAAACGGGTTAAATGGACTAAAGCAATAAATGTAGCCCTCACCGTGAACTGGCCGAACAACCGACTCGAGGCCGACCCGACAGTATACAACGCTATCTATAACATATTAATTACGAACATCTGTAACGTTTCGTTTCAAGCTGAAAAATAAATAATCACGCGAAAATCTCATACGTACCTACTGTGGGTACAAGAACAAATCATTCTGCGTGAAACGTATTAATATTGTTGGAGAGACAGTCTTTTTGCTCGCATTCGATTCCTCGGAGAGTCTGGGAATGTTGAGCCATTAGCTGGATTGGTACTCACGAAATAGATACAGAAACTGTTGGCTTTCAATTTTATTGGTATCTGTATTCGAACACGACAGAACAGACCTACCTACTTCTTAATTATTAGGTGCGTAGAAACCTACAGTTAGGTTTCTTCGTTCTGTTGTTGTAGCTTGTAGATATGCAAATATTTATCGCCCGTTGATTAATATGTAAACCAGCTAAGGACAAGACAAAGTTAATAGTTTGGAGTAGAGCGGGCGCCAGTAATGATCCAAGCATAGCATTAGAAAACAGCTGGTTAAGTCCAAGCCGTTGCTTGGACTGCTTCTATGCAGATTTTACAATTCGTTCCAATATTCATGCCTGTTGTCCATTCAGTCGCTATGCAAATAGTATTAACTGATCTAGCTCGGATGCGTTTTCGCTGTGTTCGGGGCATCGCATTGAATGGTAATGATAGCGGTCGTTGTACAATCGTGAACTTGGCTCGGTGGCCTTCGTGCCGTACCATCTCATTGTTGGGGACCGGCTATTGTTACAGAACTAATAAGTATCCATTCGGAAAGCTATTACATAAACTCATGGAGCGTTGACTTCGAAATCGAATTAGCTTTTCTTTCGAAATTGGTTCGTTTAACATCCAACTCTCTCGGGATATTATTGGACCTTTCGTGCACTTGTGATTGTTTATTGCAGGATAACTACCACCACTTATTCTTTTTGCATTCAAAGAGGTTATGGACGATACAAAATTGTTACCCTGGAGAATTCTGCGGTTAAATATTTTATAGAGTAAGGCACTATAACATTACTTTACTCCATAAAAGCAATGTTCGCGGCCAAAGCTAAACAGACCCAATTAGAAACAAGTATAGTTACTTAGACCACATTAGGAAGTTGTATACAAAAGTGCTGCATTCGCATACACGTGGTGCGGTGACGAATAGATCGATACTGTCGCAGAGATAATGCTTTATTCAGAGGTGCACAACACAAGGTGCTTATGATATGCATATAGAACAAGGAAGACACGTTTAATATTGATATGCACTTTATTACCTATCGTAGTGATATGCCACGTCACTTTGATGTCATGAACCAAAGACCTAGTAACTTGCCCTTCTTGTGATAAATCTCTGTAACCAAAACACACCATATGCGATCCAAAACGCAACTATGTCTGATTTAGGTCGAACGTGATCGTATCCGAATCTTAAACAAGCTCAACCGTAAATCCTCAGGGTTTAACTGGCCCCAATATAGAGTTAAAAATGTCCTGGTTGGCCTTAAAATATGGGTTCCTTAACCTATGAATATTTTTCTAGTTTTCTGGAGCTGGCACATTGGCCTAATTTCCTGAGTTCAATAAACATTTCCTCGTCTGGTTTCCCTGAACTTGCTCGTGTCCGATCCGAAGCGAAACGTCCGTCGGCCGAAAATAGATCGCAGATTCAACATACATCAAACTCTGAATAATGAAATCACGAGCGGTACCCGTTTAGTTAGAACTTTTACATTTGGTAGGTACTGGACTTTTCAATGAAGTTTACCATAAAATTTGCTTAACAAAGATATTACCAAAGAAAAGATAAAAAGGATAAGTAAGTTTGTAGTTTAAATTTAACCAAATTTTCTCTACCAAGCAGTTTCTCCAACATATGATGTCTAATTATTATAAGGTACTGAAGTTTTGTGTTTTTGTTGAAGTAACAACAAAGCGACATCTATTTCTTATGATGTCAAAGTCACGTAGGTTAGGTAGGTAGGTATCAGACTGCGCTATAGATTTTTATTACGGCGAGTTCAGCATGGGGGCGTATATACTCGTAAAATTTTTACTGCTGGGTCACTACACACAAACATACATACAAAATTGGTGTATGACTATTTTGCACCATTAACCCAGTAAAATATTGGAGTAAACTGATGCAAATCGATCTAATAAAATCTATTTAGGTGCGGTGGGCAGAAATAGAGCAGAAATGGCGGTTTTATTTGGTTCATTACAGTAAAATCCGTACTTGCAAATAAAGGACAAACTGGTTTTAGTATAAAGCTGGGGATACACATGCCCGTAGCTTGCACACTAGCATACCAGCTCCATGCAAGTGCCAGCTACAGTCATGTGTATTCACTTACTGGCATGCCTGTAACTGGAAGCTAGCTAGTTGCAAGTAGCTAGCACAACATTTGATTTTCTTGCATGCCCGTTGGGGGAGGGGACGCGGGGGGCTGCTAACCTGGCACGTGTGAACAGACGCGACAGCTACGGGCATGCCAGTAGGTGTTGTGCAATAGTTTTTCTCTCTATTGTTGGTTTTTGTATAAATCATGGCACGATGGGGCGACGAGAAAACTATACAGTTCATTCATTTGTACAGAGAATACGAATGTCTTTGGAAGCCGAATAGCCCGCTTTACAAAAACAAAATAGCACGTGGCAATGCCTACAGCAAAATACAACAAGAATTAAATCTGACTGAAAAAGAAATTAAAAATAAAATCAAAGTCTTGGTCGCAAGAATTAGTACGAAATACTCTCACGAACTGTCCTGTGTATACGCAAGGGTAATACTGGCATGCCAGGGCGCAGTATGCATGCCAGTATTACTTGCAAATGTATCCGCAGTGTGCCAGTTACTTGTACATGCCTGTAACTTTCATGCCACCTACTTTCCCGATTTACTGGCATGTGTATCCCCAGCTTAAGTATAAATTGTATCTAGGCTACTAATTAAATACAACTAGGTAATTAAAGAAAATCGCATGTGATAGTGTACATTAGGTAGAGTATACATAATAAGAAATAGATTTCAAATTTTTTTGTTCATAAGTAATTACTTGAAACTCATACTCATTTTAGATACGATAAAAACAAAGTTTAAACAGAAGGTTACATACCAGAGGTCAGTAGCATTTTATCATAAACAATGGTTATTTTTCAAGTGCAGTATAATTGTTGGTAATCTCATATTCTGTGCCCATAGAGCACAGGTTATCGATGATTAGCCTACAAGTTCTTTGTTTTATTTCAGATTATTATAATTAGTTCTTAATAGTTGTAAAATAAATAGTGCACATATTTGTTTTCTGGTAAAAACATTTTGGATAAATAATATTTTTACGAGACCTGTTGCGATAATAATAATAGAGGAAAATATAAATGAAGTAAGTAGGTACCTAAATACCTAAGTGATTGTCTTTTTTAAACTTTCGTCATCAGAACACATTATAAAACATACATTTACGGATATTTTATCACGATACCTGTTATTTTTATTTTGTTATTGATTATTGATGATTATTTTATCCCGACCGACGACGGTTCAACTGGAGTGCACCAGCCGTGGTCACGGGTAGACAACATACCTACTCATAAAATAAAGGTATCGTGATAAATACTCGTAAATATACTTAGTTTATGTTTTATAATACCTAAGTGATCTTTTGTAATCTACTGAACTACGAAATAAGTAAGAGTTCGACCTAAGAGATAACGATTATTTTAGAGACGAGTAGTTACTTGTAAAGTTGTAATCATACATAAAACATGGCCTGGCCTTTTAGTGTAAAGGTCATTACCAGAAAAATAGATAATAAACTCGGCGAAGTAACTAAGTAGGTAATTGCAAAGAATAGTTTGGAAATTCATTGCCTTGTTTCAACAAACCGAAGCTGAAATTGAGATAGTAGAATTTTCATAGTTTTCAATTGTAATTACAACAACGAAGCATGAATATGTATTGTTTAAATTGCCAGTTTTACATCTAAGAATACATAACAGAATTCAGACTAACAAGCTTAATTCGGAACCGTTTGAATCCATTATAACTCGCAAGCTTGTTGCGTTACCCAGTGAACAATTCGCGTAAAAGCACAAAAATAAGAACAGAGCAAACAAAGCCGGTGGCAACAGACCGATACCTACTTTTACACCAATGTTCCACTTAGGTACATACGGCTTGTTGACTTGCAGTAACATCTGTTGGCTGACCCTGACCGTTTGATTTCTAACGTACCTATTTCATTGCATTTTCCTTGCTTTTCCAAATTGTGATCTATCAAGTGCAAGATTAAGTACCTACTTATAAAATATGGCCATATGCCAAAAACGCTACTAACATACTAGTGGACTTGCCTCTAACTGCAAGTCTAATCACATTTTTGGCCTAGGTATCTATTTATAAAGTCAGAAATGCTTGTATGTCAGACAGAGTGGTTTATCGTATCGTAAGGATTATGCGAGAGGTCACAAAATGAATAAATATCAAAAGTTTAATTTCCAACGTAAAAATATTTTGCATCCAAGCGGATGGTTTTAAACCAAGATGCAGTACCTCGGCAAATCGTAAACTTAATAGTTTTGCAAAGTTTATAGACTGCCTACGGAAAATTTGTTTACGAATAGTTAATTCCCAGTAAACGCAACTATTTTGCCTTGCTCCGGGATCAAGAATAATCAAATGGTATCTTATAAAATGGAGTTTAATATATATTTGCATCATTACTAGTCCGGGGAAGTTACGAAGGTCACAATGACCAGTCAGGGTTGCTATACCAGGCGGTAAATCGAATATGATGTAGAAGAATAATCTTTTTTAAACTTTCGCGATCAGAACCATCAGAACACATCGTCGATGGAAATTTCAATTGGCGTAAAGGACAAAACCCAACTTTTCAGGAGAGCCAAAAAACACTTTTTTTTTTATAAAATATTTTTTAACTCTTTAAATATTGTACTTACAAAAAACATTTCTAAAGCGACTATATTTTATTTGACAAGCTCTATTCGTTGATATTATTAAAATTACTCTACATACTATATTTAAAAAGTTTTTGTCCTTTACGACGTAGCAATTTTGCTAGTTTTTAGACATACGCCGTCTATTTTTTTTTAACGAAATGAAAATTTTGGTCGTATAGGACATTCTATTAAATAATATACCTGAATTTGTGTCTTAAGTCGATAATTTACTCATAAAAACTAGCTGTAAAGGACAAAATTTTGGTTTCAACCCTTTGTATTCCAATAAAATTAAGATATTTCCCACGTAAAAGTTAATAAAATAACATCTGATATAAATATCTTTTATTTTTAATTTTTGTAAAGTTGTTACAGCAATATTTTTGCACTAGAGAAAGGTATTTAATGAAAATAAAGGGCATTTGTTTGAAAAAAACACTTTACAGAGCTAAGACAACACTGCATTTACATTAGTAATTTATCTAATGCAAACTTCATCATCATCAGCCACTTTTAACCCACTGCTGGGCATAGGCCTCCCTTCGCGAATGCCATTGGCCTCTATTCTGCGCTAGTCTTAGCCACGTGCAACCCACTGTTTTGCGGATGTCATCTACCCATCAAGCCGGTGGTTTGCATAGGTAAAGAGAGAAGAAGCGTCGGCCGAAGCCTTCCCGAAACGAACGTGGAACCGCCCCTCGCTCTGCCGGGCTCGCCCTGCAGGCTGTTGAGCCGACAATCGGCATATATATATCCCGACTGGACCCAACCACTACTGAAGAAACCATCCGCCAGTATGTGGATGAGAGGAGCCGATGCCGAATCAGGCAGCCACCTGTAGTCATCGTACACGGCTTGAAGAGGCTGGATTCTACAAGAGAAACTAACTTCAAGTCGTATGTGCTCCGGGTGGCCGCCAAGTACAAGGACGTGTTCCTGGCTCCCGATTTTTGGACAGCCGGGATCGTTTACCGTCGCTACAGGGAGGCAAAAACGATTCAAAATCCCTAACATTTTTAATATTTAATATTTCGTTCTTTACTTTATATTTCTTGCTCAAAATTTTATTGTTTAGGTTCTTTACCTATGCAAATCAGTGAAGTTGTTTTTTGTTAGTTTAATTTTTTGGGGAAATTCAGTTAATGTTAACACTACTCTATTGGTTCAAAAAAGATGTTTAAGAGCTATATAGGATTTCACAGCACTGATTCGTTACGTGGTTTATTCAAACATGAGATTTTTTTAACACTTACGGGAATTTATATCTTAGAAACATGTTTGTTTGTAAAAAATAACCAGGGATACTTCTTTGCAAATAAATCTAAACGCAACCTCCGTACTATATTATAAATATAATATATGTATTCCTCAAGTTAATAATTGTATGTTTCACAAGAGTACTTACTACTCCTCTATTAGAATTTATAACCATTTACCACTTAAAATCTCTATGAACTGGCTTATTTCCAAAGTGGATTACGATCTGCAGGAATTTTTCAGTGATTGAAGGTATTGTGAGCTTTACTTAGTACCTAGTTATTAAGTTTTAATATGTTGTGCGTCCGAAAAGGGCAAACTGTTTGCACTTATATTTAAACACAAACCTACCACCTTTGTAAAAATTTCAAGAGTTTACAATAAAATGATCTATCTATCTACTCTTATCTAGGTATCTAAAAAATGATACAGAGCTGCAAGTATAATTTTGTTTTTGTTTTGTCTGGTACAACCGTAAATACGCTAAAGCTTGTTTCATTTCTAATTAATTATTTGTGTCGTATAGGCCATCACAAAAAAAAAAAGTTTAATACGACCATCCTTTTTCGTTGTGATGTCCTTTACACCCTTAATACGAAAAATGCAAATTTTGCAAGAACTTTACACCACAAAATATGTTTTCTCTTACCAAAATATGCCTTAAAATGCTTGGACGTAAAGGTCATAAACATTGGAATTTAGTAACTTTGACTATACCATTCGATAGATCTCGGCGAGCTGATTACGGCAATATATATAACTCAATATCGCCATTTTGTCCTTTACGCCAATTGAAATTTCCATCGACGACATGATAAAACATACATTACCGACCCGCTAAAGCAACCCGCAACATAAAAAAATAAAAACGTAGATGCATCATTAAATAACGTTAAAATAAATCAATTGGATATACTTAGGTACTTTCACCGCCTACGAGTGTGAGTGACTATGTCACATTGGCAGGTTTCGTTTCACGATTTTCACCCGACAAATAGAAAACAGATTTATGTATCCTTCCTGCAGCCTACGCAACTAAGCTTAAGCAAAAATAAGGGTTTCATAACATATTCATAATAGATATAAGTAAGCAGATTCTACATAATAAAAAGACTCTTAAATCATGTTAATAGTATTATCGAGATGATTACTAAATCTATGATTTTACTTAATCCAGACTGGTTTTTAGTTAAATTTCGTGCTCTGATTTCATTTTGCTGATATTTGCGGTTAGTTTCGCTATGCTCTAGTCCCGCTATGCTTTTGTTGTGATGATTAACTTTACCTACAACAAGCTATTATTTGAAATTAGAATTTCGTCAATTTAAAATACCTAAAAATACGTTAGTAGAGTGGCGCTCTCTTACAAAAATGCCTGCCAATTCTACCATTAAAACATTTTTAAACTTCTTTGTTATTACAGTTGTTTCCAGTTTTTTAATGCTCTGTGGATAATCAACTTACTTAAATCGTTTCATCGCTTTATTACCAAAAATTAGAGCACAATGTCTGTTAAAACTGTATTTATTTCCAATGGAACTTTTGAAAACATGTCTTTAAAGTAAAACAGTTCCTAGGACTGCAAATTATGGTGTCGTGCAATGGCAAGAATTGGCGTTGGTACACTACAATATATCAAAATTTATTTGATTTCGCAAAATGTCAGTTGAAATAAATAGTTTTATTTATGTTTGTCTACTTAGCTGGCTTGTGGGCGAAAACACCACGCGATGTCACCAAAGTAGAGTTACTGTCTAGGTACTTATAAGATAGTATATTGCGTTTATGTACCATACATTTCCATTTAAATTGAATATGGTAAATTCATTTAAATGTTATATCGGTGGGAAAGTTGTTCGCTGGGCCGTTTCCTATTGTTATTCCATTATGGAACTGTCTGTTGATAATGTCTGATTGTTTTACAGCTACATCTAGTTGTACTATTCTGTTGTTTATTCCATGAGATAACTAAAATTAGCAATGACATGGGACAAAGCAATTAGAAGGGGACGTATATTTGTTTAATGTATGAAGTAATTTACCTAGATTACTTCATTAAAGACGACGCAGGCGCATGGGCTTGAATACATCCTGTATTTTACAGCAATTTGTATGAGTATTGCTTTGCACGGTTGTTAAATTTATTAGTTATTTAAATAAATTACACTGGAAAATAATTGTTTTCCGACTCAAATATATTTTTTTATTTTACCCGTAGGGGCCTAAGCTGAATTAGTAAGTACCTATGTACCTTATTTAATTTTGCATAAGTACCTACATTATAACAACTGCCTTTAACATTTTAAAGGTAAAAAAATACTTTAAAGTAATATGAAAATGTAATATATTAGGCTCATCAGTTGAGTTGAGGGGCGATCGGCCGATTTTGAAACGAACGGAAGATTTTCAGACTATACTGAATATTACCCATAATACGAGTATAATAGCGATAAATACCCGTAAATATATGTTTAATAATACGAGTATGTATATAAAAATATGTATTACGAAGAGTATAAACAAAACTAAAATGAAAGAAAGAAAGATAAATCTTGATTTTGTCATTACATACTAAAGGAAACACATTACATATAAAAGGAGAAAGAAACAAGAAAAATTACAAAAATGCAATAAATTCTATGTCTATTGTGTCAGACGCTTTGCAGATTAAAACTACAATTAACTTTACTTTCTGCGTACCTACGTTATTTTTAAGACAATTCATAAATTGTCATTCAGTAAGACAGATGGGAAGGCAACGTCTTTTTAATAGCAATCATTTAAATTCCACGGGACCAACATACGTTGCATTACAATGTACCTAAACAAAGTAAAAAAACTCATTACATTCTATTGGCTCATTGATTCTGAGAATTACATTGAGATGAATAATAAAAATAGGGATAGAATTAGCTTGAAACAATTTTTAGGCGAATCGATGTCCACAATAATCTATTTTTTTTCGGATTGACTTGTCGTTCGGACCTTTATAACTTCACCGGGCGTTGGCGAGTGCAGAAGGCCTCTATGCCGGAAAAAATGATTTTTTTTTCAAACATGCTCAAGGGCACCACTTGGGTACGGAAATAATCTATTTGAGTTAGTAGAGACTCTTAGACCAAATGATGTATTATGCAAAACACGTAGTGCAAATTAGCACGCAATACTCGTGCGACAACGGCGTAACCCACATGATTATGTTGCCCCATTAACATTCTTTTATAAAACCTGTATTTGGGAACACCTATATTTGACATAATATTTCTGAGTAACACATCATAAAAAATTAAAACCACATTTAAGTAAAAGATTAACATCTCGTTTTTTTTCTAATCGCGCAGAAAACTCGTTGATGATTCCTCTGTATCTATACAGTTATCACGATATTTATGAACAAGTTACTCCAGAATCTATAAAAAGTATAAAATAACTTTATATACATATATATTTATTTATTGTAAGTACTAGGAAATAGAATATAGGTTTACAACATCGCACTAAAATGCCTTTCTCTCGTTAAAGTCTTACATTGCTAATTTTAAAGCACATAAAACTTTGCGACGAGTGCATGCCTAATGAGCTCCATTTCAATGTTTTCTCCTACTCATCAATGTAATTTGTAACCCGAATAAAACAGATATCTATCGGTACAGTCGAATACAATAGGACATTACACGGTTCGTATGCCGATAAATCTCGGCCTGCCTACGCATTCGAAATGCTGCATGGATTCTTGTGCATGCGATCCTAAAAAACTTTTCTGCGAAATAGTCGAGCAGAAGACAATCGTGTTGTCATAAGCCGCGTGCGAGGGTCAGGTTACGTCTCAAACATTGGCTGTGTGAGTAATTCGCGGATAAACAATATATATTACATCCTCGGTAGCAATCGTTAATGTCATTCAACTTTGCGTATAATACTAGCACTTGCCAAATGTTTCAAGTGTCTTTAGGTTACTTACGCCATTTCAGATGAATAGGTACTATAATAATTTGGGGTTTGTAACGGTAATAGTCACATATAGGTAGGTCATTCATCTCGCTAGGATTTCAATATCAGTAATACATTTATCCTAGTTTCAAACAGTGCTATTTGTGCAGGACGACCGACCGATAGTGTTAAATAAGTTAGCTCGTAAGTTTGCTTAATAAACAGTTAAATTTGATCTATAGAAATAGTACGTAAGGAAATGTAAAATGTATAGTTAGGTGAGTTTCGCTGCCTATCCCTTTTAGTATAAGAACCTGTGATAGGAAAATAGCTGGTAGAAACAAATAGATAAATAGGTTTTTATGATAGTAAATAGATAGGAAACAGATTCAATAGTTCATAGAAATAAGAACAATAGTCCCGATTGTAAAGAAATAAGAACAATAGTCCCGATTGTAAAGAAATAAGAACAATAGTCCCGCTCGTAAAGAAATAGGAACAATAGTCCCGCTTGTAAAGCAATAGGAACAATAGTCCCGCGCGCTGTTGTTGCAACATGTGTTGGCCAGACGCAGCCTAGTATAAGTATTAGCGTATTTTGGAAATAAAATTAGTAGCTAAAGTGCCTTCAACGAGTTATCATTACTTTCTTCAACCAAGATTCTTCCTACCCAACCCAGCGAACAGTACCAGACCGGTACATTTGGACCTTCGGAAGCCGGATAAGAAGAATTTTTTGAAGACCTGAACCATTTTGAAGAATTTTTGAAGATTTATTGAAGCATTTTGAACACTTTCGAAGAACATTTATAGAAGAATTCATTCAGTGAAGCCAGAAGCATGCCAGTCACACGCTCCGTCGGAAAGGGTCGGAAGCCAGAGCCGAGCTCCGATCCATCCGCGTCCACGTCGGAGGGCACAGGATCTTCAAGAACGGAGACCACAGCGACGACGGGGACCATTGCCGCGACGGGGACGACTGCGCCTACTTCTACGGACTCGGAGGCAACCTCCGTGACCAGAACCGCCACTGAATCAGAATCCACATCGAGAGAAGTTCCACGACCAGCTACTCCATCAACGGTCATCGCCGGCATTCCCGCCCCACAGCCGAGGGCGGTTGATAGGGACTGTGCTCCGCAGCCGAGAGCCAGTCCCAAGAAGAAGATGACCGCCGAACCAGCGCCACTGCGGGACTCCAGAGCGAAGTCCACGCGGTCCCGAACCAAAGCGCAGAAAATCGCGAAAGCGAAAGAAGAACTACTTCGTATTCAAGCCCAGCTAGCTGCCGCAATGCTAGCAAGAATAGAAATGGACTCTGAAAACGAAGAAGAGGAGGAAGACGAAGCGTCTCTCTACTCAGAACCAGAAGCCGTCGAACGTGTAAGCAATTGGTTGAACCAGTCCCAGCCTGCGATGTTGGCCATCACCGATGCCTGCCATCACCCTGAACCAGATCCTGCGCCGTTGTCTGCATCTGCACCAGCACCTGCACCAACCATCGAGGGGACCCAGCCTGAGAAGAACAAAATAGACACGCCCGGTGCACTGCCAGCACCGGCGGGAGTCAGCCTGGACCAGACCCTCACATCGTTGACCACAGCGATCACCAGCGCCATCAAAGCGGGGCATAGACCGAAGTTCGTCGAGCTTCCAGAATTCACCGGATCTCATAGAGAATGGCTGCCGTTCCGAGCAGCGTTCAACGAGACTGAAGAAACATTCTCCAAAGTCGAGAACATGAATAGACTGAGGAAATCATTGAAGGGGAAAGCAAAGGAAGCCGTGCAGAGCCTGCTCGTCAGCGACACTGCACCATCGAACATTTTGAAAACTCTGGAGTCAAGATTTGGGCGTCCCGAATCCATCGCGATGATAGAGATGGACACGCTGAGGAACCTACCACGCCTCAGCGACACACCGAGAGATGTTTGCGTATTCTCAACGCAAGTGACCAACGCCGTGTCCATCCTGGAGACGCTTGACTGCGCCCACTATCTACATAACCCAGAAGTTGCTACATCTCTGCTCGACAAGATCTCCCCATCGATGCGACTCAAATTTTACGACTTTGCGGACACACAAGATAGAAAAGATCCAGCTCTTTCAAAATTCGAGAAATTTATGAAGAAGCAAGCCGAACTATGCGCGCCGTATGCGCGCCCTGAGGACGTCACTACAACTACAGCCAAAGAATCGACGAAGCGTCCTCAGAGAGTGCACACCATCACAGAACATCCATCGAGAAGGTGCCTCGTCTGCGATAAGACGGGACACGCCACCGCCGACTGCGAAACCATGAAGAACAAGGAAGTTGATGCAAGGTGGGACATAGCCAAAGACAAGCGTCTCTGCTTTCGCTGTCTTGGCTTCCGGAACCGGACTCATCAATGCCGACCCAGACCGTGCGGAATCAACCAGTGTAAACATCTACATCACCGGTTGTTGCACTCTGACAGAAGAGAGAAACCGGCAGAGCCCAAAGATGAAACCACTGAAGCCGTCATCAACTCTACATGGACGAGAAAGAAGCAATCTTACCTCAAGATCATCCCAGTCGAGGTATCGGGGCCCAAAGGTACGTTCGATACGTACGCGCTTCTTGACGATGGATCAACGGTGTCACTAATAGAAGAAAGAATAGCAGCAACAGTCGGCGCACGAGGGCCAGTCAATCCTCTGCGCATTCAAGCGATCGGCACTCTGAAAACGAACGAACCAGAATCCAGAAGAGTGACCATCAAAATCAAGGGACCGAACCAGAGGACACTGCAGATCAAGGCAAACACTCTGAAGACCCTTGATGCATCACCGCAGGCTGTCTCCAAACAGCTGATCCGCGGATGCAGACACTTGCAAGACATCAGCGAAGTACTCACGTACGAGAAGGCATCACCAGGAATCCTCATCGGGGAAGACAACGTCGATCTCCTCCTAGCCACGGAGATCAGAAAAGGAAGCGCAGACCAACCAGTGGCATCCCTCACGCCACTGGGTTGGGTGCTCCACGGCACTTCGACTCGCTCACTTGGCCGTAGCGTGAACTTCGTGTCGCACATAGCAGAAGCCTCCTCCGATGACAACATAGAAGAAATGGTGAAACAGTACTTCGCGATGGACGCGATCTGCCTGAATCCCAAGAAGCCCAGAACCGACCCAGAAGAGCAAGCGATTCGTATCCTGAACGAATATACAGTCCACAAAGAAGGAAGATACGAAACAGCTTTACTCTGGAAGAAGGAAGATGTCGTCATGCCCGAGAACTACGACTCTTCTTTGAAACGGCTGACTGGAATAGAGAAGAAACTAGATCGAAATGAACAACTGAAGAAAAAGTACAACGAACAGATGGAAGCCCTTGTCCAGAAGGGATATGCTGAGCCAGCCCCACCAGAGAAGACTCCGAACCAAACCTGGTACCTCCCACACTTCGCCGTTATAAATCCGATGAAGCCCGGCAAGCTGCGAGTGGTACACGACGCCGCCGCTAAGACGAAGGGAGTCTCACTCAACGACATGCTGCTCAAGGGCCCCGATCTTCTTCAGTCACTACCAGGAGTCGTCATGAGATTCCGCCAGCACGTAATAGCTGTGACGGCGGATATCAAAGAGATGTTCATGCAAGTCAAACTCCGAGAAACCGACCGAGACGCACTCAGATATCTCTGGCGTAAGGATCGCCGAGATGACCAGCCCCCGGAGGAATATCGAATGAAGTCTCTGATCTTCGGGGCTTCGAGTTCACCCTCGACGGCGATCTACGTCAAGAACATCAACGCAGAAAAGTATCGAGAGTCTCACCCGGAAGCGACTGCAGCGATCATCAAGAAGCATTACGTCGACGACTACCTAGATAGCTTCGAGAACCTAACAGACGCCGTACGCATAGCTAGCGACGTACGCGACATACAGAAAAAGGCCGGCTACGAGTTGAAACAATGGAAATCGAACACGCCGACATTAATAGAAGCCATCGGGGAACAGGACGCTGAACAGAACACTGAACTCTATAGAAACGATGATCAATCGGAACGAGTCCTGGGCCTGATGTGGAAACCTAAGTCTGACGAGCTCACCTTCAACCTCAACCTTGCGAGGATCTCCGAACCACTGCTCGATGGGAAGACACCGACCAAGAGAGAAGCACTGAGGATAGTAATGTCCCTCTTCGACCCACTCGGCTTCGCCTCACCCGTCACCATCAGAGCGAAACAGATCCTCCAAGAAGTCTGGCGTAGAGGAACGTCATGGGATGACGAGATCGCGGACGACCTGGCGGAACAATGGGAAGCTTGGATGCATCATCTCAGAAGCTTGAACAACGTCGCTATACCTAGATGGTACTTACGCTTCAGCGACGCGAGACAGCTCCAACTTCACATCTTCACGGACGCCAGCGAGTCAGCCTACTCCGCGGTACTCTACTGGAGAGCGATAGCACCGAACGGCGAAATAAGCATATCGCTTATTATCGCGAAAGCGAAGGTGGCGCCACTCAAACTTACGTCGATTCCGAGACTCGAACTACAAGCGGCTGTCATGGGAACGCGTCTCGCCGAAGCAGTTATAGAAGAGCACGAAAAGAAGCCAGACTCGAAGACGTTCTGGACAGATAGCAGAACAGTCCTCACTTGGATCAAGACTGGCTCGAGATCGTACAAACCGTACGTAGCCCATCGACTCGCCGCAATAGAAGACGTCAGTACAGTTGACGAATGGCGATGGGTGCACACCAAGCTGAACGTGGCCGACGATGCAACGAGAGATGTACCAATAGACTTTGACAAGAACCACAGATGGTACAAAGGGCCGGACTTCCTCTTCCTATCCGAGGAAGAATGGCCAATAGTGACAGCATCGCCACCGAACGAAGAGGCCACGGGTGAAGAGCGAGTACATCACATCACAGTCAGAGATCGGCTGAGACTCTCCGAGGGACTCCCGGAGGTCTCACGGTTCTCCAACTGGGACAGGCTACGCAGAACTACAGCGCGAGTTTTACAGTTCATACAACTCTGTAAAACAGCCACCCAGCACGTGAACTACCAGAGAACCAGGAAGAACGCCGAATCCGATCCTGACTGGAGAAAGAACCCTAAGAAAGCGAAGCCTTCACCGATCGTGAAACTTAAGAAAAAAGAAGACATAGACGCATTACCGCTCTCTGCTGAACTCATAGCGAGAGCGGAGAACTTACTCATGTGTTCGAGCCAAGAAGAATCGTTCCAGAACGAGATCGAAGAGATACAGAAAAACGGAACGATCAGCAAGGAAAGTCGCATGAAACAGCTGAGCGTCACATACAAGGATGGAGCCTTACGACTCAGAAGCCGAATCCAAGCCGCCGAAGATGTACCAGATCATCTCAAGAACCCGCTGGTACTCGACGGAAATAGTCAAACAGTCAAGCTTTGGATTCAGGCTGTACATAAGAAGAGGAACCACGCCGGAGTCGAGGCGACCATCAACGAGTGCCGCCAGCAATACTGGATCTTACGACTACGGCCCGTCACACGAACAATAGTAAGACAGTGCCTCCTGTGCAGACTGAGGACCCAGAACCCGCCGCATCCACGAACAGGCGATCTCCCACTGTGTCGTCTGGCCCATCACAAGCGGCCATTCACATATGTTGGCGTGGATTACTTCGGCCCACTCTACATCACAGTGGGACGCGGCCATCAAAAGAGGTACGTCGCCATCTTCACCTGCCTGACTACCAGGGCAGTCCATCTGGAGATGGCGGCCACCCTTGGAACGGACTCAGCGATCATGGCACTACGACGGATGATGGCGCGCCGGGGCAAGCCCGCGCAAATATGGTCGGACAACGGAACGAACTTAAGAGGAGTCGACAAAGAACTACGAAGAGCCATCGACACAGCGACAGCGGAAGAAGCGGCCAACAACACCATCTCCTGGCGATTCATTCCCCCGGGAGCCCCGTTCATGGGGGGCGCCTGGGAAAGGATGGTGCGATCAGTCAAGACCGCATTGGAAGCTACGCTGCATGAACGATTCCCCTCCGAAGAAGTACTACATACACTTCTTATGGAGGCGGAATACTCCGTGAACAGCCGACCCCTCACGCATGTGTCCGTGAGTGATGAAGATCCTGAGGCGCTGACCCCCAATCACTTCTTGTTGGGCGGACCGGGACACCTACCAGCGCCGGGAATCTTCAGTGAAAAGGACACCGCGACGAGATCGAGCTGGCGAGCCTCACAGAGACTGGCCGATCTTTTCTGGGATCGATGGCTGAAGGAGTATCTTCCCGATCTGCAGAACAGACGTGAACCCCACGGTCGAGGACTCCCTATCCGACCCGGCGATCTCGTTAAGATCGTCGACGAGAACCAGACGAGGAACCAATGGACCAGAGGCAAGGTGACAGCGACGTACCCGGGGCCTGACGGCATCGTGCGAACTGTAGATGTCGCCATCAAGAACGGAACGCTGCGACGGCCGGTACGGAAGCTGATCCTGCTGACGAACGACATCGCCCTACACGCATAGGAGGTACAACACGGTTGTACGGCGGGAGTAATGTGCAGGACGACCGACCGATAGTGTTAAATAAGTTAGCTCGTAAGTTTGCTTAATAAACAGTTAAATTTGATCTATAGAAATAGTACGTAAGGAAATGTAAAATGTATAGTTAGGTGAGTTTCGCTGCCTATCCCTTTTAGTATAAGAACCTGTGATAGGAAAATAGCTGGTAGAAACAAATAGATAAATAGGTTTTTATGATAGTAAATAGATAGGAAACAGATTCAATAGTTCATAGAAATAAGAACAATAGTCCCGATTGTAAAGAAATAAGAACAATAGTCCCGATTGTAAAGAAATAAGAACAATAGTCCCGCTCGTAAAGAAATAGGAACAATAGTCCCGCTTGTAAAGCAATAGGAACAATAGTCCCGCGCGCTGTTGTTGCAACATGTGTTGGCCAGACGCAGCCTAGTATAAGTATTAGCGTATTTTGGAAATAAAATTAGTAGCTAAAGTGCCTTCAACGAGTTATCATTACTTTCTTCAACCAAGATTCTTCCTACCCAACCCAGCGAACAGTACCAGACCGGTACACTATTTACCGAACAACCATTGACAAGCTGTCACTTTTAACCAACAATGCCATTCATAAATAATTCATATTTACAATTCAATGCATGAAAGTGTTAATGTATACTTACGTGTGTATACGAACCTCTTCTTACTGACTCACAGCGTCCTAGTGCGATGAATGCCCGCGTCTGATCGATTCTCTGACCGAGAGCGCTCAATAACAAAGAAGTTGTATATTTCGAGAAAAATACAAATCGCAAAACAAACTACCGTATTTAACTTGGATGAATTTGTTTACTTGGCACAATCAAAGATTTCGCACGGTGCCAAAAGATTGCAGTTTTTTTTCGGTGTTGTATAATATGAAAAGTGTGCGTAGTGGTATCAGTGATAAAGTAGCACAAGCGTGATAACGCGATCACCTGTCAGTTTCGCTATCAGGCGACTTGCGACCGAAATGACGTCAAGGTGTCAATATAGACGAACGGTCTAAGATGCTATGCTATAATAATTATTCAGAGATAATTATGCTAATTTGGATCGTTTGGGATCATCTTCAGATATTTCATTTAGGTGTCTTGTCGCGTCATGCTGCAGAATCATCACATTTAGATTTATTTAATTTGTATCAACTAGAGAGCAAAAGATTTGCTTGGTGTGAATAAAATAGAGTTTAATTTATTGGGAAATTTTAAAAATAATTTCATATGAAAAAAGAACAAAAATGCTTGATGCATTGTTTTAAAGATACATCAATGATGCATTGTATCGACTCCACTTATTCAGGGAAATTATGACTTACACTAAAGTAGGTGCTCATCCCTCATTGGATAACAAAACAATCAATTCTATCAGTATATCTTATGATTTATAAGTACCTACCCAAATACATTTTTTTTTTTTGCAAATCATTTTATAATCTCTGTCCTACATTTCCTATCTGCATTATTGACTTAAATATTTAGGTAGCTGTAGATAAACAGTGCCTTCTGTTACTAACGATTAGATTTTGTAAAGTCTAGTAGGTACTTTGCTAAAGAAAAAATATAATGAGATCAGTTTCGCGAAGAATTGAGCCGAAGTTCAATAGACGGATGAGTGTTTGACGTAACACGGGCGTCACCACGTTGTTATAATTGATAAGATAAGACTAGGTAACCTTTTTATTGGTCTATAGCCCTTTGGAGGCAAGAGTCTTTTCAAGGGTCAAGGTTCGTTATAAATGCAGAAACAAGAGGGCCACTTTCAGAGCAAGACTTCTACTGTCTCATCGGCAAAACCTTGCAGTTGTTAAAATAGGACATAAAGACGATGATAAAAAATTATATCTTATTTTAATTATAGATGAATTTACAGTAACAGACTGTTATACCTACCTAACAGTTTACACGGACATATCAATATCTATAAAATCCACAACTTCAATAAAGAACGTTTTAGCCATAATTAAATTATGATGCGATTAATGTGTAATGGACTAATGGTAGATTCGTTTCATGTACCTAAGCATCTAGTTGCATAGTAAAACAGTAAACTTAAAGGGTCATGATTCTCGTAAATCTGGTCGCATCTTTATTACGAGGAAGCTTAATTAAGGAGCTTGAGTGCATTGACTTCGCATACGTTTATAGAAAACAGTATGGAGGTGTGCTAAACGTACTTAGTAGTTCATAATTTAATAGAAATAACACACATTTTGAACAACCTTTGATGAAATTAAAATGTTTTTAATAGAATTGACCTGAGAACATCCATTTCAACTTTTACTTGGACAGACCTAAAGTGCTGATTGGTCTGCAATCCTTTGTTATGTTAGGTACCTACTGGGATGGGGATCATTCTCAAAGAAATAAAGTACCTACTCATACATAAAATTACTTTTTACGATGAAGGGGAAATGTTGCTTATATTTATTTGACAATAACAATTTTCAAGTTCTGAACGTCTGAAAAGTCGGACAGTCGCCATTTGTCGTTTGTTGCCCATCAACACAAATAGATGTTGTCAGAGACTACAATGGACAAAAAAAACTCGAGACAAAATAGACTATTACTGATTCTATATCGGATTCCCCGACTTCCGGGTTGAGGAGTTGAGTAATGGACGCATTCGTTTTGCTTCTGGGGAATTTCGACGCTAGATTCCGAAGACACAAATCGGACTAGAACATTCGAGACATTTAATTAAGTACATTATATTATATTTTACATTATTTTCGTTATTTTCCAATTAACGTAAAGCTACCTCCAAAAAAACAAAAGCCTTATACAAGTGGCCCTAATTGGCAGAATATAGGGAACTCAAGATTTCTGATAATTACAGATTATATCGTAAATAACCAACGCATTAAATTCCTTGTAAATTCCTGCCTCCAGAATGCTCTACCCACAGACATATTTAGCGAACAATTGAGTGCAGTTTCATAAAGGGCAATAATTCGAGCCGAGGCAACCGGCGCTACCGGTCCTCACAATGGCTGCGGGCAGACAAAGCCCTCGGCCACAAAAGAAATAATCGTACTAACATATTGAAGTTTCACTCCGACATGAGTGTAAGTCAGTATATAAAAATCCTGCTAGTTAGAGAGAGGACATATTTGCACATTGTACAATGGCACATGTACTCCTAGCAGAAAATAAAGCTTTGATGACTGATCAGTTATCAAGTGCTAAATCTATCACCATCACTTCCTGGAGGCTGGCTTTTAGATATCAATGTGTATAGAAGACACATGATGTTGCGGAGTAAAATCGGTAAGCGCTACAACTCAATACTGATACTCCACTGACTTATCAAACAGTTCAGTTTCGACTGAAAGTACTTTTGAAGTGACATAGAGCTACCGTGAGCCTGACATAGAATAGCACCGACCGACACCGACGTCTACGCGCGAGACGATGACGGATGCCGGCGCACGCGGCTTGTCGCTCTTCCCTCATCACAGCCAGACATTCCAGAAATATTCAAAAGATACCTTGCCCTGATAATCAAAGCAATATAAACTACAAACTAAGAAACAATTACGAGTAGTAGTACAATGACACTCCAATAAAAAATCATCTATTTATTTATTAGTTTATGACATTAAAAATGATTATGAAATTAGAAATGATTTAAATAAAGGGTATCCAAACAGATGCTACAAATTCAAATTAAGTTGTGGGTATGCAGCTCAGCTCGAGATATTCTTTGTTTCACTTTGGTAGTTTCAAGTTACGATTTTACGAAAAACGATAAATTATTAGCTGCTTGAGATATTTCTAGCTCTTGGTACTTAGCCGATAGAAGTATTGATTGCAATCAGCAAGATCTCTCGTAACTCGTGAAATGTAAAGCATCTTACGCTTACATCTTTGATCTCGAATGCTGCAGTTGCATTCATTAATCAAACAGAAGTTATTTCTTCAATAATACCAGTCATAAATAATGACGTTCTGAATAATGACTTTTCTTAAACAAGGCATTTCCTTTGTTTAAAATGTGAAACAAGTTGCTCTTGAATATTTTCAACTCATCAGAATTTATATTATTTGTTACTAGTTGTTTACACTTGTTTCCTACTTTCAATATTTTATTTCAAGTTTTCTACTTCCTATTTGGATTATACTTCTGTAGATTTTTGGTTCCTGTTTTAAACCTGTCAGTAATCAGTCCTTTCATAATTGTTTAACAGTAATTATTAGAGGAACAAGTAGAAATACCTAAAGACTTCTTTATTTTATGAATTCTTTGTTAGACATTTTTCTCAGCCTTAATTTAACAACTCAGCAATAATATACAAATCGAAGAAAATTAAGATCAAAGGACATAGCTAAAATGGTACCAATATTATTTTTTATCTATTAGCAACCATGTCTATCTGTTTTGAATTAAATTCATATGAAAAATTACTTTAATCCACTGACCTTGCAAATATTATTGTTCCCAGTAAAGCGCTGATGACAGAACTTTCCAAATGATTATATGGCCTCTGTTTAAATCTCCTTTATCTACTGTTTGAGCAAGATGATGGAGATTGAGTCTAGGTCATACGTCATTGAAGCCTAGGCGTGAATCGGGTCACAACTAAGATTAGGCCTGCAAACACAGACATTATCAAAATCTGCTGATAACGTGATGCTGGGTACTGGGAAACGAGAGTTGTAAAGATTAATTACTTATAACTAGTTTATATAAACGGTGTTGTAAGATTTTCGATTCGTCGCTTCTTTTGTTTTTTTAGTGTATACCTAGTCTTTGGTTTAAAAAAGGGAATCTTAAAAGTTTATACAGACTTCGGAACAGTATTACTATGGAGCTATGAAAAATATTTATTATGGTTAATAATTATGTTCATTGATTGTATAAATATCGGACTCTACTCCATCTTTATTTATTTTATGTACGTGTAATTTATTGCAGAGAAGATTAATTACTTTTTGATCAAAACGCCAATTCAAATGGTAATCAGATAAGTGGAGTTAATAGATTTGTTTTTCATTTTTTGTAGTCAATGAAAGTTAATTTTTTGTGTAGGTTGTCCACAAAGTCAACTTAATAGGTTTTCACATGATCAATTGAGCGAAGACGTAACATTCGATTTGCACAGATGTTCGCGATTCTGCTACAAAGTAAATACTTAATAAAAATTTACACTTTGATGCGGCTGTACACTCATAAGTACGAGTAGATAATGGTTTTTCAGAGTAGTCTAATAGCCTATCCACACTGCACCTATTCAGCTGTCAACGATCCACACTCACAGAGATTTGACAATATTGTTCGCGATCCTTTGTCACGAGACATAATACCGACAACAAACAGAAACGAGGCGCGGATTGCGGCCGTGAAGAATTTGCAAATGGAATTTACACTGCTGTGTCGCGGGTTCATCACGGCTGCTGGCGATCCACGGGCGAGTGAGGATACTCAAAAAGCATGATCAAAAAAATTAATAGGCATTGGTAACTTCTTTTTCGAAGAAGTAGGTGTAATTAATAAACTACATAGTGTATTTTGTGACGTAGCTTCTTAACTAACTGTGAACCCATTATTCTGAAGCATGTTAACAACTTTGACATTAAAATAAAATAATATATCCGAATGTTCAAAATTTTAGGTAAGTACTTTAGCTAGAATTCCTGGTGCCCAAGTAGCAATTTTTTACATAGTGTTTTTTTTATATAAAAAACATGAACTTCTAGCCCTGACTGTACCTACTGTAGTATAACAGGTGTATTATAGCACGCGGCTGGTCGCACTTCAAACTTTAATTTTACGTGATGTTATTCACGTTGTTGCTAATTGGTTTTTATTCTATTACTGCTGATTATTTAACTGAGTAGGTACAATAAGTAAAAAGTAAGAAAGAAGATTATTTGTGCTAGTTAGAAGTTTTTAAAAGGACATTAATTTTTAAATAAATAAACTGATAACGCGCGATGAACCTTACGTTATGTTAATTAAACATTAAAAATAGCAATTAAGTTAATTATAGAAACTTTTGAATTTTTAACGAATCGAGATAAAAGGCTTATTTTTACAGTCATTCATAAAACGTTTGCAATTATTGAACACCAATAATGCCAATGTGAAGATATGAAGTGAATAAGATAAAATGGTACTTACCTAATAAAAAAATATTTTAAATTACAAGTTATTCGGCGGTGGTTGAGTTTCATAGTCAGTCATTTTCAAATTTGACTAACATTAGCAATGTTTGGTTGGACTTTTGCTTAACAGTAGTAAAACATAATTATCATGCAAATTATTTCCTTTTTTGTAGTGCTTCACGCATACCTACAGTAGATGAATGAGGTTAGAATTTCTAAAGAAATCACCCCGTACAGCCGCGAATCTCGAACATCGATGACAAATTATTATTATAAAACATATGCAAACGGGTATTTATCACGAATTTTACCTTTAATATTATTATTAGAAATATCTTCAAAGCAATACTCAAATAGGAATTCAATAGTTCCGTTGGTAACACTGGTCCGAGGCGCCACCAGTCACTCCCGACGAAAGGGAACAAAAACAAATAAAATGTTTAGGATTGAAGGCGCCGGCGCTTATCGCGACACGTGGCCCTTCCGACTCTTCATTCCTAGAACACATTCCACGTAAAGGGTCATTTTTGTCGTACTTTGTTACGCTTTTGTTGTATTCGATTACCTACCCTTTTAGGACAGATAAACAGATGTGCATGGGAACTTTTTAATTTCTTTCTGTTTTCTATCTTGTACTTACTAAGTAGGTACTTATAATAAACTTTGATTTTACATCCTACTTTATTTACAAAAAAAAACTTACTTAATATTATAAATCTGAATGTATACGAGTTTGTTTGTTTCTTTTACGTCCCATTTTGGATGAAATTTGCAATCACTACTTATGTGTAGAATGCCTCAAAATACATCTAAGCTGTTTAAAATTTTGGTGTCAAGAAGAGTGAAGCCAAATAGGCGGTTACTAGTCTAGTCTTAATGTGTTGCTATACCTACACACATAGGATACTTCGTGGCCTACAAATATTGTACAATCGTCTCGTTACTCATTAATAAGATTTTTTTGTACTTAAATTATAGTTAAGTATAGCATTTAAAACTACTTAGACATAAATACTTGTATTTTATATCAAGGTCAAACATTCAACCATCTGGGAAACTGACTCTCAGTTCACCAACTTTCCTACTTCAAATAAGGTTGAATATAATATATGTGCATTTTTGCAAGGAAGAGTGTTTACGTTATGGTTTAAAATTGCAAATAATGTCAGTTGCTGTCAATCATTCGTGTTTTGTCGCGATTCCAATAAAGAAAGCGAGGCCTTATACGGCGCAGGCTATCAGAGCTTTATATGACCGCTTTTTTGATATAATCAGTCGTCTTACTTGTATATTTTTGTATTTATGTCAACATTATGAAATGTTGTGACTTTATTAACACCTTGTTACATGATGCATATATGTTTAACCATTTTAAACATAAATTCTCGAGGTAAAGCAACCCTGGTTTACCTATCAGACTATTAATTTGGGTTCCAATATAACTTAAAAGTTATGATCCGTTAATGAAATATAAGTACTTGTATCTCAACAGTTTTTGTCGTCATTAATAGGTAAAACTCAAGAATAATTAAAATGGCTTTACTAGCAGAGCGATTTCCTACGTTCGTAGAGCACATTCAATTCTCAGGCTTTGAGTCCTCCAGGCCGCCTAAAAACTGTAAGTTTCTATTATAGCTCATGCGAACATAAATAGCACGTACAACGTTGGGAACACCGGAATAAGGTGGGTTTTTCAAATCATCTCGCCTAGAGATAAGTTTATCTTAGTTTTAGGTAGTAGGTAAGTGCCTACACCCGAGATAATGATAATGACCAATTATGTAACTCGGCTTCAGACTCAGTAGAGATAGTGACTTGACTCAACGGGCGCGAAAACTGTTCGCTCCGTGTTACTCACGCTATACGCTTGTGTTTAGAAACATAATCTTACAATATACCATTTGATGGTTTAAAAATAATATATTAAGACATTATTTTATTATAGATGATCAATACGTGTTAATGCTTTTGAACGTTCTATTATTGTGAAAAATAAAGCTCTATAGCTCAAAATTAAAGTCTATTAACTTATATTGTCTTTTCTTTTATTACAAGGTGCTAAAGGTGAGCATAATAGTATACTTAGGTACTTGTTCAAAATGTTAAATCTCTGACACATTCGTGTAACATAATTTAGTTTATATCTACAATTTATTGAACATCTACAAATGTTAGTGTTTCCTTCACACGCTTACGTCTGGGTGAGCTTCCATTTAATTTAGTGTGGAATATTCACTTTGACGTTCTTCGACCTTGAGAGCCACACTTCGCTTTTTATAAACAATCCGAAACTAATTGATGTAAAATGATATAAGCTGATGTGACAGTTGCCTAATGGTGTTTTCGACCGCGAACAAAAAACTTCCTCATATAACACGATTAAGTAATGATCAGATATTTATACCCTTTTTTTTCTTTACAGGTCGTTTACAATGGCGGTACAACAGATCCAGCGACGAATAATGTATTCGTCTTCGATATCTAACTACAAGCATAAAACTTCGTAAACGTTCCTACGAATAGTCGTCTCAGTCTCCGAGTCGATAGTGATAAGCCTCAAAAGGGGTTGAAAAAGCTAGTGCTGACTTTAAAATGTTCGTATGTGACATTTGGGTGTTTAAAATGGATGTGCGGTGTTTTTTGTTAAATGTATTATTATTACAAACTCTGTTGGCGTCGTGCGGGGCCAAACATGTAACGATAAACTTGAACTCACCGATGGACTTCGAAGGCGCAGAGGGCGTCAAAGAAAGCATAAGAAACCTTATGCATACCGGTGAGTAACTATAGAATAGAATACAATAGAAAAAAAAATGTTTCCATCAATATAAACATGGGTACCTTACAGACAGAAATGAGAAATATTGACAAGAAAATAAGGCTACCCCGCACTATTTGCTCCAGCAGCATCATGACTGTTGGAGCGCTGGTTTTCTGTCGCGCCAGAAGGAGTTCATACTTTATAAACCTTCCTTTTGTTTTCGTTCATGTAAATTCGAAATATACAAGTAGGGCAAAATTTAGAGCCCATAGGGCCTTTTCTATTGTAGTTAAAAAGTATGATAGTATGAAGAAGTGATCTTAGGAACTTAATTTTTTATTTCGACGAAAAATATATTAGCATTTTTAAATTTTTGATAAAAATTACGGTTTGCCCTAAAATTACATTAGTCAAAGAAAACAAGTTGACTTGATTTTCCAAATCAAATCGTAAGTTCTTGCAATAATTAAAAAATTTTTGCTAATTCAAAAATCATCTTATATAATTATCACTTGGAAATAATAATAATTCTGCAAATAAAACAGCAGTAAAAAATATTCTAAAATAAATCTCTTGACGAGTCTTAAATTGACATGACATGGGTCTGAAACTCCAAAACCAATTTACGGAATCACAAAGTGTGTGTCTTTTTGGTTGTCACAAATTATGATTTCGTTAAAATTGGTACGTCAAGCTTTAACCAAATTATAAAATGAAACTGGTATTCCTGACTGCCATGTCACTTTGAATTAGCAGGGTCTTTCAATTTTATAAGCATAATTTTCATAATTTGTTTTTCAATTAAAACAGTAGGTACTTACCATTTGGCAACGAATTAAGATAAATGCTACTGATATAAATTAATTACTAAATTGACCAAAACCAATCGTCATTCACGTATAGTAAATTGTACTCAACTAATTTGCATAAAAGTAACATAGTTTATTTAGAAGTGGCTAGATTTTTCATATTTTAATTATTGAGTATAAAGTTAATTGTATTTGATAGATATACCAGTGTATCTTACCTACTATCATGTTACTTAGGTGCTTACTTTACCTACTAGATTCCTGATGACCACATAAGTTGTTTCAACAAAAATAAACGTCCTCTATGTAACTCAAAGCTTGTCTCTTTGAAAGGCGTTCGTTTCATACCCAGTAAATAATTCATCGGAGTAGGTAACGATATTGCTGCGTAGCTAATTATTACTTCAATAAGAACCTACTCTACATTTAGTTACGCAAGGGCGATAAACAACTTGTTCATTATAATTATTTCATCTACGGACAGACCACACCTGTCGTTCAGTTTTTTACGTCTTCATTAAAAATATTAAAACGATAAAAAATTGGGTCGTACCTACCGCATAATAAGCCTGTTATTACGCACTGTAACGACTCTAAACTATAAAATTACTCAGTGTTGTATTACCGTATTCAGTTCCCAGACAAGCCTGGTAGTAGGTACCTTTCAAGTCAAAAGTGACGAGATGTGGAATAAGCCTCCCAAAAAAATTATCTCGTTACATTTTGTTCTGCTTAATAAAAGTTTAAAGTTACACAACTTTGATAATAAGAAATAACCTACTAAAGTAGATGTATAGCAAAGTGACAATAGAAAATAAAAAAAGGTAGGTAAGTACACTTGATGTTTTATACAGTAACAAAACTCTGGACATTGAAATACATGAAGCACACCAAATCCAGATGTTGAAATCCCAGAAATAGGTTATGAGATAGCGAGGATTGAGCGAACAGAAAACGTCAAATGAACTATAAAATCAATGAAACCAATAACCGTAAAGTGTGCAATCTGAGACAGGATTTATGGAACAAACCTTCCAGTAGGTACCACACGGCCATCGAACTCTGTCTAAATCCGTAACGACCAATCTTACTCAAATTAGGTGCCACTTGCACAACACGAAGTACTCAAGCCTTCATTATTGTTAGTAATTACAAATTACCAAGTGAACGTGATAAGCTATCGTAAAAGTACCAAAATTTATCACAGGAAAGTGTAAAGTATAACGATCTTGATTCTCTTATCTTTATTAAATATTGACCTGGCGAATCTTATCTGGGTGCAGAATGGTGCGAATCTGTTGCTCGTGTGACGCGTGCGGTGACGTACCTACAACTCTTTTGTCAGGTGAGGGTACGGGTCTATATACGATACGATCTAAGACTCAGTAACACACACTTATTCTTAAAACATTCATCATCATCATCTCAAGCCATCTTCGACCAATTTGGTGTAGGCCTCCTTCAACCTCCTCCACTTTGTTCTGTCTTGGGCTGTCTGTATCCAATTTTGGCCCGCTATCTTCTTGATGTCATCTTTCCATCTCATCTGGGGTCTGCCAACTGGTCTTCTGTGTTCCCACGGTCTCCATTCTAACAGATCTTTGCACCATGAGTCTGATTTACGGGCTATGTGACCTGCCCATTGCCACTTCAATTTCGCTACTCGCTTTACTACATCTGAGACTTTGCTTTGTTTTCTCAACCACTTGTTAGTTTTTCGGTCCCGTAATGATATTCCCACCAGCTTACGTTCCATCGCCCTTTGAGTGACTATTAGCTTCTGGAGTATCTCTTTGGTTGTCACCCATGTTTCGGCTCCGTAGGTAAGAACTGGTAGGACACACTGGTTGAATATACGTGCTTTCTGACTGCTGGTGAGATTCATTTGGAAAGCAAAGTCCAGTTTCGTAAAGGCAGCCCAGCCGAGACGCACCCTCCTGCTGATTTCTGTTCCTTGGTTTTCTTTTCCCAGTTTCACTTCTTGGCCAAGATAAACATACTTGCTGACTTGTTCCAGTGGTGTTCCTTGTACTGTGATTACAGCAGTGTTTGCAGAATCAGTAGTCATGACCTTAGTTTTAGTTAGGTTCATTTCCAGCCCTACCTTCGAGGATGCGTCATGTAGTTCATTTACCATAGTCTGAAGCTCTCCTGGGTCACTAGCGAGTAGCACTATATCATCCGCAAAACGGAGGTTAGATAGTCGTGCCCCCGCTATCGAAAGTCCTTTGTCTTCCCAGTCTAGTTTTTTGAAGATGTCTTCCAATACCAAGGTAAACAGTTTAGGTGAGATAGTGTCCCCCTGCCTGACTCCCCTTTGGATCTTAACAGGTCCAGTGTGTTGAGGAATAGCCACCTTCAAAGTGGCGTTTTTATAGATGTTTTCTATAATAGTGGTATAACGGTTATCCACTCTGGCATTTCGTAGTGCTTCCAAGACGGCCCACGTTTCAACACTGTCAAAAGCTTAAAACATTACATGAAATGAAAGTACTATTTACGAACAAAATAAAAAATCGATAGTTGTTCCTACAGTAGTAATCGTATATGTCAGTACAAAATCGTAGTTGGTAAGTGTACCTTGACTATTAAATAGTAAACGACAAGTTGAATGATTTGAATTACTATTTTACTATTATTATACTATAACGTACTACTTTAAATAGAGTAGGTAAATAGTTACGCATCGTATTATATTTTCACAGGAAACTCGCTAAGACGTTTGCTCTTGTCACATCACACACAAATGCTTTAGTTTACTTACTCTGATTATAAAGGCACCAAAGGTGATGTAATTATCTTAAGTACAGCTAATTCTATATAAAGACTAGTAAGATATATATGATTTTGATTTGTCATATTTGTTCCGGTAGAAATAATGAAGATTGTAACCGTTTCGAACGGCCTTGACCGAGACAATTCGTCGATTATGGCAAGCCCAATATATAGAGGCAATAAGGCGTCAAAATTACTAAATTACCTGACTGGTTCCCATCCGGTAATATCGTAGGCAAGTTAGCCATGCGTAAGACTCTATGATGCGTAAGCTATAAAAACAAAGCACGTGACATGTAGCTGTTTTATAGACTGGTACCTACCTATCATCATTTTCGTAATAAAATAATCCAAAATCGCTTTTGCTGAACCCTAACCTGTCGTGTGGTCAAATGTCTACTACAACCGCAGAACGTGATGAATAATTAATTCTATTAGATTACGTGCCCACTTATAATAACCACAGGAGGTCCTTCGCGATAAGGACTAAACATGATTATGGAGATGTGTCGAATAGCATTCGTGATGGATGGTTTGTTTTGTAGACTTATAAAGCTCAACAACAATATGAAGGTCTCAGTATAATTTATAATTCAAAATGTATTTCAAATGTTAAAGAAAGACAGCGCTTACAACGAATGGAATAAATCAGACAAAAAATTGACTACAGTAAACTTCAACCCCTTAAACCTCAATATTTGAGTCAGAGTATGAACACGAAAATACGAAAAACTAAACCTCAGATCAGATCAGGATCACGATTCGCGACTGTATCCCCAAAGCGCGGTAGACATTCAATCAGATCTTAAGGCAATTAAGATCCCTTGAAGATGTTCAAGGAGGTGGTCGGAGGTATAACCAAATAATTTCTTTATTAAAAAAAAAGTTTAGTTATAAGTAGTTATCTGGCTTGATATATCCACCTACACACTCTTTATAATGCTTTTTATCTGTTGAGGTCGGCGCTCTGTCTCGTTTCAAGGGGCGGGTACTAGACCTGGTAACCACAGATGATACAACAGTGAGTGCCAAGTAATAGCAAGTATTAACTACTATGCCTCTAGCGAACGTACATTTGTCCAAACATCCCACGCGTATTTGCGCAAAAAAATGTATCGGAGGCTTCTTAAATATCAATGAAGAGATGAATCGATTTACTTATTTTTTACAAGTTACAAAAAATTAGTTGTTTGGCAACGGCTATCGATCAAATTATTGAAAGTAACATCAAGGATGTGTTTTACTAATTATTAGCTAATTCAATTTAAAATGGTATTTGTAATTAATGCCTTATAAAAGCCTAGACCCTAAAATAAGATAGAGGTAAAATAATTCAATATTAACGCTATCACAATAATGATTTAAAGCTACTTCTATCTGATTTATCCATAACAAGTGTGTATTTTTTTATTTTATCGTCTGTAAGATAAGGACGTATAATATAGAGTGGAGAATCAAACAATTGCAGATTAACCATAATAAAATTCATTAATTATGAGGGCGATACTTATATGGAGTGAGAAAAACACGAGTTGCAAGGGAAACCTGTGTGGCCTTAAGGTTTGACCCCACATTTACGCAAGCATTTACTTTTAATCGCGTTTAATAATACTAGGTACCTACTGCAGTTTTAGTGTCTGAGATTTTCATGAGTACTTGCATACTTATGTTAGTGGGCTTATATGCATAACATTACGTAGAAATACTTCTTATGATGACTGTAAAAGAAGATTGCACGCGTTCATATGGCGGTGAAGGCTTACTGACGAGTGTCGAGTGACTAGCGCCGTACGAACGCTGACACCGCACACAGATTTCATAAGAAATTGTCCATACGATGATTGATAAGCTAGGAATTATGATTATCTATGAAAATAGACTATAATACTTGGAACTGAGGTATTAAAACATCACTGACTCTCAGTTGCTACCTGGCCTGATTGAATTTCAAATTCCACGTAGCGTTTAAAACACATAAAACAACACGTAAAGTATCAAAATGCTCCTGTTTGTGTTTGTTATAAACTGATTAAAATATATTGCAAAGAGAACGTTGAGTTAGACTTTGTTTCAGTTCTGTTTGCAAGACGATACAGCGTAGGTACAAATGGGCACGGGACTGTTCCATGCTGCAAAAGCAGATCGACCCAGAGTCATTCGTAGCCTACATTCGTCAATGTCACCTTGATCTGTATAATATAGACATGATGATTGTATAAAATATTACGAATCTACGTCAGTTGATTAGAAAGTTAAATAAGATAAACGCTTTGGTTTTCCTTAGAACATGATTTTCAGCATGAAAATGTAGCTAAGTTTTTTAGTCATCACATCTCAAGACGTACGTAATTCTACCCTTGTTTTTTATCAATACCGTGAAGAATCAGCCCCCTTGCTTAGCTTTTTATAATCGATTCAGAAGTATCAAATTAAATAAAAAGCGATGATAGAAATAGAATAGATATCTACGAAACGTTTGTTGCTTGGCTCTGAGCAACAGACACAGTTTAAACATACCTAATTATTAACGGTCTAACTGGTGACCCGTAACACAGGTTATTTTCTATACCTATTTCAGGCACCAGTCTCTCACAACATTTCTTTGTCAATAAGTTAGAACCGACACCTTATTTTTGGATTATTTTTAACTGCATTTATTTATTTATTTTTAATTCATTTTATTTTCCTGTATTTATACTTATTTAACTGTATGTATTGTTTGTGAGAGAAAAATAAATAAATGATTGATTGATTGATTGATTTTCGGCAATCCATCTTCATAATTATAAACAAAATGTTAAGTAATCTATAGCATATTATAAGACAAGATGTCATAATGACTGGCACTAGACGCTTTCGCGACCTAGAATATTCAAACGATAAACTCTACAGACATTTTTTCTTAGACTTATAAGCGACTTCACGCGGCTTGTCACGTACACGGTATAATTCATTAGTTGATTTTTAGTATATAATTAGGATAACTGATGCGGCATAATGTGTGGCGCCGGCGCCAGACTGTTTAGGGCACAGGGCGTGGCATTGACCCCTACATCCTAAGCCCATCACATCCCAAGCTTGTCTTACTTGTTATAGTACATGCCATTGTTTCAGTGTTTTTGTATTCCATTTCGGTCTCTAGCGACTGAATGTATTAATTATCTTTACTATAAAATGTTTTGTCCCGAATGACTGACTGACGGATCAACGCACAGTATAAAGCGCTGGTTGTATAAAGACCTGAAATTTAGAGGGTATGTTCTTTGTATGACGCCGTAGGCATCCGATAAGAAATTATTTTTAGAAATTCTACCCCTAATGGGGTGATAAAGGAGGACAAAGTTTGTATGAAAAATCGTAATCCAATGGTGGTTTGTAGGGATTTTACAGATCTTCAGCCTCTACTATACCATACTCGGGAATACCAGTCGTGATCGTGTTTCAGTTTATTTCTTCGTTATCTAGGCGAAGCATGTCTTACTATAAGATCTTCTTCTTACCATTGTCCTCACTAAGTAGAGTCGATATAATAATGATGTTTTTTTAATTATACCTATGTACCTAATCAAGCATCTATTGTAATATCTAGAATCTAAAGACTGTAGGTATACTTAGGTATTTAGTTAAAATCCCATTATAATATTAGGTATAAATGTAATGAAGATGCAAAACCGAGGAATCTCACTGTCCCAATTGTTAATGTGCCCGTAATTAGATTATCACATACTATTGCAAATGGAACTGATATCATACGATTTAGTTGCCTCATAAGCTGGTTTCCACGCGCGTATGGAATTATTTACTACCATCAGCATTTCGCTCGCACCGGGTCAGTGCGAGTTTTGTTTATTTGGCTTCCGCGATTCCTGGAAAGCACCGTCACATTCGTTCTGTAGGCAAGTAACTGCAATCAGGCGGTTTCTTCAGTCACCACCAGCTTTGCAGCACTTTTTGGCCAATCAGATGAAGTTGTGAAACGTGCCAACTAATTAAAACCTATTTTAATGGCGGAGGAATCGCGTGATGTGATAACCTTATCTTGCCTTTTTTGTAACTGGTGACTTTCTACGTGCTGTAAAATAAATTCAAATAAACTTCACCTACATGGAAAGAGTCTGAAATTTTACGTCTTTTGTTGAAAATTGTATATGAATAGATTAGTTTCAATGTTTTACTTGAAATTGACCTCTAAAGTTGCATTTTAATATAACTAAGTGTTCTGAGCTAGTAAAGACTCGTTCACGTAGAAGTTTTGTCTTTTGCTAAGGCCTGTATTTAGTTATAGCTCAAACGTTAATTTCTGACAGTTTTCTTTTGACAATGAATATCATCGCTTGAGACTCAATCTAAAGATCTAAGTGGTAATATTACTTTTTTGTAAAACCGACTTCAATTAAGAAAGGAAAGGAATTCAAAACTACGTTTCACGTTGCAGGTATCTACTCCCACAAACACCTGGACGCCTCCAAGGTTCAAGTGACGCATCCTGTCAAAGTGACACATGACGGGATCCTGCTGTCAAACTCCGTAGAGCATGCGCACGAGCACGGCCACGCGCGGGCACGACGAGATCTTCACTATGTTGAACAGGACTTGCCCCACTCACTGCATTACAACCTCACCGTCGATGGGAGAGATCTCAGACTGGATCTACGGTAATGTACCTTGACAATCCTCATTACCTTTTCCTTAACAACTATTAGGTATATCTATACCTGTGGCTTGGTTGCGAACAGTTGTATATTGACTAATTTTGTTTTATTTTTACTTTCGAACACATTTGGTTAGTTGGCGGAAGTAATATAGAAGAGGAAATAAAAACCAATTCTAAGATAATTTAGCATCTACTACTTCTAGCGTGAGCATACCATGCTTTAGTGTTAGGTAAACTTCATTAATTGAAAATGAGATAAAACTACTGTAGTTCCTGACAATAATATCAAACTTATTAATTTATGTCTCTCTTATGACACAAATCGCATGGTCATTTGCTTCCAGGCTCAAACAATGAGTCATAAGAGTAACTAGGGTCATTTTGGGTGAAGACTTTTAATGATTGTGACATGTTTTAATAGCTCTTTGTTTTATTCCTCTAAGGATAAAAGTCCACCTATTCGGACGTATTGTATGGCGCCTGATCAATGTTTTAAAGATCTTTTCGTAATGTCAACACATCGATAACAAAACCATTGGTTGTGATAACCAAGATCCAATCGACTGTCCGATCGTTATGTCAACTATAATAACAAACAATATTTTTTTTTGTAATTCATTTTCGTTAATAATTTTAGGAATAAAATTAAACATAAACTGCTATTATTTTTTGTTTCTGATTTACATAATGTAACAATATTATTTATGAAGTATTACTCTGCCACTGTTGACCTATACATTAGTAAGGAGATAAGAAGACAATAACGCTAGAACACGCATTACGCCGGTAATGTGAATAAAATTAGACTAATAGCAGTACCATTATTGAAACAAAGAATGGAAAATTAGACCTCGTAAGCGGATTATAACCAAAGTCAAAAATCAAGTCTAGACGCATAAAAAAGTAACCGCCCATTATGTAATTTTGTAAAACTGTATCAGAGATAATAATGATTTCTTCTGTTGAGATAAGGTCGTTCGCTTCGCTGATAAGCGTGAAGTTCAGGGCCGTATAGTTAAATTAAGGAGCATTGATCTCTTACTAAGTACCACTACTTTAATTAATGATTGTTCAACGACATTAAAATATTGCAAAGATAACCCGATGAATTAAAGTTCGCCGACATAAATATGTTAAATTGATAAGCAATGTGTATGGCATACGTCCGGCCGTGTCTCTGTTACCGGCGCGACTGACATAGTTTATTTTTTACCTATTGCGAATCGACCTTCTCAAATATTTGAACTTGTCTTGACTAACGTGTTTAGGGCACATCTGCGGCGTTATCATTTGCAAACTACGTTATCATTAGGTATCACTGAATGTGTGCCGCCCTGGAAATATTGCATCGGAGTAAATATTATTAGGGATAGTTTTCATAATCAGGTTGCTCTGTTTGTTTCAATAACTTTATCTGAACTTAGTTTCATATACTCAACGAGTTTTATTTAAACTATGCAACATCATTGATAATATGAATGTTGCCTCAACTTTATTTCACCTTCGTAAATGAAAGATCACAAAAGTTTAAAAACAGTAGGTAGGTATGTACGTATGTAGGTATATAATCAATCACGATTATGAGACTTTAATGCTGTCATGGTCGTTATGCTGATTTGATTTAGTTTGGTCAATTACTATTTTTTGTCCACATCATCATCTTCATGACTCCTCTATTCAAAAACCTACAGAATTAGTTTATCTACAAGAATCACAATTATATCCTAACATGGTCTTGTGTTCCGGGTTCCAGAGTCCTTTTAATTTTATAGCTTGTTAATTTATGTAGACATAAACCACAAATAAAGTGGCAGCATGCTATCCTAGCCTTGAGACATTCTGACAACTCCCCGAATTGCACATAAATCTTGGTAAATCTCTCTATTGTTCCTACTGTGATGGTATATTAATACCTATTGTCGTCACCGGACAGTAATAATCACATTTGTGTAATTTTTACGAGGTTGATCAAAGTGGGCAGACAAATTATTCTTGTAGTAATGGACTCGGTTCTGGCAAGATCATTAAAATTCAAACCGAGCAAGCAGTTGCGTATATACATGCGGAACTATCTTCGATCATATTATAGTAATGCGGTTCGTAAAAGCAATATTAGGAGGGCTAAAAAAATATTTGGGTGATCAGACTACAAGATTAGCTACGACGAATAAATAAGAATATTAGTCACGTTTTCGGTTCCGTGACCCTTGCGTATTATGAATATTAAAATTGATGGAATGGGCCATGGACGGAAATAGCTGTGACAAACTGATTAAAAACGTAAGTACCTCAAAATTGACAATGGGTAGTGTAAATATCGTCCATTACGCAGGGTAGATACATGATATAAACTTCTGACATGATGTTGGCGAGGCGCCTAATTCTCAGCACGCACTACTTACTGGATCTAATAAATTGTGCGCGCTATTTCCGACGGTTTTTCCAGCAAACTTATCTGACTGAATGCTGAATTAAACGTCTGGTAAAAAATATAGGGCAGTCTTAAAAGCCCCTTGCCAACCTTAATCGTTAAAAATATGAAAATAGAGCTTCTTCTTAAACTTTATGGGCATTAGGAAAATTTATTAAGCTCAACTTCATTTCCAACTGTTTAATTATTAATGAATGATTTAATTTTGGTTATTAAACAATCTAACCGGCTAAAAATCTAAGTGGTTCAGCCTAGTATCGGTAAATATCAACTGCAACTGGTTTTGCATACCTAATTGGTTTATCAGCAGAGTTTTGACAATGAGTAGCTTAATCTGTATGATAAATCAGCTTGCTTCACAAATCAACGCAAACATTTTCCTAAGCGAGCTTTGCAGCTTTATCTTGTTAGATATAATGAGTTCCCTATCTGGAAGGAGCAGGCATTCTTAACCGAACACTTACTGCCAATAAATTGGTGAATGACAGGCCGCTATTGGAATAAACATAAATTATCATGTTTTACTGTTTTCAGTAATCAGCAGTCGCTACTCTATAATTACAACGATTTAGTATCTTGTTAGGAGTAATGCGTTGGAAGTTGTTTTTGGTAGGCACAGCTCACAAGTAATTCTATTATGATTCCAATATTCTATATAATAAAACGAATGCAACATCTAAATGAGCTAACTTTACACTCCTTGTACAGTGAACTTAAATTCAAATGCAACGTAACTTTGGGTTTCGTCGAAGTGATCCCACGACTTCTACGAGTTATAGACGAGTAGGTAGTTACAGACAGATCAACATATCCTATTTTCGTCGTGAGATCATATTTTATAGTTTACTCGGACGTTTATCTGAATATTTAATGCGTTTCGTGCGGACGATCAAAGAGAGGGTGCGGAAGTGCGACGCGTTTTCGCTTGCAATAGTTTCGCAGAAGGCCAGCTATCACTCGCCTCGTATGAACGCATCATTACTGAGAAGTGGCCCGTGCACTTTTTGTATCTTCACACTATGCGACTTGTATCCTAGCAATGTAACTTGTATACCAAAAACTATTTTATCTGCCGATTACTGAAAGGAAAGATAGATTCTTGAGGAAATTGTTTGAGAAAATCAGGATAGGTAAATATTTTGAGATGATATTAAGCCTACCTGCAGTCAGCCGGTTGACTAATAAACAAATTGTGGAGACTGACGTCTTCAAAATGCATCAAGTCCGTTAGCCATACATGGATCACACGGTCAAAATTCCAATCCTGAAATAGCCCGCGAATTCGTTTCAGAAAAAATGGCATGACATCAGGCATCATCCGCCTAAAATTAAGGTGCGTCCGCCAGTGGCCTTGCCGATTTTCTTTTAAGATTGTGCCGGTTCATACATTTTTAATGGCGTGGAACAAAAACTCGACAGTTTGAAAGTTGCAGTATGGTCTTCGAAGTTCAATTCATACATATTTATGTGGCAATTATTGAAATACAATGAACGATGAATATTGCAGGGATTGCGCAACGAGCCCATAGCGGGATCGGCCCAGCCACTACTTACCAAAACTCATAATTAAATAATAAAACTGTTGTTGTCAAGGATATCGTTTTATTCTGATTCATTAACTAAGATCCGTCGCGCGCAAATTAACAACCCAGTAGGTATCCATTTCACACAAACGAAAATGTTTGACAACGAAAGCGAAATAAAACCGATCAATCGGGAATTTTATCGCTTTGGAGTAAACTCTTCGTAAATTGGTTTCCAGAATAGACTCCGAGTCATCGTGTAAGTTGTTTGGATAGTAAGGCCAAGGAGACTTTTCAAGGTTTCAATTGCTTATACTAATTTAGCGATCAAAGATTCATCTGGCTAGAGTATTCCAGTTGTAAGTACATTTTTACCGCGAATGCTGGTATGTTTTCGCAAAAAAACAAACTATAACAACGAACAACTGAGTAGCTATCGAGGAGACCTATGCCATAACGTCAAATTAGCTAATGTGCGGCTGCAGAAAAAGGGGCTTTTATAATTTGCAATTTATATGCAGCGTAATAATCTTAACAAATTACTGTTTTGCGCCTTTTCCAACACTCGATAACCCGTACTAAGTGATAATGGACCATAATTTCAGCTTCCGAACAGCTAAGGTGCGGGCACCACCTTCATAAAACTCTACTTACTGGTCTATTTTGATACAAGATTCGCTGGTTAAATAAAAAAACTAGAAAAATTTAAATTGATATTACCTACGTTGAAGAGAGCCAGTGAAGAATGTAGCGGAGTCAAAACATAGATTCAAAGAAAAGTACCCATTAGTGTAATACACCTGTGTTGTGTTTGTTACACTTTGGGAACACATCCAAAAGCACAATATATTTTACTTGTTTAGCTAGAGTGAATAATACTGAGATCTTACTGTAAAACGAGGCACGAAACAAAAAATATCCAAAAGTTTTGGGAACTGTATGCGTTATCATGTCAGGATATCTTCGGTTGGTCGACTGCGTTTATTTTTATCGACTGTTATCTGATTTACCGATCGCAGAAAGCTCTAATGGCCAGTATGGGCGCTAGTGACCAGTAAAGCCTCTTGTTCACTAGCGATTTATGTTCACACACGAAGAGTACGAAGACACTTATTATAGAACAATACATTGTGTGACTTTTGTGCTTAGTTATCGCCAACCGTACCGTACCGTACTAAATCGTGCCATCAAAAAAGCTAAAATGCAAGGAGAAGACGCGATAAGTAAAAAAGTGCAGGACATGTCCCCCAGGACGTTTAACCCTAGTAAATGCAAATCTTAAATTGGGGGCATTGATGATAAATCGCAAGATGCTGTTTCTGCGTGCCAAGTAACTCGTTAGCTTCAAAAGAATTTGCATAGCAATTTCGTATGTACATAATTGGCCCTCAGTAATTTGACTGTGTTTGGAAATATTTGCCAGGATTATGATCATTTGGAGCCGCAAATTATGACATCTCACTTTAATTTGTAGCCTCAAGTGAAGTTCGTGAATACGCTTTTAAATTTAAATGTTATTTGGTAGATAGCGAAACTTTCACATTTTTGTAGTCGTTTTACTTTGATTTCTATTTGTTTAATTTTTCATTTCCAGTATTGTAAGTCGTGTTTTGTACAAACTTATACAAAAATATTAATAAAATTCTCAATATTTTGTTTCTTAGGTATACTCAAAAGCTAACACTACTTTAATAAGTACCTACAAGTATTGATACTCAATAAGTACAGAGCACACGCGAGTTCAAGTGCAAGGACCTCATCAGCCACTTGGCTGTAATAAAATAAAGATTTTATTCTGCATGGCGCCGAAACCACAGGGCTCCGAGAAATTTATCCTTTACTATAGAGTTGTGTGTAGAGGTGCGATACTTGATACGAAAGAAAACCTGAAACAATGCTTCTTAATTTAGTTGTTTTATTTTTACTGACGCGCACAAGCTAAACGAACAAAACCAAGTTTTATCGATCTGTTGGTTACATAAATGGAAGTAGAATGAAATAAGTTTGAAAGTAAATGTAATCGTGAATTTGCGTTCCTGTTTTTATCGTGTAGATTGGACGGGGTCATGCGTAACGGTATTTCGATTATGGCGCGCCCTATAGAATACAATTTAAATCGAAACATAAATTGGTGAAAGCCATATCTAAGTATCACTAAAATGTTTATGGTTACACTGTTTATAGTTACTCTCATGTTAATCGGCTATTATACCTGTAATCACGCGGTTATCTTGTTGAGGTCTCACCTTTTACGTTCGTCCGCATAAGGATAATAAAGAGCCGTTTATAGCATTCGCACGCTAATTGGCGTAAACCAGATCCTAAATGTAGCATTTATTGCAACTTTGAATTTAATTTAAATGTTTATATTAAGTATACCTTATCGTGCATCTACAGACACGGGTAGCGAACAGGAATTCATGGCATCCGAGCTACGTACTGATAAAGGTGCATATTTGTTATCAGAAAACGTTTACACATTTTTGTTACTTCGGGTAAGTTACAATGTTGTTAATTCTTTGAAAATGTACGGTAGAGCAAACACTCCTTAGGTATATTGTTTTGCGAGGATTTTTAAACACTAAAGCGTTCACTGCCCATGACGCACGTGAAAGGTGAAGGTAAACGCTACCAGACCTTCAATATCGGATCAAATGTGGAGCATCGTCCATATAGTTACGTGGAAACTAGGAAATCAATGTGAAACCTCGAGTATAATTATCGACTCTATTAATCGTCAATTATGATAGAAGTCACTACCTCGTTATGAGTGCAGTCACCAACAAAAATGGAGATAAACAATTTCAGATACACAACGGTTACGCCACAGTGGTAATATTTTTTTTCAAATAAATACCTATTCAAAATACACGCGACCATTCCAATCTTGATAATTATTCAATGAAATTGATATATAATCATGACCCCCAACGTTCTATCAGATCTTTAGACATTTTTAAGTTGATAAGATCCCGAGAAGATATCCAAGTGGGTATTCAGAGGTATGTCTTTGTAAAAATTATAATCAAAACACTATCCAATTGAATTTCAGCATGCATTCGAAAATTATCATTACGTGGCTGACTGTACAAGTTATAATGACTCGGTCAGTGGTCTTAACTAATGAACCTGTAGAGACGGACATTTGTGCCATCGTCTAGCTAGGCACGTATCTGGGGCGGGCGTGTTTACCTCGGCTAATTGCTGTAATGAGCGATATTTGTGTGCTATCCACTTGAGCTGTTTAAGTGTTTGCCTGACGATCGACAGCCGCCAAGGCTAGCCTTTATTTAAAACAAGCTTCGTAGGTCCTATGCGCAGTTCAATTTATAGTTCTAAAGAAGCCTAAAGAAGTACCTAGAAGTCTGGTTTATTTTTTTCTTGTCAAACGGACTCCAGCTTCATTTATTGTAAGAATCATAAGTATTTTTATGGGTTCTTTCTTAGAACAGTAGTTTTTTTTATTTTTTTTTTATTAACCTGTTATGTCCCACTGCTGGGCAAAGGTCTCCCCCAAAATCCTCCACTGACCCCTGTCTTTGGCGATCTCCCACCACTCCTTCTCAAACACGTCAAGAACAGTAATAATAAACATAAATAAATATACACAAAAAACCAACCAAACAGCATGAGAAGTAGCTCTAACATAAAGTAAAGCATTAAGATAAATATCTCTTTCTATTGAGATATTATTTTAATATTAATTAAAAAAATATACCTACCACCGATTGTAGAATTTACAAGATATTAACACATCAACAAAAGTATAAAGCACAACACAGACCTAGCATTTCTCCCATTTGTAGATTTAAAATAATCTTTGTTTTTATAGAGATATGTTTTGCTTATGTAAAGAAATAAGGACATAAGATTAAATGCCCGCGTAAAACAACAGAATACTAAATCGACACTGTTAGCTCACCGGCGCCACTTAGCCGAGTACTAGATAAATTACCAGCTTAGAAACTAAGTAATGGATACTCACGCAAAGTGCAACAAGATATTTTAGGAGAGAATAGTTTACGAAGCTCGTGAAAGTTATTGTTACGAAGAGAAGATAGCACTAAGTACTTTAATATACGAGAGTAATTATGGCCCTTAATTATCCTTTAGTTTGAGAAAAACATTTCACAACGACATTATTCCGCGCATTCCTAAATTATTGTAACATTCATATTTATTAACTCTTCTACACAGGTCACTGTCCAGAAATTCTAAATGTAATCTCAGTACAAATATGAAACACAAATATTAGCTATGTAGGTAACCCCAAACATTACGTAACTTGATGTATCTATTCTACTTCCTTTACCAGATAATCTTGCACTGATTTCAATTAGGATACAGTAAGTTCAGTGCGTTAAAAAATATTTTTATTCGATTATATTTTTCATACTTACTTATTTATTTTTGGCTATCGTATATTTCTCTGTCAAATGAATTGTATTTATAAATGAGGTGGCTCAAAAAAATATTACGAGTAAGTACCTATTAAAGTTTAAAGTTGTAGTGCTATTTTAAGACTAGACACTAAACACCGAAACGAATCAAAATATTTCTCGCCGAGTCTAATGAAGATAAATGGTGTATCATACAATTATTCGATAATTCCTTAAACTTTCCGTCTTATAGTCAACGGCCATGGTTCCTAAATACCTGACTATTTATAGGAAAAATCCCAAGAAGGTCATCACTAAGGTCTTCTTGATTCTTCAGAAGTCAAAGTCGGCAAGTAATCGTCGCTGTTGCTGCCATTTCGAGCAGCGATTATAAATTGTAGGAATTCCACATTAGTCTGGTCTCCAATAAATCTTGATCATGCGGTCGCGAAATCAACTTTTTATGGTCAGCATGGTCGTTGCGTCGTGGATTCCTTGGCCGATATGCACTTAACTTGAATTTATAGCCATTGATTCCTATTGATCAATGCTTTGTGAGAATTTGCTCCAATTAGTACCGGGTAAAACATTTATCTAAAATAATAGACTTCGCAATACCCACCCTCGCCTTAAAATTCGTTCTTTCATCATTATATTTCTGGTACTTTAATTTTTGGCTTCAATTCAACAATTTAAACTCGTAACAAGACCCTAACCTACTACATATCAAACAGGCTTAAGGAAAGAAAAGTAAAAAACACTACAATTACACAAAACAATGGAACAGTCAGCCAAAAGGTTCTAGGTAAGAAACATCGTGAATCTCGTTGTTAATAGCGTTAATCCTGTCCAAAAATTCCTGCAATGACGGTATGCAAGGATGAAATGAACAAAAAATAGAATATTGTTGATATATTACCGAAGTCTCCCTTTGGGATACCTAGCTTCAATCAATTATACCTTTTCCAACCGTTTATTTAACTTTTGACAGCTGTAATACTGACTCAAATAGTGATACCCTGACCTGTTACCGATTCGATTTATTTTATCGATCGATTTTATTCATGAAGAAGTTTTAATCGATTTAACACACTCATTATTTACTATGAATTTCAACATTTTGCACCTGTTCATTACAAGTAGGTACCGCAGTTCATTCACATGTTTTTTATTTGAACCAACTACTGTAAGTCTAAACGATTATTTTAGATTCATTAATTTTCAGCGAAGAAATTCGATCCCATTACTAGGTACGAGTACGATGGAACTGTTTTCATTACGCAAATTATTTATGCATTAAAACAGAGACATCTAAGGCATTTTAAAATAATAAAGGTTTTTACGTGATTTGATATAAAAATAATCACAATAATTTTATTGTAATTATGTGTTATTAATATAATCGATAATCGATTTATTTCAAAACAGTTTATAGTCGGTGGTCATTAATTACGAATGAAACATCTCTAAATGGGCGGCACCCGTCCATGACGAACAGTATTCCCTGTAGGACATTGTATCAAAAATTATTACAAAACTTTATGTGCGTGATCTGTCAAAAGTTAAATAAACGATTGGAAAGACTATAGGCATTCATGACATACCACAAATATATTGATTTATATTTTAATAACCTTTTAAAATTAATATGGCGATTCTAAATAAATTAAGAGCTTTGGGACCAACATAAATCAACAGAAACAGCAACTAAACATCAAATAGCAACAATCTTTAACTTTACGCTACTCTAAAGTTAAAGCGATTTTGCTGAAGCCCATTTCATTTCGTCTAGCAATGAAAGTTTTATTTAACCAAGTGTAGAAGTTGTTTGTTATATACGAGTAGGTATGTCGGTCGGTTAGAACTTTGATTAGTCGAAAGTCCAAATAATAAAACAAAAGACAGTTTTTAATTTGTCACAAAACTAGAAAAGTAATCCTTGAAACTTTATAAAATGGACGTAACGCGGTTGCTACAACGGTCGCTATAGTAACGCATTCGCGAATATTTTACCAGCTTCAGTTATTTGGTAAATTTGAAATTTAATATTTTTTATTGTTACAGACCATCAGTAACATTCATCACACCAGCTATGGTTGTGGAGCGACACAGAGCGAGTGGACGAACTCGGTCACGGCCGCAGCCCGACGCGACTTCCTGCCACTACACCGGATCCATCAGGGGGCAGCCAGGGTCTGTCGTGGCCATCTCTGCTTGTGATGGGCTTGTAAGTATTACCATATACTAAATAATTGAACAAGAGTAGTGAAAGATCACTATATTAGACAAAACTATTTAACGGATACCTATCTATAAATCTGTCTCTACAGACACAGACTAATTTATAGCATAATGCCGTTTCGCTCGAACTACTAATGAAAATAGAGCTTTTTAAGTAGACTAATTATCGTCTATAAGTTATATTAGGGCTTATTTCCTTTTCCTGTTAAAACAAGTTTTCATGTCATAAATAAATCTTCACAGTCCATCAATTTAAAGACCACCTCTAGATTCTGGATAAGGCAACTATTTAAAAAAATAAAAAACAATAAAGGAATTCTTCGTCGGAACGTGAAAACCACAGGCAGTTAAAATTAATGCTCCGATGGTTATTTTACATGGTCTCTTAACTCTTTATTTGAATATTTCATACAAATTATAATACGAAATCAAAAACCACCTATATAATTCATCACAAGCATAAACCAAACTTTTTATGTTTACCATTGTATTAGATCGTTAATTTTATTGTCAGCTATAAATAAACGAGTAGCAAGATAAATCACATAGATTGCGTTCTTACAAGGCCGCAAGATAAAACATAATAGGCACAAAACGCTGATGTGTTCCAGGCACCATGAAACCTGCTAATCCAAACTTTAAACATTCTGACTCATCCTACTCGGAACAAGCTTTTCAATGTACTCGAATCAAGCAGTGCATTTGAACAGATGCCGCTATTTAAAGCAAATATTGATATTGGTAAACTTTCAAATGAAAGCAGCAGATTTGCGAGGTCTGGCTCGCCTTATGAGTTAGTAGAAGTAGGCATGGCATCTTTAAGCACTCTCCGGTTAAAACACACGCCGAGTTAATTGATTTTTGATGATAAACGCCCACAATAATTCAAATAATATTTATTGACCAGTATTTATACTAATAGATATGCGGCCGCGCCTCCTGTTCCATAAAAAAGATTGAAACTTATATTCACTGTGGAAATTGTAAGTTATAAACCTCTTTTGGCTCTTAAATAACGAGATATTTAAGAGGGCTACGACGAAAAGGAAGAGGGGTACTGCAAAACGGGCTGAACATTAAGATGATACTTGTATTCTTTGAGAACAGTGTAAGTGAAGTATTGTTTTCTAAAAAACACTTTGTCTATTGCTCTGTCTCGCCATGTATCCTCATCGTAAGTTTTAGGTATTATTTTATCGTGCCTTTCATTCATCACATCTGACTACTATAACTATTTTAAATATTGTAGTCTTGGTAAATAGTTAAATTGACAACTTCTATATACTTAAAGCAGGAAAGTAGTCTATTTATTCATCTTATCATTTGCGACACCCGGCCTTGACAGCTGCAAGGTGTGTTGCAAATATTAGTAAAGAACCAACGCAAAATGACCAAATGAAAGTGGGCGTACATTTAGGCATGTTTGCATTTAATGTTTTTTATTTGACACTAAGTACTAATTAGTTATGAGCACAGTGGCATGGGTGATTGATTAATGTGGGTATAATAATTTACGACGGTATAAATCTTTAAAATATGACTACAAATCTGAAGTGTTTAAAGGTACTTAATAAGGTAACTACCCTTCATATTTATTTAAAAGGAGTAATAAGAAACGTTTTGTCTAAAACACTAAAAGCAACTACGGGTGGTCGTTTTCTTTATTCTTTAAAATTTAATTATCCAACAATTCAACATTCTAATAAAGATTTTAAAATGTCACTTTATAAATAACTAGGTACTAATTCAACTTTATTTTTTATGTTTTTTGTGTAAGTATTTAATAATGGTTTGCGGCCAAGGAGAAAAATATATAGATTCGTTCTTCGATAAGTGAGTAAAAAATAATATAAAAACAATCTAATTACATCACATGCGTGGGCGTCTCATAGATAAATTACTTCGACACGCAACTGATAAAAATAAAATTACAGGGTTTTGCAAATGGTCCCTCAATCGAATTGAAATTGCTAGTTGAAAATATTTATAGTTTTATTTAGATTGATCGTAATGTACACACTAATAAAAAATATTCATTTATAACCATACTCACAAAAAGTTCAATTATGACTCTGTGCAAAATATTTACAAGCATGATCTTACCAGCCGCACTCAGTTACATTTAATGTTCATTAAATCGTGCCTTAGTAAAGATTTAGTTTAGAAAATCTATCTATCTGTACTGCTATGCTGCTAAATAATTTGGTATTTAGCTAGCTACAAAGCCCTTGCTTAACCGACTTCAAAAAAGGTGAGCTTCTATGTTTCATAAATACTTAATTATGTATTTTTTATGTATGTCCACCAATTATAGTGGACCGATTTTGAAAATTATGTTTTTGTTTGAAATAGTAGGTAAGTACACTCCCGAGATGGTCCCATAAAAATGAGGATCTGATGAGGATCTTCGGAGTTATGAACACAATATACCTCGAGAGTGCAGGAAATTTATCTCTTCTTATGAAATTGTCGGTGTCAATTCAAAGTCTGTTTAATAAAAAAAAAATTCCACTTGTTATCACTTTTTAATCTTCGACTTAAGTGTTTGAAATTATTTATATATCCAGAAATACCTTGTAATTCGAAAAGATTACATAATCAACCATAGAAAAAAAATTACCTACTCAAAAGTACCTACTTATGTAAAATAATATTACGCAAAATGACACAAAACATACTTACAGCTTAAACTTATAAATTATGAAGGAATACTGTTAGTTATTATGTACTCATAGAGTATTCTTTTATCTGTGCTTATAGCTATTTTCAAGATAGATTGGTTTAAATAGTTTTTACGTAAGTAATCTTTTTAATTAATCTAACCGTGCAAGAAAATTGCAAGTACAAAAAGAAGACAGCACCATGCAATTTTAATCTCTTTGGAACAATTTATTAACAAGACTCGACTCAACAATTTTATGAGAACATTGGTATGGTACCTAGTTATTTTTATAATTTAGGCCTCATATAATATATAATTGTATTTAGAGTGTTTGGAAAATAAAGCTCATTTTATTTTTATTTATTTATTTATTTTAAAATATATAAACTTGAATTAAATACTATTTAAGAATAGGTTATTCTAAAACTCTTTAAAATTGAACTCCAAGTTAATCAAAACCTAGTTGCATTGCTACGCAGCGGTATAATTATGTAACTTTGTAATTTACCTCATGTTTAGCTTAGAGGTTAAAAAACCTCTTGGCTGTCAATTAATCTTTTTGATATGCCAATCATTTTTCGATTATCTTAAAAACTCTTCATCCCAACTCACAGTTAGTGAATAGGTTCAAATTGATTGTCGAGAAAAACATCAACGAACCAGCTCAATCTTATTTTATAATATTATCCACTCAATTATTAAATATTGCAAAACGCACCGAGGAAAATATTTGCATTACTTATGTAATTATTTTTAAATGTATTAGTTGTCCTTATAAGTTTTAGCAATCTGTCGAAGTAGGAAATTCCATACAAATATTATGTATTCCAAAAAAAGACTAATCTACAAGAATTATTTAATCTATCCGATGCCAATAACAAAATTATGATTGTGTTGTAAAATTACTTTACTTACAACACAATTATACTTTTTTGTTTTTACAAGTATAATAAATAAATATTTTTGATTATAGTGTTAAACCACACTTAGGTATTTAATTTTTTTTCATTTTTCATGTTCGAATCCTGCCGAAGTCGTAAAACTTTTAGTAAGATTTTTCATTTACTTAATAATAAATAAATATTCTTGGTCATTTCATACGGCGTCATCTAGTCCCAAGCTCAGCAACTTAATGCTTGTGTTATGGTAACCAGATGACTGATATACTACATAGATACATTTTTTTTTTGTAAATACATACATACATACTACATTTATAGATAGAAAAACATCCAGACCCGGAACAAATATCTGCAGAACATGCAAAAACTTGTCCCGTGTTACAATATTTGTGTATGTTCCTGTAAAATAGTGATTTTCATAATGATGCTTACAATTATTGTAAAGTTTATTCAGCATATAACTTGGCGATGAAAACGATCTTAGTGAAAATATCCAGCGCCAATCGATAACATTTTTTTGCTGTTACATCTTCACTATTTTGAGGCCCTCTAGAAATGACTTACAAGTGCAAACAAAGTTGAAACATCAATAGCACCGACACTTAGCCGGCACTTCAGGCTGGACATCTCAAGAGCTCAAGTGGCCACATCCGTGTCCCTCACTTTCTAAGCACAGTAAAATACTAATGAAACTGAAAGTGGTATTTGCTTTGCCATAAAAACACGGATGATAGGTTCATAGTCAAATGATACGAGTATTTTGACTATAAAATATACATATATAATGATTTGTAGGATAATGTACTGTAATAATTATGGTATTTTGTATGACATTACAATGGTGTACTAATAAATTATTATTTTATAGTTTCGTATACTTACTTCAAATTTTTTTACGTAGGTATGCTACGAGGTTTCTACGCCAAGCTTTCAATAGAAAAGACATTAACGAGGTGGAACGTTAAGGTCAGCTAGGCACTGCCGCGCCACTAGATGGCGTTAATGTCCTGATAGAGCGTTTTTATTTTTTTTCAACAAAATAGAACAAATTTTTAGGAAGTAAAAGTGTTTACCGGTAGTAGCGTAATATTTTTGATGTAACTAACAATACTTAGATGATATTTTAAGTGTTAAAATCACTATATTTGTGCATTTAGCACCGGCGAAGCGGCGCGCAAGTGACTCACACACACATACAAAGATTTCATAGTAAACGGAAGCGTTAGTAAATTTCGCCCGCTTAGCAGAGCATAAACTGGCCGAGTGTGTTAGCGTCTTGGTCTGTACTTGAAAGGTATCGGGTTCGAATCTCTAAACTGGTGTACTGTTTTTGAACTTTTAATTTGTTATATTTTTGAAATTTTATGCAAATACATAATGAGATATTTTAGTCGTGAAATATAATTATGTATTTTTGTGCGAGTTCTAAATAAAAATCAGGTTTTTATTATTGCAGTTATTATTAATACATTATTATTTGTAAAATAACATTTATAATTATAAACATTTATATAAAACAATAATTTGAGAAGTCTTATTCGAGAAGTAATAATATAATAATAAACTAGTTTGCGTGGTGCGCGTGCTGCAAGCAGCACGCGGTTTTCTTTATCCATGTTTCTGACAGGTTGTAGCTACCCTTTAAAAATTTTGAGAATCCATAGGAGATTTAAAATATTTAATAAACCGCTATGGGAAGCCCTAAATCAGTATGAAAACCCTTTAGGAGCCCTTAGCCATTAAGAAAAAAAAAAAAAAAAATTTACCAAGTCGTCGGCCCTGAGTTACGCTCACCCACTCGACCTTCGTTAAATTACATTAATTTACATTGATTCATTAGACTATATAAAGGATGACAGTGCGTTTTCGTCAGCGAGATCTAACTTCTGTGCTGATCGCGCCATCTATTATTTATGATAATAACTAAATACATAACTGTCTTACAAAACATACAATATGCGTCAAACATACCGCCCACCAAAGGCAAATTGACATTTGGCTTTTATACCGCCCACCATGAGCGTTTGCTTTAAAAGTTAGGTATGTCTGAAGTTAAGTTGATCATGTTACCACAGATAAAAGAATACTAGTAATGTTACACAGTTATACAAAAGTTTTAAGTTTGATAAAACAACATAAAAATCTTCATAGTAAAACTAAATCGCTAACTAAACGAAATCTTAAATAGATAAGCTTTACATAGACATATTTTTCAAGTTAATGATTTTGAACATTATACAAAGAGAGAGATACAATACAACCCGCATAGTGTTGATTGACTGACTGCGATGTTTAGTGATCACTCTGCCAAGGAACCATCGAGAAGTACGAACGCAACGAAGTATTCGCAACACAGCTAACACAGTTAGTTATTCATTCCCCTTATAGCTTGCTTGGTCCGATCTCGAGATGGCTTAATGTTTGCTTGTTGTGTAGATATCAAATTTGTTGCTTTCTTTTTGGCTTTTGCTTCGACTACCCCAGATAAAATCCATCCAAATGATGTGTTTTGTGCTAATAAGGATCCTTGCTTCTGAACTCCTTCTTGTATTATTTGGCTGACTACCTCGGCTCCCAATAGCAGATCTATTCTTCTAGGTGTGTTGTACTCTGTATCTGCCAATGGTAATCCGCCAACCCAATCTGTAGTTTTAAGCCGTTGGCTAGGTTGTAGCGTAGTTATAGATTTCAATACATACGCTTCCAGTTGTATTTTTCTGTGACTTGTGTCTTCATGTTTCTGTACGTCTTCTTTCATCGATGATAAGGTCAGTTGAACCTTAAATTTGCTTATAGCTTGTTGTCTTCCTCCTATTCCTGAGATAACTCCCCTCACCGGGATCTGTTTGAGTCCCAAGTGTTGAGCTGCTGCTTCGGTAATAAAAGATGCTTGTGCTCCTTGATCTAGCAACGCTCGCTTGATTTGAGTATCTCCATTCTCCGTTTCAGCTTTGACAAGAGCAGTGGGTAGTAGTAGTTGTTTCCCAGGTACCACTCCTCCTGATGCAAAGCACACAATCGGTGCTGCTTTCCCCAAACGATTTTCTGATATAGAACCCTGACTTGCTTCTTCTTCTGATTCTGGATAGCCATCGAGATGCAGAAAAGTATGGTGCCGCCGATGACAGATGCGACACGTAACTCGACAACGGCATTGATTGGCAGAGTGACCTTCGCCTAAACAGTTAAAACACAACCGCTGTTTTTCGATAAATAACCTACGGGCTGGTACCTCCTCGTCCTCAAATTTCCTACAATGTACAAGTTTGTGATTGTTGTTGCAATACTTGCAGGAAACAGATATGATTGCTTCGTTGGTTACACGAAAGGTCTGTGATTGATGAGCCCTTGATTCATTGAAGCTGGATCCCGTACCAATAAATTCCAATGCTCTAAACCGATTCGTGAGAAATTCTTTATATTCACTGAACGTGGGCAATTCGTCACTTGTTTTATTTGCGATTTGTAATTCCCAGTTTTTTCTAGTTTCAGAATCCAACTTCAACGACATCATATAAATGATGAGTAGATCCCAACTTGCGATTTTTCCCAAAGTCACCAGACCTACCTCTATACGAATCCGTCAAAATATACATACCTCCCCATCCACCAACAGGGAGAACAATTCTGTCAGTCAGTGAGTGAGTGAGTGGTAGTCTAAGTTTATATATTATAATAATGTGCTACCACAGTGAAACATCTATGCAGTTTTGATTATTTTTTACTTTTCGAAATACCACATATGGCAAAAGAGAATTTTTATAAAATGATACCAATTTAGGTAACATGTCCAAAATAAAATTTTCGTCACGCTCGATTTCTAGGACTGTAATATCATGGCCTGGAGAAATATAGCCCACAAAATAACATTTCATCATTTGAGAAACCCGTAGTTGCCCCTGGATCTGTAACAAAAATAGGTACGTGTAAAAATATGTTCAAAAACAAAACCTAAGACGATTCTCTGACCGAACTTTCAATATAATTGTAATGAGTAGGTACTTATGATTACAGATCAGTAGGAGAATACTTTCTTACCTTTTTACTTCTCCGTGATAGCGTTTCATTTGTCCTTGAACTCGTTTGCGACTTTTTCTTGAACCAGAAGATTGGTGATTTTTATAGTCTTTTCGGGAAGTTCGTGGCTCCATTTTCTATCGGTGCACTAACACGAACAGATAACCACTAAAATCGAATATTGCAATTTTTTACTAATTTTAATCACAAATAAAAGTATCCCACGAAAGAAAACTTTTGTAAATGTAACGGACGCCTTACACTGACAAGACAAGTCATGTCATGCGTGCGTGTCATGTCTGGTATGCTGTATGCTGAACGGGGTTACCAACTCGATAAGTGCTTTAATGCAACAAGTAGGTACAGTACAAAGGACAAAATACTCTGTGAAATAAAATCATAATTTTATGTATCGGGCTTATAAAAAAATACGTAACTAGACAAAAAAAAATATTTGACTGAAATTTTAAAGGAGAAGAAAAATAAAGTTTTTTTTCTGAAGAATTAGTCGCTATTTTACGGTTTTGGTTGCTTTTTCTTTAATTTAGAACCTTTTCGACAGCAAAATAAATAAGTAAGTAAACATAGGTAAGTATATAATAGGTATATCTTTAAACGGTTTTTGTATTTCGGCATCATATGCGATATTTTGCATGCTCAATAGAAACGTTTCTCCAATAAAATTACCTATAATAACGATATAAAGCTAGACATAATGGTAAGTTATCATTTATAAATATAATCAAATGGGGCTACGCATATGAAAATATTATCAGATTAGCATCAAAAGTGCAAAGTTGGCAACACCTTTGTAAAAATGGCAGAAACAAAACAAGCTCCCCAACGAAGACGATTTGAGGATCCCCGTGATCGCCGAGAAGAACGGCAACAGTGTACGGAACGAGCATAGCGAGCTGGCAACGTAGCCGCACACATTACACACACACAACTAAACTTTTAACTTAGCATACGATACTGTCAGTGTGAGGTCGGTGTACACTCACACATTAACAAAATTGAACTGAATTTTCGACTGATTTATGCGATTATTATACTATTTTTATCTAGTAATTATAATTTGCCGCGAATAAACATCATAATAAATGCCAAATGATATAATTTGAGTGTAAGGTTATGCTCCATTCGCCCGTAAATGGAAATGTACTTTTCTATGGAAAACGAATCACCTTATGTGAATTACTTAACATATTGAAACTTAGTACCTATAAATCTTACACAATATGTGAAGAGCAGAATAAAGTCACAACTAGTACGAGTACGTTTTAAACTCTGCGAAAATTCAGTCAAAGCGCTATTAAATTAAAATTATCATTAATCAATTTAATGGACCGGCTCCATTGCGCAGGAACAGATTGACTTTCGTGGTGGCCTTCTAAGATACAAGGCCGGCGACACACTGGCTGCCGAGCCGACACCCAACGAACCTCGTACCTAAACCACTTGTAGATCAATGAACGTCTAGTGACGACGTAGAGAAAACTGTATATTTATGTTCTGTATAATAAAGAGTCAAGGAGTTTTGTTATCTATAATTGAATTTTGCCTTGCACTTTTTTCTTGGGTAAAGATAGATGAGTCTTGCTGAAGCTTTTCGCCTATTTTTCACTAAGTATAATATTTGTCATTTTACAAAAACAGGTACAAGATGCACATACGAGATATTACAAATATAATAAAGCCCGGTGAAGTCATAAAGGTCCGGAAGACCACTTAACATAACAATCCGTCCGAAAAAAAAATACAAATATAAACAGTCTATGTGAATTACGAGTATGATACCTACACGAGTACCTAGACGTAGACACGTTTTTTAATTCTCTCGTTATTCTTTTTAGATATTTTATATTTCGTATTCTTTAAAACTTCATACAAAACCTTCAATGTTCTACGTTTTGTAACGTAATTGATATTTTAACTCCTCAAATGGCACCGGATAATATGCATTTGAAGACTATTAACAAAACAGATATAATACAAGTTTTTCCTTGAATGAACACTGTTTCGGTTGGCATTAAGATATTATTAAATTGAAATTAAGAATTAATTCAAAGTTGAATATTTTACAGACACATTATAAAAAGTTACTAGACGTTTTTTAAATAAGCACGCAGCAGTTTTTATGTTTTTGTAACTACAAAATTTGTTTTTTGGTTTATAAATGAAACACTGCGAAACTGTTATTAGGTATGGTTGAAAGAAATTCAAAGTTTGAGAGATAATTCAGTCAGTAGGTAGGTACCTTTTACTACAAGTCATTTAAATTAAACTAGATTGAGTTACCTACTGTTTCTTATCGTTTGATCAAAAATGATTATTGTGCAATCAGTATAGGTACGGTGGCCACGCGGTCAACAAATTGATCAAGATATCTGATCAGATGGCATAGTTACCAACATATTTCGCGCAAAGCCGCCTCTGGCTCGTTATCAATCAATTTATCTACTCTAAATACAGAGCTTATAATGTTTGTACTGCAAATCCACAGATCATGAAAGAGTTATATCGGCTTACGAAGCTTACGAGCTGATGAAGATTTCTTGTCATTCAGTACGACTGGTTTCTACAGCATGATATTCGTTAATACGTAATGACAATAGTAAGAGTAGTGGTTTTTTTTGCTTCCAGCATCCGTTATTTGAATCTGCTCCTAATCCTTCTTATGATCCTATATTTTTTCGAAAGGAAACTTTATGCCTATAGAATACCTACTTCGCAAAGTGCCGCTTGTGTGCCTATACCGATTATTGCGTAATAGTATAAAAAGTTTCATCTCAATAAAATAGATAGGTATGCAATCTTACCATTACAGCAAACAGCTATAAAGTTTTTTAGTAGGTACCTATTTCGTTTTAATTTCAAGGCCGAAATTGGCAAGCCTATAATTCAGCGCTAAATCTAACGCGTGTATCGATTGAAGTTTGACAGTGATATCCTACCAATTAGCCATGTCGAGTCGACAGGAAATTCATCTCAATGTCCCAGCTGCTAACGAGACCTCTAAAGACATTTGCCGTATCTACGCACTGTTTAATGCCTACTTTATTATTATTCTTATCTCTAAGCCAAATCTAATAGCCATCTATTTACACAGGCGGGACATTTGCGGACGAAAAATGGAGAGTATTGGATTGAACCGTCCAATCAACTTCCAACCGACAACTCGGAAGGAAGACCACACATTATATTTAGAAGGTCAGCTGTTGACAAAGTTGAAGCTTTCCATAGAGAAAAAAGAGCAGTAGAAAATATAAATAATGGAAATCAAAACTATCGAAGAAATAACGCATATCAAAACAATAACAACAATAAACCCTTGAGACGAAATGTAGAGAACAGAAGAAGTAGAATGGATTCTGATAAAAGAAGACGAGAATATCTGGAACGTAGACAAAGAAGGTTGGAAGCGATGAGACGTAATCCTGTTGAATACAGAAGACAACAAGCTACATTGCGTATGGAAGAAAGGAGACCCCATCAAAATTCGAAAAGCAATTCGATTGAAGCAAGTAAATCCTTAGAACAATCTATAGAGAGGAGAAATCAGAAAAGGATACTTGACAAAGAAACCGAACATAGAATGCGACGAATTCGGAACAGACGACAGAGAAAGCGCAGAAACTGCGCTACGAAACAACCACCGTACCAGTGGAGAGAACATAATCTAGCCGAACAGAGAGCTGTTAGAAATAACAAGGTAGGCACAACATTAAATTTTTTTTAGGAAACTTGTATGATAAGTTCACTAATAATAAAGCTGTTTCCAGAATAAACAACAACAATCGACTCTTAAACGCCTGAACGAGCGATATCAGTCCGAAGGCGTGAAGCGCTCCACTCGATCCGTCAGCAGGCCGAGACACGTTGAAGTCCTGTTAGTAGCGGATAAGTCTATGACTGACTTCCACAATCAAGGCAATTTGGAAACTTATTTGCTCACAATTATGAACATGGTAAGTGCAGTAACAAACAACATTGACACACTTGACCAATTGATTTCAAACATCTATCACTTTGTAGCTTTCATCGAAATTTTAAAGCCATTGTTTTGTTTAGGTATCTTCGCTGTACATGGATCCGTCAATTGGCAACTACATCAAAGTCGTTGTGGTAAAGATAATTTTGGTTGAAGAGATCGACGCAGCCAAGGAGCTCCAGGTGTCAACAAATGCCGATTCGACACTAGCATCATTCTGCAGGTGGCAGCAAGGCCTCAATCCTGGCGACGACAAAAACCCCCACCATCACGACGTCGCCATTTTGGTTACCAGGAAAGATATTTGCAGTCAGCACAACAGCCCTTGCAGGTTAGCTACTGGATTTTTTTTACCGTTTCAAGGTTTTTGTTATTTTTGTCCACACACAAGAGCAGAGCAAATTATTCATGGAACTAGCCCATTCACAGATGTAACAAAATCTCCGTAAAATTAAGTCAAAATTGATCAGGATTTAGGTCAATACCCGACGACGTAATACGATATCTGTGATCAGTCACACCTCTCAGCGCTTGCCAGAAAATCACAGTCTATAAAATATTAGCATTCCTTTAGGTATATTTTGTTAGCAATTCAACACAAGGTCAATGGCAGGGGCGCAGGCGTCTGTTAGTAAAGAAAACAGAATCTCGATGAGTAACCGACCCGACATCGAAATAGAACACTTTTGAATTGATCGTCGCCACCTGGGAAAGGTGTGTTGGCGGCCCTAATCGATCTGCTACGATTTTACGCTCATTTACAACCGACCCAGACATGTTTCATTTTCACAATCGCTTTAGAATAGCAACAGCAAAAAAGTAGAGCAGCATTCAGCAGTAAAAGTGACGTCATCAGAAGTGTCAAATCAAAGGAATAGCGTTGATAAAACGAGAATAGATACGAAGCGTTTATTACGCCGAAGTTCATGAAGTCAAATAAGTACTTAATGGTTTTCTTATATATTTTTTTACTACGAAATCAGCCTCTCATTATGAGAGTAATCAAATAAAAATCCGGACCACAAATCCAAGATAAAATGAATGAATGAATGAATGAATGAATGAATGAATGAATGAATGAATTGAATGAATTAACACTTTATTGTACACAGAAAAAAAAACATAAAATACAACTTAAAAATAAATATTGTACAAGGGGCGGCCTTATCGCTGAAAGCGATTTCTTCCAGGCAACCCAAAATTGATTACAAATTTCCAAACTTTTTCAACATTGTTATTGGAAGTAGGTACTTATTGGATTACATACTTATCTTCTTATGTTAGGTGTACGTATGGTGTAATCTTTGTTTAGTCTGTGGTCTGATATTTAGTTTAACAGTTTGCTTTGCCGATGATCCACGGAACACTTGAATCGGCTTCGGTGGGCACCGCGATGTCTGTTCACGCAATACGAGCCTAAAGTAAATAAATTGCCGGTTGCCGGCTTACACAATAGGTATTACTGTAGAAATAGGTAGGTAGGTCCAATACTTGCTGGTGCATTGTACATTAAAAATCGATCGACAGATACAGACTTACTGTATTCAATTACGTTATCTAATTTTTTTAAATGTAGGTGCTATATTTTATGTCAAACTTTATCCCTGATTAAGTTATCTTGCCGAGTTCATCAAAATGCGCATACATTTATTTAGCAGCACAGTAACAATTTTAGACAGGAAATATTGATCGTTTTTTAATTGATCGCTAAATGAAGCCAATGCAGCGGATAGCCGGAAGATAAACTAAAGGAGCCCATTAATCATTTCGACAATTTATATTCGATAATAAATGTGATTGCCCAAAACTGTATGTCTGAACTGATCGGTGTTTACATCATTATCGCTTTTTTACTTATATTTGCGAATCGCTAACGGCAATGTCCGAGCGGTCACTTCAAACGGACCGACATTAAGGCCAAGGATGTTGGGTGTGCACAAATTGGACATTCATTATTTTAACAAAAGCCTATAACCATATAGCGTTATATAATTACAAGTGATTTTTTTGGACATGTGAAGTTTTTGTCTCTTGCACAACTCGCGAATCATGCCGCACTCTACAAGGCACTGACTTAAGCAGCTCAGCGGCCACTTGAAACACCCATCGCTTGAGTCGTTCAGGTTTAATCAAAACATATTTTAAATGGTTTCCTTAGATCCATAAACATGAAAATTAACATTGTATCTCCTAAATAATTTCGACGTCTTTTCTAACACATTATATTTTACGATTAGCTTATTATTCAAAATTCCTGCATCATTATTTTCTGTAAGTCTAACTATTTTAAAATCTGAAATGTTAGGCAATGTTTGAGAAATCTTTCATTTCGTTAATGGGCAATGCGCTAATCTCGACTGCAGTTAACTACGTATTTTAGATTCAACAAACATCAGGCAGGCCCCTGTCTACTGAGGATAAGCAGACCACAAGTTACTCAACTTCGTAACTGTTTGGCATCAATATTTTCACACTAATTTCAACAGTGATCTAGGTAAACACTATATTAATAACTCAGCTTCTAGAATTTTATAACATGCGCCAATCTGAACTTCACCTATCTCAACAGCTTCAGAATTAGCAATCGAGAAACCAACGAGTTGCCAATATCAATCAGCATTCGGTTTTATCGCCGGCTGATAATCTATTATGAGCAGCTCCAGAATAAACATAATATCCAAAGTTCTACCAAAACGTGTGATAGTGCAGTTTCTCTGCTCTATTAGAAAGTTTACTGCGATAAAGGACAACGTAACATTGCTAGTAATGCTGCTAGATGTAGGTACTTTGTCCCAAAATTCCAAGATAGATTGCAAAATCCTGAATATGACAAAGAAAATTGCTTCGCTGTATTATAATAAGAGTAAGTAGTTGAATCTTCAAAATCAAAGAAAGTATTGATGCCGTGCGAAAACGCTGCCGATATATTATTCGATACTATAGGAACGGTTAAAAACCAGTGCGTAATGAATGCAATGAGGAAGGCAGCATTCGGTAAACGGTACAAACGAGTAGTCGAATGTTCTCAGAACGCGGCAATCAAAAGACAATGAGCGCGAATGTACGGTTCCGACCGCCTGCAGGCGAGTCCTGCGATATGCATAATGCATCGACGCATAAAAATTGCAATCATCAATATGTAAACGTCTATGAACACCGAAAGATAACCGCGATAATAAGTTCCGCGTATTACGCTCACTTGTGCCCCAAATATTTATTGATTTAATGGAATTTAATAATTTAGTATATTGCGTATACGGTCAAATATTGTAGTTTCAATTTTATGTGGACCTTACCTCGACCTCATCACTGAATAAACAAGGTCCCTAATGAGACATAGACGAGATAGACGAGCTCTTATTTATGATGAAATTATTTCAAAATCTTTTAACACTTTTCACTAACACAATAGCCGATTGCAACAAAAACCTGTGGTGAACTTATTTATATTTATCTATAAGTAATTATTTTATTTCATTCACGCATTACCATTCTATTTGTTAAGAAGTATGTAAACTATTTTCTAATTTTAGAAATAAGAAAATGTGAATAAATTTTGAATTTGGACTTGACACATATATGTCAATTGCCAATCAGTCAACAAATTTATGTTTTTGATTTCATAGTATTTTCTTAACCTTCTGTTCAATAATATAAATAGGCAGTAGGTATCACAATACCTCATTGTGACCACACGCGCCCATAACTGGTGACCCCGAACAGAACACCACCGAGAAAATGAGCACTGATAGTGGTGACACGGCTCAGTCGCAACATTCGCCGAAGTCAAGACCCCGAGCTTCCAGGAAACGAGAGCACGTTTCCAGCGACCAACCCGAAAATCCATCGGAGCTGTTTCGTGTTGGCATACGCATCCCACCTTTTTGGCCGGAAAAACCAACAATATGGTTCTCTCAAATTGAAGGTCAGTTTAGCTTGGCGCGGATCACAGACGATCTAACCAAATTTCACTACGTTCTTTCTCACTTGGATCGGCAGTACTCCGTGGAGGTTGAAGACGTTATCATTTCACCTCCAGTTTCTGGCAGATATGAGAAGTTGAAAAGTGAGCTCATCAAGCGCCTCTCTGTATCCAAGGAGAAGAAGGTGAAACAGTTGCTACAGTCTGAAGAGTTGGGTGATCGCAAACCTTCACAATTCCTGAGGCATCTGCAGCATTTGGCTGGCCCCACTGTACCTGAAGACTTTTTGAGGTCTATTTGGACGAGCCGACTACCAAATAATCTGCAGACCATCATCGCATCTCAGATGAGCCTTTCTCTGAGTGAACTTGCTGACTTGGCTGATCGTGTCCACGACATCGCGCCGGCATCCTTTGAAGTGGCAGCGACGTCCAGTTCCAGTGTGGATACGCCATTGGACATCATGGCTCGACAGGTCACAGAGTTGACTAAACAAGTCAGCGCTCTCACTGCTGAAGTCCGTTCCCGTTCCCGTACCCGGAACCAAAGGCCATCAAGAAGTCGAGGAAATGGAGGACAAAGCCGTACACCTGCAAGGAGATCCATGTCCAACTACAGGAAGTTCCCTAGCTGTTGGTACCACTCCAGGTTTGGCGCTCAAGCTGACAAGTGCATCCAGCCCTGCGATTTCAAATCGGGAAACGACAGGGGCAGTCGGTAATGGCGGCTGAAGATTGCCCTTCTACAACTGGTCGTCTATTCGTCACAGATCGTAGATCGGCCGTCCAATTCTTGGTCGACACGGGTAGTGACTTGTGCGTCGTACCACGATCTGCGTTTCGACAGCGTGTGAAATCGGACTATCAACTGTGTGCAGCCAACGGTTCCTCCATAGACACTTACGGTTGGGTTGAAATGAATCTCAATTTAGGTCTCCGTAGGGATTTTGTGTGGCGTTTCATAGTCGCGGATGTCACGAAACCTATCATTGGTGTAGATTTTTTATCTCATTACAATCTTATTGTAGATATTCGTAACCAGCGCTTACTTGATTCGACCACTAATTTGTCAACCGTAGCTTCAATATCTAGTGTCAGTGATTGCCTTATATCCAGTGTAAAAGTCGTGACTGGAGATTCTAAGTTCCATAACCTGCTTTCTGAGTTTCCAGATTTAACACGACCAATGGGCATTCATCGCACAACTAAACATAACACAGTTCATCATATTCGCACCACGCCAGGCCCTCCAGTATCATGTACCCCTCGACGACTGGCCCCAGACAAGTTGAAAATTGCTAGGTCAGAGTTCGAGGCAATGTTATCGAATGGGACTGCTCGTCCGTCGGAGAGCCCCTGGTCATCCCCGCTGCACCTCGTTCCTAAAAAGGATAAAGGTTGGCGGCCGTGCGGTGACTACCGTATGCTCAACGCTCGGACGATCCCAGATAAGTACCCCATACGTCATATACATGACTTTGCTCACAGTCTATCTGGTTGTAAGATTTTCTCCACCATCGACTTGGTAAAGGCTTACAACCAGATACCTATTTTCGAAGATGACATTCCGAAATGCGCATTAACTACGCCTTTTGGACTTTTTGAGTTCCCTTATATGACATTTGGTTTGCGCAACGCTGGACAGACGTTCCAGAGGTTTGTTGATGAGATGACTCGAGGTCTAGATTTTTGTTACCCCTATCTCGACGACTTTTTAGTATTTAGCCGTGACGAGGTTGAGCATGAAGCCCACCTGCGTGAACTTTTCACTAGGATGAGGGACTATGGCGTCCTCATAAATACCGCTAAATGTGTTTTTGGTAAGTCAGAGGTAACATTTTTAGGCTACCACATCTCTCAACGCGGAACTAAACCTCTGGAAGGTAAAGTTTTGGCAATCAAAGAATTTCCTGTCCCCAAGACAGCCAAGCAGCTTAGAAGGTTCTTGGGTATGGTAAACTTTTATAGAAGGTTTATTCCCCAAGCAGCCAAAGTTCAAGCGCCCTTGAATGCTTTGCTCACTGGCTCCATCAAAGCTTCGCAGCCTGTCGATATAAGTGGAGACTCGTTAAGAGCTTTCGAAGCATGTAAGGATAGCCTCTGTAATGCAGCATTACTGGCCCATCCTGACTCGAATGCTAAGTTAGGTTTAGTAACCGATGCTTCAGATTTTGCTATGGGTGGAGTTTTGAATCAGTTCAAAGATGGCAATTGGCAACCTCTAGCCTTTTTCTCACGCAAATTGAGCCCTACGCAACAGAAATATTCACCGTACGATAGAGAGCTCCTTGCTATCTACGAGAGTGTCAAATATTTCCGTCACTGGCTAGAAGCTTCAATTTTTACTATCTACACTGATCACAAGCCGTTGTGCTTTGCATTCCATGAAAGGAAGGCACACTGCAGCCCGCGTCAGTTTAGACACCTGGACTACATTTCACAGTTCTCGACTGATATTCAGCACATCGCTGGAAAAGATAATGTTGTTGCTGACACGCTTTCCAGGGTCGATGAACTGCAAAGTCCGGTAGATCTAGAAGTTATTGCCAAAGCCCAAAACTCAGATCTCGAGCTAGCCCAACTTCTGAAAGACGAGACTAGTTTGCGTATTCAAACACTGAGCATACCTGGAAGTCTTCATAAACTGTACTGCGATGTCAGCACAAAGACTCCCAGGCCCCTAGTTCCCAGGTCCTTACGCAAACAAGTTTTTGATAGTTTGCACTCGCTAAGCCATCCAGGCGCTAATGCCAGCGCAAAATTAGTGGCAGAACGCTTCGTCTGGCCGCTGATGAGGAAAGACTGTCGCGATTGGTCTAAGGCGTGTTTGGCTTGCCAGCGCGCAAAGGTAAATCGACATGTATCTTCGCCTTTAGGCACACTCAATTTACCTAAAGCGCGATTCAAATACGTCCACCTCGATCTGATCGGACCGTTACCTCCAGCTGGTGATTTTAGGTATTGTTTGACAGCCATCGATCGTTTCACGCGATGGACAGAAGTTGTCCCTCTCACCAATATCACTGCAGAATCAGTGGCCAAAGCATTTTTGTCAGGATGGATAGCTCGATTCGGATGTCCGACTGATATCGTCACTGATCGTGGTCGGCAATTCGAATCAGCATTATTTAGCCAACTATCAACATTGATTGGTTTTAAGCATTGTAAGACCACAAGCTATCATCCTCAATGCAATGGTTTAATTGAGCGGTTTCATCGCCAATTAAAGGCAGCTATAATGTGCCACGCTGATAGTAGTAGTTGGATTGAGGCATTACCTCTTGTATTACTCGGCATAAGAAGTTCTTTCAAGGAAGACCTGCAATCTTCCTCTGCCGAGCTAGTATATGGGGAGCCTTTACGCCTTCCAGGCGAATTCTTTGGCGACAAAATTGACAAATGTACGACTGACATTACCGAGTTTTCTGCTCGGATCAGATCATTTGCCAATAATCTTCAGCCAGTTCCAACTTCGCATCACTCGAATAACAAAGTTTTTATTTACAAAGATCTTCTGTCCTGTTCACACGTTTTTCTTAGAGAGGATGCATTGAGAGGTGCATTGCAGCCTGCATATACAGGCCCGCATGAAGTCATCGAAAAAACTGCCAAAACTTTTAAAATAAAGGTTAAAGGCAGGATAGTGACAGTATCGATTGATAGGCTGAAACCAGCCTATATACTGTCACTACCCAATTCGATTTCTTCTAAAACAAGTTCTTCTGCTAGTCCTTCCCAAACAACTCGTTCTGGACGCCAAGTTCATTTTCCAGACTATTATCGCCCGTTAGACTCGGTCTCTTGGGGGGAGTGATGTGGTGAACTTATTTATATTTATCTATAAGTAATTATTTTATTTCATTCACGCATTACCATTCTATTTGTTAAGAAGTATGTAAACTATTTTCTAATTTTAGAAATAAGAAAATGTGAATAAATTTTGAATTTGGACTTGACACATATATGTCAATTGCCAATCAGTCAACAAATTTATGTTTTTGATTTCATAGTATTTTCTTAACCTTCTGTTCAATAATATAAATAGGCAGTAGGTATCACAATACCTCATTGTGACCACACGCGCCCATAAACCTATGATGTCGAAGATAAAAAACTCCTATCCGGTACTCTATGATGTATTACATTATCAATTTTTATCGCTCCGTTGTTTACTATGCATCAATGAAACTTATTCATAAGCTTAGTAAATTCGTGTCGTAGTGTACCGAACTAACAATGCGTTATCAACTCCTATTGCAATCTTGCAGTTCTTAGTAGTGATTGGACAAAAGGGTATAAACGTGTCAGTTGCTTGTTAATTCGTCGGCGACACGCAGTCTCCGATGGCCGGCTTGTACTTGTAGTCTTATCTTTTCCATGCAGCGTGCGCTAATCTAAGGTTTGCACACACATGGCTTCACGCTCAAAGTTATCATTTAAAGTTGTTTCTAATCTGTCCCTAATCCAACTTAATCTAACTCTCTCTGATTCATCTAAAACGGATTTTTAATAGTTAGATCGCATTGTTTAAGCTAATGTACAAAGTCGTCTACGGTTATGTATGTTTATGATATGGATTTTGGTAAGATACAAAAAGCAACAACCACACGAAATGCTTTGCAATGCAAGTTGTAATTTTATATATTTATTTATTTATTTACTATGGTCATAATAAAACGATTTGTGTGACAGACTTTAAGTAAGATTAAATTATAAAATATAATATACATTTACTTACGAGTATGCATTAAAAGGTTATGGAACTTGAAGTTATGCGTGAATGGCTTGCATAACGCAAAAATCTTCACTGCAAGGTATGGTGCCACGCACGAGCGTCCCAATTCCAAGCAATTATCACCAAAATCGGTATAGTAAAATATTTAAAAAGGTTTATCCGTATTCAAAAAGCGAGCTTCTCTTTAAATTTACCGGCGGCCATCAAAGAGTTCAAGTAAACTTTAATTTTACTTCTTAACTCTCGATTGTTTTAGTTAGATCCTAACTACATTTTTCCTAACTACATTAAAACAGTAAAATAATTACTCGAACACTAGGCAGTTTTCGAAAGATTCCGAATGTTTTAGGAGATTTCCCGACACACACTTCACACTCAAAAATAATACTTAATAATAAAATTAATACTTATTACTTACAATGAGAATGAAAATCAAATATTTTTTAAATTTTTTAGAATTTACATTTCAATAACAATGCGACCGCAACAAAGTGTGTGGTATGATCCCCTGACTCACAGTCCTGCATACGAAAGACATCAACGCGTTCCTTTGCTCTTTTTGCTTGTACAAAATAAGTAATAACTTAGCAAAAACTGAAATAGATTTTAAAATTTAATTGATGCTCAATACAAAAAATAAACGATTTGTTAGAGGCTAACTCAATTCATAGTTATTGAGGAAAACCTCAGTTTGAACAAATATTTCGTTTACTTTGTCTTATGTTTACTTACAAAAACCTTTACGACTGTTTTCACAGAATTAAAATACTGTTTAGTTGGAAGACTACTATACTGATGATGATAAAAAACGCTATAAAGTTCTTATTGCTCACGATTAAATCCCCGAGTATGTAGAAATTTCGCATAAATCGATTGCAAAATATATCAGCTCATAAACCCCATGTCAACCGAGATAACATTAATACGCAATAAATACAGAGTTGAATGGGTTCAGTACGCTTAAGTGTATTCAATTTATTAGCAAAAGAATTTATATCGCGGAGCTTTTCATCGCCTTCCGTGTGCCACAGTAACTCGGTGTAAACAGTGATTCATTTGAATACAAATTTTTAAATTTCTCTTACACATTTACATTCTATAGTGTAAATGTGTAAAAGAAATTTAAAAATTTGTATTCAAATGAATCACTGTAACTTAATGTACTGTACTTTAACTTTAGATTATATTCATAGACTATATTCATAACAAGATCAGCCTTATCAGTGTCTGCGGGTTTCTTAAAAGGTGTGACAGAATTATAGTTTACCTACCGTAATATCTATAAATACAGATATTGAAAACACACAAAAAAGTAAGTTCGTATGAGCAGATGGCCAACTCTAGTGACGGAGTTTTTTAGGCCGCCTGAAGGCCTTTGTCATGGCTTAACGACTTTAAAAGCCGGGACCGACAATTTTACGTGCCCTCCGAAGCACGGAAGCGATGTTACTGCCACTTACGGTCACCCATCCACACACTAATGTATCTAGAAGATGATTAAAAACATAGGTAGGATAAGCTAGATAGGTAGGTAACTACATCTACATTCAATCAATAAATTGATGAGAGACAAGAATTGTTTATCCTTATCAAAAATAATACTATTATATTATAATATAACAGGAAAGCTTCCGCCCGCGGCTTCGCTCACGTAGTACTAACCCGGATAAAAAGTAACCTACGTTGTTATTCCAGGTCATAAACTCTGTATATTACAAGTTTCAGCCAAATCCGTACATAGATTCAACGTACCTACATCATTTCATAGGACTAAGCTTTAGCAAGGTTAAATGACGTATCCCAATCCCAGCAAAAGTTACGACAAAAATAACTGAAACTGGGCCCTTACTCTGGAACAACGAAAAACGAAGTTTCGTGACAATTTTCGGGGTCAGCTTATGTTGGTGGATAGTAAATTCGTAATAGTTCACCAACATAATTAGAACCCGAAAATTGTCACGAAACTTCGTTTTTCGTTTTGCAGATTAGACGTTCTGCTTCACGCGATGGCGTAGATCGGTGAGTTCGAAATATCGACAGCAATTACTTCAAGGATATAATAGGAATTATATTATTTTGTAGTTTGGCATAAAAATAAATAGTAATCAAAATATTATTTTGAAAATGCCGACATTTTGCAGAAGTTTACTTTTCAAACGTGATTGCAAGCCCATCGACGCTACTAGAAGATTCCTCAAGATGTTTTCCTTCACAACGTAACGGTAAAAAAATAATTATATGCGCTTTAAACGTAAAGCGCATAGGTATATTTTTTTTCGAAACGAAAAACCATGTATGCACTGCGGGAATAGAATCCTCGACCTTCGGATCGAAAGTCGAGGTACCAACCCACTTGGCCAACGGCCCTTTTCTATTGAAGCGGAATTTATAGAGCTTTTCTTCAGCTTCCGTGTTGCAAACTATTATATCTTCTGTGCGGGACCTGACTCAGTGCGATATTATTAGAACTATTCCCTGCTCGCAAAACCGTAGAAACTACGAGTGTATCTTGTTTTGTTTTAGTAAATTGTTAGTCATGATCGTGAGTTGGATAAATATTTCGTTTAGAAGCGAAAATATTAGATTTAAACAGTGTTTAGTATATTCTAGATTAGTTCGTTTTCTATACTTATTTTAAGTAGGTAATTGTATGGCAACTGATTTACAAAATCCAAGGTGGTAGGTACTTTTGACAAAAACTTACATGAACATGTTAGGATTTTTGTTCTAAGCATTTCAATAATGCTTAGAAGAAAAACCTTTAGTTACTACAATATTTCTGGAATACGATTAAAATTATCCGCGATTGTACAATTCCTTTAATTACCTCCACCAGTGCCACACCCAGTTGCGCGTAACGTACAGTTGAGAGGTTAAATGTTCAGCTTTATTTGATTTCACACCAACGCGCCACTGTGAAATTGCTACGAAACGATATAGGTAATCTCCTGGGCCATGGTTCATAAATAACATACGGTTGCGTACCAGAATGTACCTACATTAAACAAAGATGTAGGTATACCAATTTAAAGATAGGTAAAGTTAATTTTAGCCTTGGATCGCTGAAATGAAATATGAATTCTAACTATAAAAAACATGTAGGTAGGTAAATACCTAGGCGCAAAAAGTAAATTATAGATAGTGAACTAATAGTGTGTTATAAAGTTTTTACAACATTAAAAACTACAATTTATAATCAATCAAGCTGCAAAATTTAATAAAATATCTTTCGATTTATGTAAGTACTTCTATAAAAAACTCCAGATTTGAAAAAATATCCAATTTGCAAGCTCTAAAAGTCTAAACCCTTATTTAGGAAGATGTGGAATTCTCATGTGATTCATTTTTAAATTAGGGTCGTGGGTAATTGATTTTATTTTTCAATGGAATTAGGACAACCTCATTCAATCTTGATTATACGATGCAGATAATCTACGTTATTTCAAACTCGATTCGATGAATCAAAGTTGATTGTAGTTATACTCGTAGATATACGATACGATCGATGTAGACACGTTCTTCGTACCTTCCTTACCTATATACTTTATTATAATTTTAAAGCATCTTGTTATGAGAGTAGGAGCAAAATAAAGAGCTGTTTTACAACGACAGTAATTCCCTGTCTCGTAAGACGGGACGTGTACAAATACATCTATAATTAACTAGTCATTAGCAGCAGCTCTCTATAAAGTTGCTAATTGATACGTGTTATAAACATGGAACATTGATTACTGATAGAAACGAATCACAAGACACAACTAGTGCCTCGAGTTCTTAGAAGCGTCTGCCAAGCGTCGTCACGCCGATGAGTGGCATGACAGTATGCAGTGGCGGATAGACTATCACAGGGCCAAGGTTTTAAAAGGAGTTGCGTTTCTATTCGCAAGTATTACTGCATAGCCTACGATTTATTAATAGACTAGTTCCCGTGTGACAAATACCTAATTACATGCGTAGAATTGCATATCTAAGCCGGTGACTAATTATACTACGCATTTTTTACTCGAGATGTTGTTACGATGTTATTTATATCAAACTATTTATTTTAGTTTATGAGTCTCGCTGAGAAATAAAAATAAATAGTTCGATATTTTGATGGGCCGTCGAAAATCTTTTGTTGAAAGATTGAGTTTATTAATATAGAATCCGTAATTCAATATATTTATTGGCTTATAAATCAAAAGCTATGTGGCGTTTTGCTTGAATTAGAGTGTGAGCAGTTTTTGAAGGATCAAAATAAATTTAGCTCAAGCAAGTTATAGCACAAGGCAGTCGAAATAAAATTCAAGAAATTTATTCAAATAAACCGTAGGAAAAGTTTGTTTTAGCAAAATGTTCGCACGAGTTTCCTTTGGTAAAAAAAACCCTACGTTTTTCATTTGGCGTAACTCTAATACTTTTTTGTTTTGTTCCAGCACTCTTGGTGTAGCTCATGTCGCAGGCATGTGCAAACCCGATCGCAGCTGTTCCGTGAATGAGGACAATGGCATCATGCTCGCACACACAATCACACACGAGCTCGGCCACAAGTGAGTACACACCTTTATAAAGTTTTCAGACCTTACCTTTAGATATTGATTAATTTAAATAAATTAAACCAATGCTGGATCCGAGATATTTTGAACAAAAAAGACGCTATAGAAATCGCTTTAAGTAACTATTGATCTATTGATAAGATAACCGTTTATTTGACACATAGCATAAAAGTAAAACATACCTACAAATAAGAGTATAATAAATACTAAAATTAAAAGACGAAAAAAAACAAATAAAAACATTATGCCAAGTCTCAGCTTAATGCCACTCCTGTGGGAGACAGCGCTGGTTTTCAGACTGCGCCCTACAGATTGACATCATGGACACGGGGATTAGTAGAAAGCTCTTTATCCAAGTGTTATGGTGACGGTTCTTAATTATTAAATAAATCTATCCTCAGAGATTTAAACATCGGACATAATGGGTTTGTGATCATCGGACTCGTAAAACCATGAAGGTCTGGCCGAATTTAAACGTATAGAAGACATACCTACGGACTCTACTAAAGATTTGACAAATTACTTTCTATAAGATTAATAAGAATTCATCTGTAGAAAGCTTTTACTAAAAGCTACATTGCAAACTCATTTTCCTTCCTATAGCAACATACTAACACTATTTTTTTCTCATCTACGGTATCGTTTTGATGGCAAGTTGCCAATACATCGCAAAGATTTAAAATTATTTATTTAATGTTTCTGTAGCCGTAGGCATCACATCTAGAATACAATATATCTACATATTGCTGACTAATCAACCTGTACGGTGTCATTCAACCATAAACATGATATTCGAGAGGATTACATTATAGATGTAATTAAATAAAAGCTTATAATACAAATCTAGCGCCCTTTGTTAATGCATTTCAAACTATATTTTACAGTCCCATAAACTGTTTTAAGTGAGATAAGATAGCGGAATATGATTTACACCAAATGAAAGACAGTTACCTACACCATATTATCGAATCCTTTAGTTTAGTTACATTACAAAACGAATAAGGTTATAAAATAACAATAGGTATCATTTATGTATGTAATGTATGTAGTATGGTTTAAGTTGGACTGTAAAATTTATCATGATTTACATCTATTATTTGATTAAGTCTCGCTTTCAAGACTTGTCGGTAAAGCACATCCTCTGCGTATAAACTTGTAATATTTCAAAGTGTTATTAGCCAACACGCTGTGGTGCAAGTATTGAACTCAGATAAATAGGTTATTTAAACATTGCAACACGTTCATTAGAGCAACACGATCCCATCGCCAGTTGGTAGTTTATGCGATGCGGTGCCGTCGGATACTATAAAATAATAGCGGTAGCGCAAATCCATCAAAGAAACCGCACTGTTTGTACAAAGATTTCTGCGATAAATAAACATTGACCGATTATAAAGCATGACCTTAGCTGACCTACCGAATCTCAAGCGGAATGATCAATCTTATCTCTCATGTTAATACAAAGTCAATGGTTATTATGAGGGCGCGTTAAATTTGTTGGTCTTTTAAAGTCGCTAAGCCATGATGGAGGTCTTTAGGCGGCTTATAAACTATCACCAGAGTTGGACCACTTGCTTAGACGAACTTACTTGTATTACAGACAGAACGCTTACGACAAATCTACTCCAACGAGAGTCAAGAAAGATAAGTATTTTAAAACAAAACAACTAAGTACTGTATGTAGGATATATTGTTTGATTATTTTAGTAATAAGTGCTAGTTTTATTTGGCAACGGTTGCCTAGCTAGCGCTTCGGTTATCGGTACTGAGTCATGTTTCCAGGCCGAGATTAGGTAGGTAAGTACTGCAAGGACGTTGCTTTCGAGATAGAAATTATGAAACGCTAATAACATTTTGTTGCAGTGCCGGGTGTGTTGCGTTCGTATGTTTTATGAGATAGGTACTGGATAACCACAGATAGAATTATAGTGCGGCCGGCGCGTCGACAACGCCCACAATCATAATACAAATACAAACACGATTATGTAAGTTGTGCAAACATGCGACAGGCAATGACCTTCCTGCGCTAGTCATGAATGCATCAATGCATCATTTGCAGCGAGCGATGCACCCGGCGCTATCGGCCCACACAAGTTCATTATTTTTCATGTCCTTATCTTAAACAAAGAATAAGGAACGGGTTAATAATAAAACGAGGCAATTTGTAGGCGACAACGTTGATAATAGCGCGGCCGGCCGGCGCGACATTTACAATGAATGAACACGTTGTTTTGTATGGACTTTATTGCGGTTTCACTATTTTATGACACCAAAAAATAAAGTAAGCTTTGTGTGTTTCTAGATAATTAAATTAAGATTAAATCGCTTAATTCTTGGGTCAATATTGATTTTAAATGCCAACCAGAACATTGACGCCTACTAGTAGCCTAATTTGTAATTAAAACAGTTGGTTCTTTTATTTTTATGTTTATATTTACCTACTAAATGTCATGCCAAATACCTAGAAGAAAAAATCAAAATTCAGACCTACTTATATTTCATTTGTTTTAATTGAATAATAAGGAGTATCAGTGTGCCTATTAAATTTACCGCCCGTTAGACTAAGTAGGTACTTAGTAAACTTATTATAGCTAAAACGGATATTAGAGAAACAAAGAAAAAAATCACTCTTTTAAAATCTAAGTAAGTAGGTATATTAAATTAACAAATCTTTATGAATATAGACCTACTAAACATATATCTACGTAGGTAGGTACCTACCTAAAAGTACTTAGGTAAGTAAGTACATAATAAATGTCACAGTCATTCAAATTAATATGAGTTTTGATTGACAGACGACCTAGCATGATTTAGTATAGAGTTAAATAAACAATGAAACATTGTGTCTACAAGAATTAAAGCAAGTGCTCAACAGATATTCATTGAAACATTCAAACTGACGCCAAGTGATACGTTTACGATATATATTTTTTTCTAACCTATGCTGTCCCACTGCTGGGCAAAGGTCCCTATTATCTATGTTTACGCTATTAAGTGAAAGTTTATTTGTACCTTAGATACTTTTACTGAATAGGTTTACGGTGACTTCAAGACTAGGTATGTAAATCAGCCTAAGAAAAATTTATGTCATTATTTACAAACATTCTAATTACCAAAATCCCCTAAAGGAGATGTCATTGTTGAAACTAGGCCCATTCTAGGTACCTACCTATACCTACCTATATTTTATAGATAAAGATTACCACAATTGAAAACAAAAAATAAACAAGCACTGGTTTTTTCCCCATAATAGTTCTTGCAAGTAATAATTAATGTATTTATTATCCAAGATAATTTGCATATTATAAAGAAGCGATTGTATAGGTACCTAGTGATGAATCCATAATTATTAGGTAGGTATACTTCCATGCTGCGAGTACCTAGGTATAATTTGCGCAAAAAAATAAGTGTGATTAAATTCTTATTAGGAAATCTCTGCGATCCTGGGAACTAGGAATTGATAGTGTCAAGAGGTTTAATATAATGTCTGCATGACCTACAACCTCCACCTATTGCAACTTGGGTTCATTACATTTTCGTCACCAAGTACCTTCTGACTTACGTAGGCACTTTACCTATATATTTTAAACATTACATTTTAAAGCTTAAAAGGCACATTCAATCATGTTCAAATTATATAATAAGTAATAAAAATATGTCGATCGACATCAAGTTCATTATTATTATTACTGACCTTCTCAAGTTGTTGTAGACGCGATACAGTTGTCTATAAACCCTCTGCCGTTCTATTATCGTCCTAGGCATTATCGGCCCAGAACCCTAGATCCTTTAGTTAGCGGATAATACAGCACATAGGTCGAAATTATTCCAATACTTAGTTATCTATGCTTATTGTATTTTTTTTTCTATAAGTACCTACCTATTCCATCACTTTAAAACTTTTCAATTTTACAAAAATATGAAGACTTATACTTAACCCCCTGCTGGGGCCTACTCGACCCTGGTCACCTGAGCCCTCGGCTCGATGTTTGTGAAGGGGTTAAAATTATATTTTTATTTTAGTTTTGGATTGTACCACGATACTGAGAAGATTGGCTGCCACCGCCGTGATGGAGCTACCCTGCACATCATGACGCCTATATTTGAAGCTGATACCGTTCAAGTGGCATGGTCGCGTTGCAGTAAGCGTGACGTTACAAACTTCTTGGAGTAAGTACTTACCTATATCTATCAATATATCTCTATTCAATTTTCTTAAGTTTTGTACCTACAGCGAAAAATACACCATACCTACAACAAGTGGTCGTGCATTATATATATAATAAATGCTTTGAACAATAAATATTACACGATTGTGATAAAGAGTAAAATAAAATACTAGGTACTTTAGTAATGGCAGGTAAGTTTTTAAAAGAGCACGACAATTTAGGAGCCAACTTTATGCTAATGCAATATTTAAATGTTACGCTACCAACTGCGTATCCTTTCAAAAAATAAAGTTTGTGGTTCAATCATGATAAGTCGATGAGTAAAACCTTGTTAGGTATATTATTTATTAGTGGTCAAACTTAGAATTAATACAGATCGTGACCTTTTCAGCATACCTACCTTAATATAATGCAAGCGAAGCCACGGAAAAGTATTTATTAGGTACCTACTTGTTATTTTATAATGCGGCATATAAATACTAGTACCTAGGTACATACCTATTTCAAAAATAGATTTTTAATTAAATTGAATTGCGTCGGTAGAATCCAGAGCAAGTGACCTAACAGCCTGCTTTAAAACCAGTCGCAGATGCATTTCATCGCCGGTTTCACAAAAGCTAATGGGATTTGGATCGTTTCGTGTACTTCTTGAAATTACATAGGTAGGTACCTACCTACTCAGCCCTCACTAAATTGCAGAAAGCTTTTAACTTTGTCGCTCCGATCTCCGCGGATTATAAACGAATTAGCAATCAGATTGAGTTTCAAAAAAACATTTCAAGCGGTCTCATTGAGGGTTTTTTTAAACTTTCTTCATTCAATTTAATTCAGCTAATTTGCATTGGAAAGTCAATTGATTGTATCGGTTGTAAAGTTTGCACAGCGACGGATGACATTAGAATGTTTTATTATGCCAATAAATTTGAAAGCAGGAATCCTACGCACTCGTAAATAGCCACAATTTGCCATCTGTATTGAATACCGGATGTGGTTACATTCGATACCAATTTATTTTTGACATAATTAAGTCATGCGAAGGAAAATAATGTACCAACTAATTAGAAGCAAAAGCTTACTTTTAGTAGGTAGATATATTTTTATAGTGTTAAACCACACTTAGGTAACTATTTAATTACAAATGAAAAATCTTACCAAAAGTTAAGAGCGATCGCTTGTATGTACCTACACAAGTTCGAATCCTGTCGGAGCCGTTAACTTTTAGTAAGATTTTTCATTTAGTTAGCTTTTGACTGTCATTACATCTGCATGGATAAAAATTGACCCCAGGTGAACGAAACTTAGGTACCTAGGTACGTAACCTTGTAATAAACACATCATATAAAGTTATAAGAATACGAGCTTTTAAGTTTACGTAGGTACCTACAGAAAGACGGACAAATAGACAGTGGATATTCCGTTACAATTATGGACAAAATAAGAAAAATCATAATAAATCAACAATTTAATACGGCTCCCAATATACGCTATATTTGTCATCATATTAAACACAATCATCATAAACTACACGATTATGGCGATTTCATAACTACCAATAATTAAACATTTATAGTATTCCGCGATGAATAGACGAAGGAAACCGAAATTAAATGGGTTTATTTATGTGACGTGTTTATGACCGGCCGAGGACGGTGTTATGCAATCTAGCTAGACCTATAGATAGTTGAATTGGAACTGTAACTAGTTTATGTCTAAATACAATTTATTCAACGTACTAATATCCATTTGAAACATAGTAATCCTATTCCGTGAAAGTTAAAAGCCCTCACACACTGCATACTTTTCTATCGGCCGATAGTTGGTGGGATTGGTCTGCTAATACTTACAAACAAACATGGCCGAAACGGAATCGATCATGTGCGCAATTGCATAAATCTTCATACTGATTAAAAAACCAACAAAACTATCGGCCGATACAATTTGCAATGTGGGAAGGGTCTTATAGTGATAATTTATTTACTCACCGATTTCAGTAGTAACTACAAATCAACATGTTATGTTACAGCGCTGGCTTAGGAGAGTGTCTGAGTGACCGGCCGTCGCAAGAGGAGTACTATGTTTACCCAGAAGTCCCTGCAGGTGAGTGTTTTAAAAAACTAGAAGAGGAATACCTAGATTCATCCTGACATGAACTCTTCAGATTTTTAGGTATAAGTATTGAAAATAATTCTCACTCGTATTACTCGCACACACGTAAGTAATCAATTTGAAGTCCATAATCACAATCATAATCATAGATTTGAGTGTCCTGTCATCAATTGGATATTTAATTTTCTCTTTTCAAACAGTAAGTGATATTAATCTGCTTGTTGCTGCAGGTGTATTGTATGATGCGGCATCACAGTGTCATCTAATGTTTGGTGCGGAAGCAGTGGTGTGTGCGAAACTGTCTGAAATCTGCGAAACGCTATGGTGTCTTGTGAATGACCATTGTCAGACCATGTTGAGACCAGCCGCGCCGGGCACCACTTGTGGAGAAAACATGGTATGTTTGCTAAAGTATAGGTACTTATACTTATGCTGAATTAATTAATATAATTTGCTGAAATACTGAACTTAATATTATTCGATTATAACTTGCAATATTTTGAACATTTTGTCATATTGTTTTTTTCTACAGTGGTGTCAAAACCAGACATGCGTGGAGCGTAGTCCGTCTCCATCGCCTGTAGACGGAGGCTGGAGTGAATGGAGCGAATGGAGCGAGTGTTCGCGAACTTGCGGGGCCGGCGTCTCTACACAGTCGCGGGAGTGCAACAATCCAGCTCCTAACAACAATGGCGCTTATTGCATCGGGGATAGGAGTCGGTGAGCTTGACTTATCTTTTACTTTCCTATTTTCTTTGAATCCTCTGTGTTGCTTTTGAAGAAGATGGTTGTAGGACAGGTTGCTCACAGTTTTGTATACACTTACCTACTAATGGAACAAGACTGATAATGGGCGCTGAGGTAAAACATTTGACAGAATGGTGTGGCTAAGAAATTCTGGTCGTCCAATAGCGTATTGTCAATGTACCTACCAATGACCATTTTGACAATATACCTACCCCAAATTTTTGGATTTTATAATTTGTTAGCATTAGTGGGAATACCAACGTCAAATCTTCGATGACGAAAATAAAACGGAGAGACACTAACCTCGTAAAATCGTGCCTAGAAACAAACTCAGCGTTAATAACAACAGTACATCACAGTCAGCCTAATTATGTCATCAAAATGTTTACAAACTCCACCATTTTCAGGTACCAAGTGTGCAACACAGATCCGTGCCCTATCAATGAGCCGACTTTCAGAGAGGTGCAATGCTCCAAACATAATAACATGCCGTACAAGAATATAACTATTGCAGAATGGATACCATATTTCGACCAAGGTATTTTTATTTTACGATTATCTTCCCCTCGTCTACATATTACTCGGGGTCTACCCTCCGTTAGTTTTCATCTCAGTACTCGCCCTTTTCTTAATCATGTTATTATTTTGTATGTTTTATAGCCATGAAGGCTTCGCAAATTCTAAGTATTAAAATGTACGAATAATTGTTTCAGACAGACCATGCGAACTGCAATGTATTCCTAAGGAAACCGATCTAGCAATGTGGAATGGATTCGTCGCGGATGGTACTCCTTGCAAGCAGAGTCTTGGTGCTAGAGATATGTGTATTGCTGGTAAGAATTTACACAAATGTCCATCCAATCTCAACAATAACTAGTAATTTTTACTCAGTTAATCAAATATGCAGCGCTCCTCTCCTTTGCTTCCTCATAAACTAGCGACCCTTCCGGCTTCGCGCGGGGTTTCTGTTGACGCGATCTCTACCAAACATCAACAGGATGTTTTGGTGACGCGCTAGGCAAATCCGAAGATTGCCTTATTATTTCATTAAATATACCGCAATTATTAAGCGTGCGTGTGCCATCTGCAGGTTAAACCGAATACAAAATAGAAAAATATGCTGAATTGACTATCAAACGGCTCCATTATAAAATACTTACGTGGAGATAAATTAAAACCAAGTATATTTTCAGGGGTATGCTACAAAGTAGGATGTGACTGGGTCGTCGGTTCAGACGCGAAGGAGGATGCTTGTGGCATCTGTGGCGGCGACGGCTCGGCTTGTAAGACCGTACTCGGAAGTTACAGCAAAGACATTACAAAGCAATCCGGGTTAGATGAGGTAAGTCACCCTTTTATATAAGGCTCCATCAATTGTAGGGAAAGCAATAACAGAGCACTAGACAAGTTACTCTGTATTGAAATTAATTGAATTACAGCAGAAAATCTCAGATTATATTTGTTGTAAGTAAGTACCTATTTATATAATGAAACATTTTTTGAATTTGGAACTCTACGATAGGCAGTATGACAAGTTGTTATTTCTCATCCAGGTCGCAACAATACCAGCAGGTTCTAGAAACGTGAAGATCCAAGAAAAAGTCAGTCCTGGAAATTATATCTCCATTGGTAGTGCGCGGTCGAGGAAAATGTATCTTTCTGGCGCTCGGTAAGCAAAAAAACTTTACAACGTATTATCCAATAAAAAATCTTGATTGATAAGACTTTATTTCACGAGTAGGGGAAGCAGGGTAACGGTGGTTAACGGGGAGCAGAGGTTAATTGTAAATAACTCAGTCTGTGTTTATGTCACACACACGCAAAATTAACAGAAGAGTGCCGCGCGATATACGGTTCGGTCAATCCAGTACACTAGCTGATGTATCAGGAGGCGAAGGCGTCGTTGCGGTCTGAGCCTAAACTGAGTACCTCAGTAAATATTTACCACTTTTTGGAAAATGATTTTCGACTGTCTTTACTTGCTATTTAGAATTAAATACTGCTAAATAGGTATCAGCAACAATCGAATTTTGTATGTACCATATCCGTTCTTATAAATATGTACTAGAATGCCATAAATTTCTTAAAAACTTAAATTAACGGCCAATGGGGAAGGGTGAATAATTTTACATAGGGTAACGGTGGATCAGGGATTCCCAGTGAAATACATAGGTAGGTATTACAAATATCTCGAATGGTTTACTATTTTTTATTTATATTTGAGTAGGTAGGTACAATGCCACGAAATAACGTTCTGAAAACGTTGATAGAGCTGGTTATGAATCAAGTCCTCAAGCTGATTGAGGAAGACAAGATGCTCAAGCGGCATCCAAACGCAAAAATATTGTATTTTTTCTTACTTCTTTTATTTTATTAGATACGCCTTAACACGAGCTCTAAACGGTGAAGGAAAACATCGTGAGGAAACCAAGCTAAGCTTTCTAACAGCGACAATGGGCTTACAACCTATCACGTAGTAATGGAATGTTTACTTAAAATATGTATTTGGACATGCCTCTCACTACCCCTTAGACAATGACAGTTTCAAAATATCTAAAATAAAAAAAAAACTAAAAGAATTTCACATCTTAAGAATACGGTCGTGATAATATTTCATTTTTTATTATTGAATAATGATGAGACAGATCTTATTGCTTAAATATGTGATTTAAGAATAATAGTGTAGATAAATGCATTATGTTTGTTACTTAGTAGATATAATAAGGTAACTCATACCAAATCACAATAAAATTATAAATTTCATTACCAAATACATTAAAATAATACATTTGTTTTCACTGTACCCCATATATTCACTCTACCCCGGCCTATGATCCAAGTTACCCCGGGCCTGTGGAACAGTGAATCATTTCCCATTTTTCTTTAAAAAGCCCATAAATCCTTAACTATAATAAATAGACTAAAAATTGCTGAGGACAATTATTAGCCAGATAATGTAGCTGTAGGATAAAACAATAATCAACCGGCTAGGTAAGATACAACCAGAGCTATGAGGTCTACAAACATTTGTGATCCACTGTTACCCTGCTTCCCCTATGTGTTTTTAGGAATACCACATTAACTGAATATTTTGTGGCGGGAGCACAAGCTATTTACGAACGAGATCGGGATTGGGAGAAGGTTAGGATTCCAGGGCCAATAGCCGAAGACATCAAAGTTTATGTAAGTTTAAAAAATATATTACTTTACAATATTATGTTACAACTGTTAAGTACCTATATCAGAACTAGGTGACAAAACACGGTGAACAAACGTGTTATTATAACGTTTCAAAGAAAGCAAATTGTTTTCTTTCACGGCCTGGTTTGAACATACAGCTTTCGGATCGAAAGTCGAAGCACTATTCCACTCGGCTAGCAGGACTCTCTGGATTATGATCAAAGCTAATCTAACGATTTTGTTACTCATTTCCTAACAAAAGTGTTCTTTCCAGCAACGTCTATACCGAGGCAGTAGACACCGAAACCCAGGAGTAACCTATCAATACACAGTCGATGCCAAAGGAGTAAAACAATTCCACTACCGACTATCGGAGTGGTCAGGCTGTTCTGTCACTTGCGGTATTGGTTATATGCGACGTCAGCCCGAGTGCGTCGATAGGCATGACCGTGAGTATACCTACTCCAAAGCAGACGATTTATGACGATTCAATTTAATGTCAAATGGCTGAACACTTTCACTGCCTCTTGAAACATTTTTAAACGAAAATAATAGTTATACTTGATCATGAAACTCCGGATAAAAAGATTTTTTTTATTGGCTAAGAATATGTCCATTGCCATATCTTGCCCATTGTCTTAGCTTTGTAAGACAGAGTAAGAGAGACTGTTTGTACTGTATTTGTTACTGTATAGATATGAGAATACAGTCTTGAGAATATTTCTGTGTTTTACAGAACTGTTTCTTATTTGAGTTCACTTTTGCAGGTGTGGTAGAGCAATCACAATGCTACAACATAGAACCACCACGTCACGAAGCTCTGATGCAGCAATGTAGGAAAGAACCCTGTCAGACTCATACACGATCCCACCACACCTACACACGACAACAATCGACCACACACACACGACCCCCAGTCCAACAAACTCAGCTAGAATACACAAGGTCCCATGCAATACAAAACATGAACTCTCAACATGAACATCCGAGGTCCCAACCCGAACACCCGAGAACCCAACCTGAACACACGAGAACCCAACCTGAACACCCGAGAACTCAACCTGAAGACCCGAGATCTCACCATGAATACCCGAGAACCCAACCCGATCACCCGAGAACTCAACCTGAAGACCCGAGATCTCAACCTGAACATCCGAGAACCCAACCTGAACATCCGAGAACCAAACCTGAACACGAGAGGTCTCAACTTGAATACACGAGGCCTCAACCCGAACACACGAGATCTCAACCTGCTCACAGGTCTCAATCTGAATACACCAGGTCTCAACAAGAATACATGAGATCTCAATCTGAACACACAAGATCCCCTCTTAAACGCACAAGGTCTCAACTTGAATACATGAGGTCCCAACGGACCGCCCACACGAAGGCTCCGATATCACACCCAAGGGCTTCAATCGCTCATACGCACTGGTATACCGAGAATTGGAAGCCCTGCAGCAAAACTTGTCACATGCCGGTAAGTTTACAAATCACTGACAACGATTTAAGGGGCCTAAAAACACCGCCACCAGATTTGGCTACTTGCTCATACTTGTTATAAATACGAGTATATGGTATGTTCATTTTGGATGATAACACAACTTAGTACCTATTCAATGAGGACGAGATTATTTCCAATAATTAAATAGATCGGACTAACTTACCATGTTTTACTTATTATATTTAAGGTGGTTGGAATAGTTTAAACATAAGAATATATTAAAACTTGTTAAGTACAGAAAGAAAATTCTTCTAGCTCATACTTCACTAGGTGGGGTCGGCAGAATAGTATTATTTTTCCACTTTCCTCAATCAGTCGCACTAACAATGTCATCCCTCACACAATCCATCTAACTTTTCTAAAACTTACTAAAGTGGTTACACTTTTACAGGGTGAAGAAGTTACGAAACAACGCAACGTATACTGCGTAAACAAAAAAATGAACCAAGTGGTCGCAGATTCAGAATGTGACGTCTCTTTGAAACCGCCGAGCACGATCCAATGCGCAGGCGTTCCGGCTTGCTGATCAAACCATGAACAAATGTTGAACGAATTAAACATTTCACATGGAAATGACACTAATATTCACAATTGCTGAAATCATTGTGCACTCGCACCAAGTTAAGATGTATCCACATCACGCACGACTCAAGGTCGACTTGACTTGAGCAAATGAATTTCTCAATACTAGCATTTATAACTGGTGAAATAAAAAACTGTTTACCAGTGACGTGTTAAGTGAAGTGAAAGTGATTTACCGAGTGACTATTTGATGCGAATGCGGTGGAAAAATGTTATAATGACTGAGAGCTTGTGAACTGTACTTGTTATTTAATAATACCCATCGAATAGACAGTAAAGTAACACGTAAGGACTCGAATACAAACTGTGACTGCGAATCTCGCAAGTACATGCAATGCAATGCTCTACCACCCGGTTGTATACTGCCATACTATTTAAGTACTAGATTTAACATAGTCCCCGCTTAGTTGTCTACTAATAAATATGTATATTTTATTAAATAACATCAGTATTAAAGTGGTGTATGTATTTCTTTATTACAAATTATGAACGCGTAGATAGGATACCTACTATAAATTTTTTGGACCAAAAATATTTTAGAAATCAAATTCACGTTGCCATAATCACTTTAAAACTGCCAATATGACACTTGTATAAGGTAAATATTTAGGTGTTAATGTGTATGTACCATTATTATATTCATTTTGTATAAAGTTATTATTTTTCATTCATATCAGATTCATGTTAAACACGTTCATACCCTTAACTGTTAGAAATTATGATTTAAAACAGCTAGTCAAACCCTTAGGCATTTTGTATTACGAAGCGATACGTACATAAATATAATAATTCGTCTACAATATTCTATATTAGTAGGTATTTGGAAATAAATATAGTATTAGTAATTTGTCTGTAAACTAAAACTAGGTACATGGTATGACTTGCGGGTCTATTCGTAGTAAAAATATGTAATAGTGTCATAATTTCTGGAGCATTTGTCAAACCATTTATGTACAATAAAAGATTTGTGTCCGTGAGTTGTTCTTGAGACTATGCATAATTCTAAAATATTTAGCTTGTAGTAATGTTTATTTATCTCGTATGTACCTACCATAATTTAATATTAAATGTAATGTAATGGAGATTTAGTTATCGTGATGTTTCGGTTCTAAGATACATCCGAAACATGTCAAGTTGATTAATACACAATTTTAATTTCTGGCTTTCAACTAACAATATAAAGCATTTCGTTCAATCTTTTAATATGTAGTTGAGTATAGGTTTCAATTATAATTGTGTATTTAATTGGATACGGCAATAAAATCATGCGTTGTTTTTAAAAACTAGTTTTTTTCACCTTTTTGCTTTAGCTACAATGTTTTTGATGCAGATTTTTATGATTAGAATATTTTCCGAGAACCGTGATGGCCGAGTGGGTAGTGCCCTGACTTTAGATCCGAAGGTCGTGGGTTCGAACTTCAAATCCGGCAGTGCATCAATGTATTTTTCTTATCAAAAAAATTTATATGCCTGACCTATAAACGGTGAAGGAAAACATCGTGATGAAACCAGTTTTCTAGCAGCATCGATAGGCTTGCAACCTATTACGTATGGAATGTTAACTTCTGCAAAATGTGACGTGTAAAGCTATTATAATAATGGAACATTTCAATAGGCTAGTTGCCTATTTTTCAGAAAGTAGTTTATAGATGTCTCGCAGTCAAATATTAATATTTCAGTAAAATTGCTATTAATATTTCAGTAAAATTGAGCGTTTATTTTGCATTTCTAGGAACTCATTTAAATTTCGCACCAAAACGATCCCAGCTTTTTTGATATCGATATTAGAAGCATCACCTAGTGTAAGGAACATTTTAGCAACGATGAGGTAAATATGCAGTTCGAAATAAGATAAAAAAACCTAGATAAATACAAGATACAAACTAGACATGACACTTACTATAATCAAAATTCGAAAAACTAGAAATTACAAGTTTTTAGATTTAACTGCATATTAGTGGCAATTCGGAGTGTCGCAAAAGCTTAACTAAACTAACTAAAATTAATGCCATCGCTATGAAAGGGACGGCAACATTTTTAGTTAGTTAAGTTTAGCTTTTGCGATACTCCGAATTGCCAATACTAGGTAACTGTTTTAGACAAAAAAATATTACGCTGTTTTATGCTACAGTATGGATGACTGAGGACGTGTCGTCATAATTTCTCATTGGTGTTCAATGTCACAAGATACCTGGGTAAAATTTCACGTATTTATTTTACGAAACTATCAATTAATCCTAAATATTCAAGTGTTTTGAGTCGTTTTAATGATTACTTAAACCTCTCCTAACTGTGCAGTACAAAAACATATCAAGATTATTTAACTACCCTATTATATTATTCTGTTTTAGGAGGCTAAAGAATAGACCAAAGCTGTCTTTGAGAATAGTTTTATATTTTCACTTTCACTTTGTAGATAATATTAAGTTTGAGTATCACGAAGAATCAGAGCTTATAACATAAGAATACAACTAAAAAGAGATCCATGTTGAATAGAACAATTTGGTTATAAATACTTTAAAAATACAAAAATTCAGTAAACCCGAAAGAGATGTAATGCGAAGTGTCCACTAGCAAAAAGCTTTGCAAAAGTTGACTTGCCCAAGCGACTTTCAACGTGTAAAAGCAAGCAAGTGGACTCCTGCAAGGTTTAGTGACTTGCCGTGCTTGCTGCAAGTCGCACGTGTAATAGTGTATACGTCTTGCAGTCAGTAGAAACAGTAGAAACCCCTCTACTCTATAACGCAGGGTTAATATACAGGGTGTTACCAGACCACTACCGAAAACTTAAGGGGATGAAAGTACCCATCAATATGAACAACTTTTTCTAAGAAACCAACACTGTGAACGCGAAAAAAAAAACAGCTGTTTCATACACTTTAGCCAAGTAGGTATTGAACTTATGTATGGAACTGCTGTTTTTTTATCGCGTTCACAGTGTTAGTTTCTTAGAAAAAGTTGTTCATATTGATGGGTGCTTTCACCCCCTAAAGTTTTCGGTAGTGGTCTGGTAACACCCTGTATATTTAACTTACGAATGACCGTAGATCTATCGCTATAGCAAAGTTGTTAGCTGTCAAAAAGTGTCATACATTTTGTGTTGTATAAACGTTACTATATACTAACCTACATTAAACCTACACCTGCGACTTGCATTGCTGCAGGGCGTAAGCCAAAAACGATGCATCGTGACAATCATCGCATGTCAGCTTATGTTCAGAATTCAGAATTCACCAACATATTTAAGCTAACCTGCGATTATTGGCACGATGCGTCGTTTCGATTGTAGAATAGACCTACAGTTGTCAATTTACTACAAGAAATGAAGTTACTTGCCAGTGGACACTTCGCTTTAGGAATGAGAACAGTAATATAAAACAACTAAAATTAAATCTAGGATAATTTTTATCGGTTTGTAGGAATATTAGTTTTGAAAAGGAGCCTTTAATAGACTTTTAAATTACGAACTTCGAGGCAGTCAAATAGCATTATAGCCATTCCACACTCGCGTTCTCGGTTCACGCCGTGACATTGTTCACGTTTAAAACGTTACGTCTATTTCCAGCCTAAAACGGGAAGGAGGCGCAGATCGCGCGAAGCTGCGAATGCAATATACTGTTAGTTAGATAGATCACGGCTTCGCGCGCGATCCGCGGGCGAGTGTGGAGAGGCTTTTAGACCATTCTCCAATCAGATTACGCAGATCAACGTGAAGTTTTTCTTGAAGTTAAATAAAATAAAAATAATCGCTTTAGAATAGAAACGAACAAAAATGTATAAGAATTGACGGATTTGACATTTCTGATCGCTCTAGTTTTTGTCATCGCATGTTCAATTCCTATAAATTTTTCTTCGTTAAAAACGAAAGCGATTGTAGAAATGTAACTTGGCTAGATGGGCAGGTTATAAACGAATAGCTACACTTGCACATACTATCAATTGACTATTATAATGAAGGTACTTGTAGTAAGAGTGTGTTACATAAATTACATCAAACTGCCAAAGAAGTAAATCTGAATTTGCTTACTCGGATCATTTATCCCAATAACATCGAATAGTTTCTATGAACATAATTTTCATTAGAAATTTAATAAATTAATAATTCATTTGTGACATCCTTATGTTTTACCAGTAACAGCCGGAGTACCGGAACTGGCTTCCTTAGCTAGGAGCGCTTCCGATGACACATCGAATCGTATCACTTTCTTTTTGGCTCCATTTTTCTGAAAGACGGACATTAAGTCAGTTTAATAATGTCCGCTAGAATCGCTAGGCTTAAGACTTTCGCGTTCAAATTAGCGCAATAGGCAAGATAATGTATTTCAAAATAAAACTGAAGATGGTTCTACTGTAACGTCTTATTAATTGTCAGCTTTGTGTTCGCTCAAGATAAATTACTTGACGGTGGTACTGAACATGCCATGTGTTTGAAACACAGCTTTATAAAAACTCGATTCGCAAGGCTCTTAATACTTTCGCATTAAAACCGGGCTCTTGAAATGTAATTAACATGATAAAATCCCGCATCTATGTCCGAATATGAATTGTGATCGCAAAAGTTTAACTGCTATACTCAGACAATTAATGTTCCTTTTTGGATTGTATGAAAAATCTAAGCTAACGGTTTAATGAACATCAAATGAATGTGCGGCTGTTAGAAGGACTAGTATGTTTGTACTAGTGTCATATACCTTGTCTTTAGCCCTAGGCTCAGAGTTCATGGAGCGCGCTTTCTCCAGATCGGTGTGGAGCGTAGCGAGCTCAGCCGTCAGCTCGCATTGCACCGCGCGGAGTCTTTCTACCTCGATCAATACCTCCGCTTTGTCTTTCACTGGAAATAAACAGTATGATGTAGCTTTGAAGACGCGGTAGGTCTGGTAGGAGATGGAGTGACGAGTTGGATTTCCATTTAAGATCTTGGCCTGTAGCAGCGTTAAAAAGAGTGGAGGAATGGAAGGGAGGCTTTTGCCCTGCAGTGCGACAGTAATAATAATAACAACTGAAAAATTTAATTATTATGAAATGAAGCTTTAAGAATTAAACACGTTTCTATCGTGCTTTGTAGAAAATAGTCTAGCTTTGCCACAACTATAACTTTATTTTAAGAACTTAAAACCTATCTATCTACTTAACTATAATACAACCTTAATGCCTGGACTTATAGGACTTATTACAAACAAAGCAGGGGTGTTTTTTGCCCAATATAAAACAAACAAGAGTTGAAAAACTATTTGTTATTAATAATTAGAAATATAAACAAACACAATGATAAATTGTAAAAGCTAAACTTACTCTCTCCTTGCCCAAGTATATTGCAAAGCTTTTTATTTCTAGATTTGACTGTATAAAGCTCCTGCTTGAGATTCGTAAGCTCCTGTCTTAGGCCTGCTATTTCCTTGTCCTTCCTCTCCAGTGCATCCATAAATTGCACTCTGGTTATCACCTCATCAGATGCTGTAAGACGATTTTTCACTCTGTCTTTGTTTTTATCCTTTAAAAGTTCATCTTTTGTCTCACTTTTCACTCTATCGAAGAATTTTGTATCTTTAACTGGGGCTTTTTCCTCTCCATCAATTGAGTTTTCATCTTCATTATTAGCTGTAATTTGAATAACACATTTTATGATACTATCTTTGTAATGCCAAATCAAAGATGACCATTGTCTTTCCAGTGGATATGACAGGCTAAGCTGAGAGGATGGTTTAGGTTCTGGGCAAGCCTAGTACATCTCAACAATATCCCATGCAGTATCTCATAAAGTAATAATAGAGGCAAAAATGTCTTACAAAAACGTACCGTGAATTACGACAATACATCTTAGAACCCAGGACCAATAAATTTCACGTGCACTCTGTAGCATGGAAGTGCTTTTAATGCCACTTGCAGTCACAGATCCAAATTATAACGTGTGTGTGATATTAATGGTCAATAATCATTATACACAACAGCCAGAAATGTGCAATAACAAGGTAGATTAGTATCAAAAAGTGTAACATTTTGCCTGAAGCCCACAGACCCTAAATGTGTCCTAAAACAAGTTTGTAGAACTATTCACTTACTACATTTGGCTTCATCCCCATTCACCATATCATTGAATTGATCAAGACTCATGATATTCTTCTTCTTGATCTTTTTGTTTTTGACTTTGGCTGCTTGATCCTCTTGTTGTTTCACTTTTTCAGAATCTTTCTTATTCTTCTTGTAAACATCCTTATTTTCCTCAAAATCAAGTTTTGATAGCAGAATAGCCTGCAAAAAATAGAAAACAATTTATTAGGGCTTGGAATGCTGTTCAAATTAGACCCCTATTATATTATTAGGTACAAACTGGAAACAATAAATAAAGGTGAATATGAGTGCTCACTAATATCATTAAAATAAATAAATGAACAAATACAGACAAAACATTAATCTAAATATCAACTCTTTTAACAATACAACAAGGTGCAATTCCATTCTAACAAACACACTGTGCCAATCGTTGTTCATACAAAGTTATCCATTATTACTCTGTCACTATCATGCGCATAGGAAATCAACCTTAAACCAACTGAACAAGCCAGCCAGCCACCCACAGGTGGACCGGGTTCTTTTTACCTAAACAGCAGAGCGTGACAAATGGGGGTCTTTGCCAACAATGGACAGTGTGGGCTAGCAATATAGCTATCACTATGAAGGCTACATTCTGCAAAATGTGAGCCTCAGCCAAAAATTAGTTTGGATGTGTCTTGGACTACCTCCTTAGATATTTTCAAAGGATCTTGAATGTCCTATTATCTGAGAATGTTACCCATGCCTTGCTGCTAGTTTTGATCCATTTTATTGTCTGTTGTTTATTTAAATTATTATGACATGTTTTTGTGTTTCTCATAATTAGAAAAAATTTGATGGCACATTCCTATTGACTTTATTACCTGTTGAAGTTCATCTTCGTAGTTGCCATCTACAAGCTCTTCATCCTTCTGTTTCCATTGTTCCCACTGCTTTGATGATACAGTGTTTTGCTTCTTCTTCTTCTTAGCTACAGTCTGAAAATTGATTGAATTTCTGTAATAGCTCATTCTTGTTTCAATATTTGATGGCATGCAGCCTCTAACAATTAAATTCTCCATAAATGTAAAAGGTAATGGATACTTTTTGCAAATTATTTCAATGATAACTTTCTACTCAGGGGTTGTCTACAAAATAAAAGTAAAATGCTGAGTGGTGACCAATTTGCGTCACTCATATTTCCTACAAATAATTGTACCTGTACTGTATGTGTGTGTGTGAGTGAATGTAAATAAATATTTTTCTTTTTCTATTTCTATTTCTAAAAAGATATGTGGTATGGTAAAATAGAAGAGTTATCAAAGTGTGGATCTAGACTACCTACTTGTTGATAGTAGAGTTTATAAACAAAATTAGCATCTTTCGTTTCCTTACCTGAGATTGGCTTTTCGGTTTCTTCACGGGTTCTGGTTTTATGGCTGCCGGTTTGTTAACTTTTTTTGGCTTTTGTTGGAGAGTGTTTGGAGGGCTGTCATCATCCTCGATCTTGAGACCAGAAAACCGCGATGATACAACAAATGCAGCCATTCTAAGGTTATTAATTCCAAATCTGTAAGTGAAACAATAGTTAGGGTGGGTGTTATTTTATATTTTTGCAATTATTGCTGTTGTTCTATAGCTATTTCGAAATTCATTAGAGAATTAGAAGTAAAATATTTGCAATCTGAAATGGACTATTTACCAATTAGAATTAAATTGGGTTCGAAAACACTGCGAAATACACAAAACACTTTCAATCCAAAGGAAATTAAAATTAAAATTGGATGGAATCAGAAACAGACCAAAACCAAATTGATTTGATTGATTGATTATTTGATTGTCTGTCTCTGTCTGGCAAGTTCTTGTCTGACAGTGACAGATATTTGTTTGTTTGATTCACAGATGGTCAGCACCTCAGAAGAAGGAAAGATAATGTCAGACACACGGTCGGTGATCTAAGAACAATTTTTTTTGCCTATAGTTAGTCTGTGGGTCACAATCCTTTTATGACAGTTCCCTCCCCCTTCCTTCATACTTCTTTCCTGTCCGACCCGGACGCCATCTAGGTATATAAGTAGGTAACGATACTTACTACGTTTAACCGCCATTGTTGTTGTTGTAATAGTATTGACTTTGTGAACGTGGTTTCAAAGTTGATCGAGTGAAGTTTTGCGTTTTAGTTTTATATATTTCCGTAACTTGCCCTCTCAGTTTTTGAGGCTACAATATCATCTCGCAATATGTACAACAAGTGCTGTGTTACCTATGTTATGAGCTGTGCTAATAGACGAAAAAGTTTCCAAAAAGTGAGACTCTAAAAGTGGTTAGATAGAACTGTGAAAGACTTCGAAGACTGAGCTTCAAAGATCTTCAGAAACAGTCTATGTGTCGGAGACACTTTGAGAATTGGTTTCATGCTTCGCCTCGCGTAAAATCTCGTCTTCACCAGCAGCTAAAAAACATAACCAAGTTGTTGTAAATAAATCATTGTCTATTTGTCAAGTTGAACAATAAACCAATGAGAATATTACGTGTTTTATTACTATTAATAGTCTTCCATGTAGCTCAAAGAATATTAAATTAAAATATAAATCAGTAGGATTGCAAGCAAGCAGTAAAAAATTGCATGCTAGAATGCATTTCCAGCCTATGCCTATTTATTTCCTCCCTCTCCCCATTTCGAAAAAAAAAGTTATCTGTCATATGGGGATTGTGAGCACTCTATTGGACGAATTTTACTCTATGGGAGTGCCCCGTCTGATGCGTTAGCATCCTAGTAGTCTGTGGTCAGACAGAGTAAATAAAATAATGTGAGGCAAGGCAGGCTGGCAGGCACCAAAGAGCATGGCAGGTAGGTAGGTTTCAGTTATACAATAGTACTCTGTGGCAGGCACTGACTGAGCTAAGATACGGGAATTTTATTCACAATTTTACATTTACATTAAATTACAATAATCTAAGATGAAGTTACAGTGCCAAGTGGAATTATTAAATAGAACCCTCGTAAATCTAAACATAAGGAATTCACACAAATATGTAAAAGCGACATTAGCACTGGGAAAAGAACCAAAAACTGAAAACGAGTTCTTCATCCTTTATTTTTCAACTACTAACAAAAGAGGAACTAAATATCGCTTGAAAAAGAACTTGAGACAAGTTTTCACAAAGTGTATAAACGAGGGTAAAAGTACTCTGAGTTTTGAAGACCCACCCCATGATTTGTTAGTCAGATGTGAAGCAATACAGTTGAAATGTTTTATGAGATTATTGAGGTCCTGTCTTTCTGGTGATGCCAATGCCCTACAGTTATCTTCATTGTCAAGCTTAGGCGTAACAGCTATAGAAAATGCTCCTACAAAGTTAGTAATTCAAGATAGAAGCCAATTTCCCAAGAAGGGCCTCCCACGTACCTTGAAATGTCTTTTTATCAATGGAATAAAAATGTGTAATTTTAGGCGAGAAATTTTACTTCTAAGACATCTCACTGTTCTTGACCTAAGTAACAATGAGATAGAAAAATTACCAGCTGAATTTGGTAAGAATTTTTATTAATTGAATTGAATGATTCTATACGAAATAAAACCTTCCTTATATTTCATATTTATTTATTCATAACAATCATAAGTACTAATTGTCTGAATTTTTTTTTGTATTGCCTAAAAACACGGTGAAAACGAAATTTTCCCAAAATAAATTCTAGCTTTGTTTATTTTACTTTTATATCTATATTTTAATACTGTACCTAAGCCTAGACTTTACTAAAGCATAATTATACCAGCTTGAGTTAAATAATTTACCTCATCTTAGAGACTTCTTAGTGCTCGTTCGCACGAGAGCTTTTTTACCGTCCGTTAAAAAAGCATTCAAATGACGTTAAAAAAGCTCTCGTGCGAATGAGGGCTTAGTGCGTAACAAAGCTGAACTTCATGAGTTTAAAATTGTCTCTACTTCCAATTGCCAATTTAGACTTTCTTATTACTTATTTAGCTATCTTAGAACACAATTAATTTTATTACAGGTAGAATGCCAAGCCTAAATGAGTTGTACTTGGCGAATAATGACATTGGAAAAGTGGGAGATGTTGATTGGAGATGGTTATTGGGACAGGAGGTAATATACAAGTGCTACAGTATTTCAGAAACACTTCACTATTGAAAAATAAGATAAATATTTATCTGCATTGTTCCATAGATGAGCCAAGACTTTAATAAAAAATAATATTACTTAGATAATAAAATTCCTTTACAGATTACAAAAACACTGAAGTTATTAGATATGAGTAACAATAAATTGAAAAGCCTTCCCAACTCTATCTGGAAACTGCAAAAACTATTCACATTGACACTTGATGATAATCAACTGGAAAGACTGCCTCACACAATAAGCAGAATTAAAACACTCAGGTAATTCCCGCTCCTCTAATATTATAAATGCGAAGTTTGTATGGATGTTTGTTACACATAAAAACTACTGAAGGGATTTTGGATAAACTTGGAATATACATAACTTTTTATTTCGGTAAGCACCATGCAAGCCAAGCCAGCAGATACTAATGATTACTTAAAATGCTAGTTTCACATTATCCATGTACCTATAGGTTCCCCAAGTTACCTATCCAACATGTGAAGTGAGCACTCTGTTTACACAGCTTTTACTTGTGATGATAGTTTTTGATTCGGTAACTTGTACTTTCCGAGAATGTTATACAGAAACAAATAGTTAGAACTTAGAGATGGCAAACAAGACCAAAGACTGGTATTGCAATTGTTCAGCAGATAACTATCCTTATTTTAGATTTAAGATCTGAAGTAGTGTTTACTTACAAACTGTTTACTTTATTAATTACGTTTTTTTGTCATCGAGTAGTCTACAATGATAATAATCACAAACATTTTTGTTTTCAGGTACCTTAAAATCTCTAAAAACAATTTGGAGTCATTACCAGGAGGATTACTAAATTGCCCATTGGAATACTGTGACCTGTCAGGAAATAAATTCCATTGTAGCACAAAACAAAGCATGCACATAGATTTAGGCACATGGAATTACAATCCTAGCAAATTAGTCAATCTTGCTTCAGAAGTTGTATTAAAAAACAAATTTTTCTATGCACCTAATATAATTCCCCTTACTTTAGTACAGTTTCTTGATGATGTGAATATTTGTGTGTGTGGCAGACTAGCAATAGACGAAAAACTTTACCTGAACAGATTGTACAACATGGAGGGCTACAAAGTTGTTATATTTGATGAAAATAATACTAATTGTGTGGTGGGATTTGATTGCTATTACTGTTCAATTGCGTGTATGAGAAGAAACTCTAATAGAAAGTTAAGATAAAAACTGTGTAGCTTGTGTTTTGATTAAATTATTTATTTTCATAAACACCTGCTTATATTTATTTACATAGCATAGGTACACTATTTCATTGCACTTAATCCAGGCCATCAAGTTTCCATTTCATTTCTTGTATTACTGGTGGTATTTGTAGATTAGGAGCTGGAAAAAATACAAATGTTAACTTATTAACATCTAAAAATGAGAAGGGGATATTGTACAGAACTATATAATGTGAACCACCTCATGTTTCATGGTTTGTAGATGGTAAACTGAGCAGGAAACAACAGTCATAGACTTCGAATAATTTTTAAATATTTAATGAAGAAGGTGGACATGTGGACAGCCCTAACTGCAAAGTGTGTCATGTTAAAGATTATATAATTTCTTAGTGGAATGAAAAATAATTTCTCTAAGTCCTACTCCCATAGTAGATATATATCTGAAATGTTTGACATTAACTGGCTCTGTTTTAGAGCTTGCTAGCTGCTCAGACATCTGACGGGGCTATCATGCTCTATCTAGTGTCCAACAGACACTAGCGCATTTTACCTAGCGCAGCAATTCCTTGCAGCACAACATTAGTTCCTTCAGGAACATCCAAAGCAGCAATTTTAGCGTTTGTCGCCTCCAGTACTAGCTCATGAGTCCAAATATCTTTGAAACTGTCCTTCATTTCCTTCAACAGTTTTGCCAACGAAGTCTGAAAAGATTAAATAACATCCTCATTATGTAAGTACTTAATGTAGTTTTTTTACAAAAACGGATATTCTCACAGTTATAAATATAATGTATTAAAATAAATACACATTGAAATGGGTACCTGCAAAACTAACGCCTCCTTCTCCTTTCCAAAATGACCCAACGTAATCACAGTTTCTCTGACTTGCAACCTCATATCATGTGATACTGTCACTATCTTATGAAGAGACATCAGCAAAGCCACGTCTTCATACTGCGAGCCTTCTTTTAGCGATGCCATTTTGCGCTCATGTTTTCTTCTATTCTTACTTGATTGCCGGGATTTCCTGCAATACATGGTTAGGGTTACTCAGGGATGTTTGATTGGGCCAATTTTGTTCCACATTGACAAAACTGTAAGAAAATACATACGTAGATCCTCTAGATGAAGAAGCGATGGTACTGCCAGCATCAGAATAAAGATCGCTGTCCTTTTGATTGTAATCGTAAATCTCGGGAGGATTTCTTATTTTATTCTCCCTTACTACAAAAAGTCTCTCCCTTTGCTGAATGAATGTTGACCATTGAGATTCAATCGACTCCTTAATGTTTTTGTAGTCGTCTAGCAGTGCAGGCAGCATTTTTTCGTCTGTAAAAATATTAAACAAGTCTCCAAATAATTTGTCTAAGATGTTTTTACGATTTTACGAATAAAGGAAATCGAAACGAGAGATGCTTTCAATTTGCCGTCAGCAAACACAGAAACTCAATTGCTCAAACTGACAAGACAAGATTTCTTGAAATATACCTACTGATCGAATTTATATACCCAAAACAATAGAAAACATACCTTTGAGGTGATTTTTCTGGTACTTAGCGCAAAGTCGCATAGCGGTTTTGTATTGAGCACAACTTATAGCATACTCAATAGTTTCTTCACAGTTATCATAAAACTGCTCCATGATTACCAAAGCCTCTTGGTGTCGTTTTTCGTCTTGCAAATGGCTTACTAGTTGCCTAAATAAAAAGAAAAAGAGTCATATTAAAAAGAGTGGCCCTAAAAAACAAGCAGTCCATTTCCAAAATAAAATAGAGAGAAGAGTGAGAAAGTTATGTACTGATAATTGTAAGTAAATCGACCCAACTTACTCACAAAGCACCTTCAATTGATCCTTGTCCCACTGGTTTGATTGTGCTAAACTTAATGCCATCTCCCATTCAATTGCATCAACATAGCAAGCAATCGCTTTTTCTACATTATTAGCCCTTTCATAAACAATGCCCGCTTGTGTGTGTTGCTTCTTCAGTTTTAAATGTAGGCCATAATCATCTGAAATTTCTTTGAAGACTTCATACTCTGATGAAAGCAGCCTTACTGCTTCTTTGTATAGACTATGATACTTCACAAAGGTTCTTAATTCTTCGTGTTTTGCAGCGCCACATTTAACAAGACATTCTACTGCATTATCAAATCTCTTCAAATGTTTGTTAATAGTAAACATTTTGTAATTTTCATCCATATCATTAAATTCGTTCAGCATTGGAATATACTCTTTAGGGTCTTTTTGAGATTTAGTTGCTATTAGTAAAGCTAAGTCGAAATCATACATGCCAAGAGCGACATCGTAAAGTTGATTTACGTCAACCATATACAGCAAGTACTTCAATGCTTCATCTGAACCAACAGGTAATTTTGATCCTCCTGATTCTTTTAATTTTAGTTCCTTTATTATGAGTAAAGCCTTTTCTAACTCTTCCACAGAGTTCTTCTTGACAAATGTTGTTATTATTGGCAACATTTTAGTGTCTTTATCATTTCTCTTATTTATCTCATCTCTAACAAGATCACACACTTTTACAATCTTTGCATCAGTATTTTCTTTGACTTTCTCAGGTTTTCCTACATAGCTGTTGTTGTACATAGTCTTAGTAACATCGGTGTTTTCTAAATCTGACAAGAATAAGTTAAGCCAGGAGGTATTCTTGATTGTATCTAAAAATACATCAATATTTTTTATGAAAATTTCTGGATCATGATCATAAATCAAGTTCAAATTGATCCTTTGCTTCCTCATCAGGTTAAAAGCTTCATAGTATTTTGATTGATCCAAATATTCTCCAATTATCTTCAAAGACAATGGTCTTGGCTGGATTGCTTCGAGGTTACCTCTTGGCATTTGTAGCACTGTTCTGTTATCACAAGGTACTACAACAACCAGCTTAGCACCTCTTTCTATCCTTCTCTTATATGCAAGTTCTGGGTCAGAATAAAAGTCCTTTATTGCATTTACGCCTGCTTCTGTCAATTCTGCACACACTAGCTCATGGTTGAGTGTGGTTATTAGAAGATAATGTGTGTGCACAAAGATGGAACTGACACCAGCAATTTCTCTTGCATTATCTAAATGCAATTGTCCTTTGTGAGTAAGTCCAAGAAAATGTAAATTGTTCTCTACTTCTATAACACTGAATTGTGGACATGACTTTTGAAAGTAAACATCTTGTGGGTCTATGTCGCCTCCAAGCATGTATGATATTAGTTCTCCACTATCAAGCTGTATAAAAACAGTGTCAGGTTTGCTTGGATGTGCTTGTATCCTTGTCACTGAAGAAGGCATCCTGCAAGTGTGTTGTAATTTCAATTCATTCTCTTCTATTGAAAACTCTATCAAATCATAGCTGTATTCTGTATCTAGCATTATGCAAATCACTGTATCAGCTTTTACCCAGTGCCAATTGTAACTTTGGAATGGAAATTCATAATCATCTATTGATGCAGATCTTATCTCCTTGTATTGTAAAGGGCTTTTCTGTGTTTGTTCATAGAATATTATTTTCTGATTGGCTGTTGTTATAAAAAAGGAATTTGGATTCACATCTTCAGTATCTGGTGCAAAATGTATTGAATCTACATAATCCGTGAGTGATATTTCAAATGCTGCCATGGGTGGTGGTATAACTGTTTGCCTAAAACTATTGATAAGCAGTTTTTTATTATCAATGACAACCACAACAGCATCATCTTTTTCATTTTTCCCATTACTGTGGTTTGTTACCCAAACCCAGTCATAGGTGTAAAGTTCACCATTTTGAAGAAAGACATACAGCCGTTTGTTGTGAAACACATCAAAGGCACAATCCCACATAACTCTGCTGATTTTCTGCTGTGAATTGAACTTCAAAGTTTGCTTCAAATACCAGTGGTAGTTGCCTGTTGTATATAGAAAAAGTTCCTGGCAATCTGTTGCTGTGTCTTTACATTGTAGAGTTAATATTTCTGAATCATTACTCCAAGCAATATCCTCTACTTTTGTCGTGGGACTTGCATCAATTTTGAATTCTCCATGTTTCAATCCATTTTTCTCAAAGAAAGATACTAAATATCTGTCTTCCAGAGCCTGTGTTGTTGCTATAACATTGCCACTGGGACGCCATGATAGGTTGGCTTCAAGGCCCTGCTGTTTTTCACTTGTGTACTGCAAATTGCCCACTCTATCAAAGACTTTGAATCTTCTAATGCCATTTTCAGAATAACCAATGGCAAATAGGCGCCCATCCCCTCTCCATGTAATTTTTATTGTATTATCACCAGAGCTACAGGGATCTGAAAGATTGAAGAAATGTAACATTCAGTTTTAATTAATATTCCATTTAGTTTTAGGATAGTTTCTTACTACGGCAGACAGTTGAGGAGATTGGTTACTTACCCACATCAACTTCATTCTGCACTTTGGCAGCTTGTTTTCCAGAACGTCCATGAAACTGTGTTTCTTTCTTTCCCCAGCCCACATTTATAAACTCTTTCTCTCCAAATTCTTCACCCAACAGTTTTATTTCCTTTACTGGATCAAATGCACATGATACTATGATGATTGACATGTCTTTTGTGACCGTAATGAGAAGCTCTTGGTCAGGGCTCCATTCCATAGCCTGAAATATACATTACATGACATGCTACTACAAATTACAATAAACTGATGGATAGAGAGGAGATTCATAGCGAGAACAAAAGATTAATTAAATTAAGTAAGTACCAATTTCTTACCAACAATCCGGCAGCAATATGTCCAGTAGCCTTACATGTTCTACCAGCATCGAATATCGTGTATAGCTCGCCATTTTCAAGTCCCACATTCACTATGTGCTGCAGCGACAGATATGTTATATTTACAGGGCTATTGTTAGGGGAGGCAACGCTTGAGAGGTCCTTTTCCCATCGAACTTTACCATTTTCATTGTAATATGTTACAATCAGGTTAGATGTACAAACATAAATTGCACCGATTTCATGGCTATCTTCTTCGTGACCACGGCAAACTTTATACTCATCACTGGAGAGAGAGTTCAGGTGTTTACGGGAAAGGTCCCAAACATCTAAGTTTCTCATGATTTAGATCTTTTACAAAAACAAACAAAACATTAAATATTATCGATTTTATTCAAAGCCTTGCTTTGCTACACAAAAACAATTTAGCTAAGCACCAGTGTTGCCAGTGGCAGGTAGTGAAATATAACATGAGACAGGTCAAAAAGTAACATTTTCACTAGAAAAGTTACATTACCATCAGTTTTGCATGACAAACTTATATAATAACTAGCAGACCCCGCGCGGCTTTGCTCGCGTGTTGTACATAAACTTCGACACTGCATTTAACCCCTTTAAAGGGTTTTTTTCGAAAAACCCTAAAACACGTACCTATATATTTATTTTGCATTGTTAGTATTACAACCAAGTTTCAAGCTGATCGAACTACCCATTAAAAAGTTCCCATACAAACTTTGACACCACATTTTACCCCTTTTCAGGGGTTTATTTGAAAATTTCTGAAAAACGTGTAAATTTATTTATCATTTACAATATTTATACCGAGTTTTAAGAAAATCACTTCACGCATTAAAAAGTTGCATACAACGGTTTTCATCCCTTTTCAACCCTTTAGGGGTGGAATTTCGAAAAATCCCTTCTTAGTGCTTAGTTTTGTTTTAAAAGGAAGCTACCTTCCAAATTTCAGCTTTATAGCTTCAGCGGTTTGGTCTGTGCGTTGATTCCAGAAAAATGCTTATTGTTTTATATACCTACTAGCTGTGCCCCGCGGTGTTACCCGCGGTGAATAAGTTAATACATTTTTTAACGACCTCAAAAAAGGAGGAGGTTCTCAATTCGTCGACTGGGTGAACCGATTTTGATGATTCTTTTTTTGGTCTAATTAGGATCTTCAGAGATATGAATAAAAATGCACCTCGAGAGTGCAAAAAATTACTCTCTTCTTACGTAATCGAAAAAGTTTTCATAAATTTTTTAATTTTGCTCCTTGTTTAAGACCAAAGCGTCACTTGTGTCACTTGATTTTGGTGCTCATAGAAAAGGATGACTGCTGGTCGGTTACTATTCTATGGTCTAACACAGTTTATTTTGCTTGCAAAATATTCAGGAAGCTACCATGCGAGCGAAGCGAGCTTCGAACCAAGCGAGCGCAGCGAGCCGAAATTTTTAAGACAAATTCGTCATGTGATACTTGATTTTGCTTAAGCTGCTCATAGAAAAGGCTGACTGTTGGTCGGTCCCTATTCTATGGTCTGACATAGATCAATTTGCCAGCAAAATATTCATGGAGCTACCGTGCGAGCGAAGCGAGCTTCGAACCAAGCGAGCGCAGCGAGCCGAAATTTTTAAGACAAATTCGTCATGTGACACTTGATTTTGCTTAAGGTGCTCATAGAAAAGGCTAACTGTTGGTCGGTCCCTATTCTAATGTCTGACATAGATCAATTTGCCAGCAAAATATTTTATAAGCTACCATGCGAGCGAAGCGAGCGGAATTTTTTAAAAACAAATGCGTCCTGACGTGATACTTGATTTTGCATAAGGAGTTCATATAAAAGGCTGGCTGTTGGTCGGTTCCTATTATATTGTCTGACATAGTTCAATATGCTAGCAAAATATTTATGAAGCTACCGTGCGAGCGAAGCGAGCTTCGAACTTAGCAAGCGCATCGAGTTTCTTAGACTCAAATTTTTAAGACAAATTCGTCATGACTGACACTTATGTTTGCTTATGATGCTCAAAGAAAACGCACTGGTCGGTTCCTATTCTATGGTATGGTGGTATGGTGTGACACAGTTCAATTTGCTTGCAAAAGATTAAAAAAGCTACATGCGAGCAAAGCGAGCGCTGCGAGGATTTTAGACTCGAAGCGAGCCTAAACTGTGGGAAATTTAATAAAATAGCGACGATGAGGTGCTGCAGCGAATTTTAATTGAAGACACAATATAAACTTTGTTCTAATGGTTTATGTTGAGCCAGAAATCTTTTTATCGGGGATTCACGTACATAAGTTCCGATTCCGTGAGATTATCGGGACAAAAAAAAAAACAATATTTGAAATTCGTTAAGCCGTTTGAGTTTCAAGAAGCATAATTATTTAAAGTAGCCTAAGACATGTGTTAATCCAGGATATCAACTGTCCTGGTACCAAATTTCATTCAAAACCGTCTAGCTGTTTGAGTGTGAAGGAGTTATAACTTTGCCTGTGCTGCCATCTATTAACATTATTTTGACTTACTGTTACGTTTTCACGGCCAAACTATTTTGATGAATAATTTTGGTTTATAATCCCACGGAACCATTCCTTTTTTCAGGAATTTAAGGTAGCCTATTTGTTTATCCAGGGAATAAACAATCCTGCTACCAAATTTATTTCAAATTCATCCAGCCGTTTGAACGTGAAGGAATAATAACTTTGTCTGTGCTGCCATCTATTGAAATTATTTTGTTACTTTTTCAGTTACTTTTTCACGGCCAAACTATTTTCATGAATTTGATCAATAATCCCACGGAATCAATGCACTTTTCAGGAATTTAAGTAGCGTATATTTTAATCCAGGGTATAAGCAATCCTGCTACCAAATTTCATTCAAATTCGTCCAGCCGTTTGAGCGTGAAGGAGTTATATTTTTGCCTGTGCTGCCATCTATGAAGTTATTTTGTCTGACAGCTACCTTTTGCACGGCCAAACTACCGAAACTATTTTGATGAATAATAATGGTTTATCCCACGGGAACACTGCACTTTTCAGGAATTTAAAGTAGCCTATTTGTTAATCCAGGGTATAAGCAATCCTGATACAAAATTTCATTCAAATCCGTTCAGCCGTTTGAGCGTGAAAGAGTAACAAACACACTTACACACACACACACAAACTTTCACCTTTATAATATTAGTGGGATTATATTGATTGGCAAATGTTTTGAAGATAAAAGCAACTTGGTTTTGCCTATGGTCGGTTTTTACATTGCGCATGCGAGCGTAGCGAGCAAAATTTTTTTGAAGAAAAAAGCGACGTGACTTTAAATATTTGGTATGGTCGGGTCGGTTAATATTTTGCTAGAATCGGTGCGAGCGTAGCGAGCAAAATTTTTTTGAAGAAAAAAGCGACGTGGCTCTTGATATTGTGTATGGTGGGGCTGGTTAATATTTCGATAGAATCGGTGCGAGCGAAGCGAGCAAAATTTTTTGAAGAAAATTTGTTCGCAAGTACTAAAGCTGATACAACGCGTGCTAATCGAGCTTTGAACCAAGCGAGCGGAGCGAAGAATTATAATAAATACAAGTGACAACATTAAAAAAGTTATTAAACCGACTTCAATTTAGTAAGTGGAGAGCAATTTTCTGCTCTCTTGAGGTACATTTTGTGCATTACCTACTCTGAAGATCCTAAAAATTTTGCTTGCCGCGATCGACTGGACTCATAGCAGCGATTGACTGGTCGATCGGGATCGACCACCCCTGCACTATAAGTACCTACCTACACTCCACTTAGATGCTTTTTAAAATCACAAAAACTAATACCTTTACACTTTATTATGGTTCATTGATTAAATTGACTGCAGGAAATCAGCACGTTAAAATGTATATACAATTGAGAACTTAGCTTCCTATTAATAAATTTTTACTGCGTTCACCTTTACTTTGTCATCAATAAATATGAAAAAACGTCGTCATAATAATGAATGAAGACAGGGTAGCTAATTTGAACTGGTAGTTAAAGTTTATTTTGAATGACATAAAAGTAACACAAAAGTAACATATTGAGTCGTGTAACATGGAGGTAACATGAGAGGGTCAAAAGTAACGTAAAATGTTACAAAAGTTACATTCTGGCAACGCTGCTAAGCACGTGTGTTACAAGTATGTCATTGTCAAAAACACTAGTGTGCTGCCATTTGCCAAAAAGAAGCTACGTTTTGTCGTAAAAATCAGAAAAACTTTTAAACGGCTGAATAACGCGGACGGAACATACAGGGGGGTTAAATCGATAGGCATACGGCTGAATATCGCGGAACATACAGGGGGGTTAAATCGATAGGCATACGGCTGAATATCGCGGAACATACAGGGGGGTTAAATCGATAGGCATGCGTTAGCCACAGAGTACTTTTGTATAACAAAGCGTTAGCATCCTAGTAGTCTGTGCATTGAGGTCACCCATCGATCGCTCTGCCACCGTTGATCCACCCTTCCATGTATATTCCGTGTAATTCAGTATGTTCCATTCAGCTTTATTTTCGTTAAAAAATTAGTGATTTTTGAAGTATTATTTTATTCTTTGATTAGTGAGCATGAACCATAGAACTGAGGGTTTTGTTTCATTTGCCCACACTTAGGTATTACGTTCACGAACACTCAACAGTTAGTAATCCGCCATTAGGTACTAGTTACCATACCACTACTAGCAAACTACTAGTCTTTTTATACCTACCTAAAATAAAAAGAAAACATGACTTCTGAAATTCCCGCCAAAAACACTACCTATACCTATAACCTAAGTTAAATACCTCCATCCATATAAATATATCCATAGCGTTCAATCAATCAAATTGGCGGATGAGCGGGAGAAGCGTCGAGCGAGTCACGCACGCTTCTCCTTCGCGATACCCGCTCCTCTCCCGCCCCGCCCGCACGCACTTGGTGCACCTTAGTACACAAGTATTACAATAGTACTCTGTGACAAGTATGTGCTTGTCTTACACGCCAGCGGATTCCGTTACCCGCGCCGCTCCCACTGTAATTTCACACTAAGCGCAATCTATCGGCAGTTGAATAGCCATTAAGTATCAACATTTTCGATTCCGGCGGGATTCGAACCCGCGATGATACTACAAGCAATCGAATCATTTGTCTTTTTTAAACTTTCGCGATCAGAACACATTATAAAACATATGCAAACGGGTATTTATCACGAATTTTACCTTTAATAAATAAATTAAATTTTTAATAATTAAAGGGCGAATATTAAAGGTAAAATTCGTGATAAATACCCGTTTGCATATGTTTTACAATCGAATCATTACACTGAGCCGGACTGCCTTACCAACTCCGCCACGAAATAATACGTCAAAACTAAATTAGTAGTAAGATGATAATGTAAATGGAGACTGCATTCAAAAATCAAAATACAACTACTTAAATTACTTTATTAGCACTAACACAACTTATTCAAATAACCACTACACACAATTTCGAAAGTCAAGTTATACTTTAGGATAGTAAGTTGTTTCAAACTTCTTCCTAGATCTAGGATATGGGCGCAATACTTTAGGAATGTATGGCGGCAGATGTTCATCCAATCTTCTTTTGTATGGATTGATACCAAGTTCAAATGGTCTCCTTTTAGCTTCGAATGACCTAGTATCATTTTTAATTTTGTAGATATGTTCCCACATGTAAACTTCAGGACGTAATAAGTGTCTTGGCCTGTTTGATACTAAAAGCTTGTACCGCGATTCCAACCAACATCTTCTATTATCATCTTCAATATCAGCAACAAATTTTTCTTCCATTCCCAAGTATGGCTTCATTTCGTGCTCTCTTTCCTCAGGAGCATTCAAATAGAACTGAACAATCATTTTCAGTACATCCTCATTCAAGCCTTTTACTTTACCATCTTCTAAGGTCTCATAAAGTTTCATAGGTTTTGTCCCGAAGCAAATATTATGCTTAGGGTTTTCATCAATTTTCTCATTATGCATTTCTACAGTATTCAACTGATAAGAATAGAGGGACCAAAGCTGTCCATTTGTTATGACAGTTTGTGTGACCAGAGGATAGGTGACATCATTGTATGTGGTGAATCCTTGGAAGTTGGCTTGAGCTAGGAGCCAGCCAAAGCTTGCTGTCAGTGCTTGGCAGTGTAAGGCTTCCTGATTGTCTTGAGGTCCGAATGATGGTTTCCTTGTAAGAATGTGACCACGGCCATGGAATGACATGAGGCCAAACTCATCAAAATCACCTGGCCAGTAACCTGAAAATAAATGTATCAATTAGATAATTTATTCTTGATTATCTTTAGTCTTAGAAGGAAAACTTGCTAGGTAGTCAATCTGTTCCTGATATTTGAATAACTAAGTTATAGCTTCTTTGATGTCTTTTACCTGGAATATTAGTTCCATGTTGATGATCCTCAAAATAACCCACAGCATTAGGTATGTTTGTGAACTTGGGGACTTTAAACTCAGGGTTCTCTGCTTCACTGTATGGCACTAGAGTTTTCAAGGGTAGCTGATTTCTGAGCGTCACAAGAGGTGTACCTGCAATAAATTCGAATTTCCGAATTAAAGTTAACTAGCTGCGCTCCGCGGTGTTACCCGCGGTGAATAGCTCTCATTTCCGTGGGAATACCGGGATCAAAAGTAGCATGTGTTAATCCTGGATATAAGCTATTCTGGAACCATATTTCATTCAATCCATCTAGTCGTTTCAGCATGAAGGTGTGAAGGAGTAACAAACATTCACACATACACACAAACTTGTATAATACGTATTCTTTTATCTGTGATAATACTATCTTACTCGCCTGTGGCTCCGCTCGCGTTGTACCTAACTTGATAAAATATAGCCTATGTTCATTCAGAAAGTCCATGCTACACATTGGTGAAAGAATTTTTAAAATTGGATGAGTAGTTTCGGAGATTACCCCAAACATACAAACAAACAAACCAACTTTACCTCTTTATAATATTATAAGTAATAAGTATAAATTAGTATAGATGATGCTTACCAATATATTGCACAGGTCTATCAACTGGGTCATACCAGCGTTCCTTCAACCATGGATACTTCTTCCTCTCAGCTAATATTCTCTTTGGTACATCAGTGCCTCCAACAAACCAAAAGGCTTCATGACGTGGCTCGTAGTCTACCTTTAAATAAAAAAATACAATTATTAAAAGTACCTACTTGGTACGGTCAGCCGAGAAAGTGGTTTACCAGTTTGGCAAAGTTACTGTGAGATCTAATTATTGATAAGGTTGACTTAACTTTATCTTGGGAGAAATTGAACTTGACACAATGATGTACATGACGTAAATATAGTAAAGAGAACAAATGTCACTTCATAATGTTATTGCAGGTGGAAATCGACCTTGTTGCTCTTGAGGTGCAAATGAAACTCATGTAGGGTGGTAGACCACATTTTTGGCCGACCGGACCTACGCTATAGGTACCTATTCCATGAGCACAATGTAGTACAGATAATATTGAGTGGTACTAATGATAAAAAATATGTAAAATAGTAATGACTGCTGCCTTATTTGTCTTTACCAGAGAAAGTTGGTATAAATATTGAGGTATGCAATCGGCCCAAAACTGGAAGGAGTGGCAAAGAATGGGTGAGGCCTACACCCAGCAGTGGTGAGAGACTGGTAATTGATGAAGATACAGGATCATTTGACTAGTTTGACCACGAGCAAAGAAAATACCTCATGGTCAAACCAGTTTGACAGAATAGTTTGACTACGGGGAAGGGCCAAGATGATGAAAGGTATTTGCGCCATTCTTAAACAAACCTGTGTAGTTAAAATATGGGGTAGCTTATCAGAGAGGTTATTCGTTATTATTCTGTTTATTTGTCTGACAATGCTTGCAGTTTGGGCATCTTCCTTTTGAGCTTCTTCATACTTGTCCAGACATGGCACTGCATTACGCCTGAAAATGTTAATTAAGTATTAAAAAAGTTGATTAATTATTATTATTTTAATTAGCCCATTGTTGCTGTGGGACAGCTGGGCAAAGGCCTCCGAAAAAATTCTTGTTTTATTTCCAGTAGTTCGACAAGGTCTGGCACGAAGGACTGGCATACAAACTAAAAAAATCCCTTCCACACTCATATCTTCACATACTGCTATCCTACCTCGACCGAAGAAGTTATCAAGTAAAGTGCAACACTGAGTACTCAGCCCTATACGAGATACGTTCAGGTGTCCCTCAAGGCAGCATACTGGGACCGGTTCTATACCTGATCTATACTGCGGATCTACCAACTGATGAGCACACAATAACTGCAACCTATGCTGACGACACTGCTGTTCTGTCCGTGCACTCTATCCCGGAAACTGCCTCAACCCAATTGCAAAACCATCGACGGTGGCGAATAAAAGCAAACCATACCAAGTCTACACATGTTACCTTCACACTTAGGAAAGAAACCTGCCCACCAGTAAAATTGTACGAAGACACCATACCTCAAGATGACCACGCGAAATACCTGGGCCTATACTTGGATCGGAAATTAACATGGCAGAAGCATATCTGGACCAAGCGCAAACAACACAAGCATTAAATTGCTTAGCTTGGGACTAGGACGCCGTGTGAAATGTCCAAGGATATTTATTTATTATTATTTATAACTTGACAGCAAACTCCGCAGTATATACTGGATAACAGGTCGCCACTCCCGCTTAAGTAACGAGAGCAAAATGATGGTATACAAAGCCATCATTAAGCCTATCTGGACATATGGCATCCAACTATGGGGCACAGCAAGCAACAGCAACATCGAGATCCTAGAAAGATTTCAGAGCAAAACTCTCAGGAACATATTTAATATACCTAAATGTATTAGTAATAAATACATTTACCTCGACCTCAACATACCTACCGTTAAGCAAGAAATAAGTCAGCATAGCCTGAGATATCAGAAAAGACTTGCACAACACTCAAATGAGTTGGCACTTTCACTAAGTGGAACAGGAGGACAACAACATGTGAGACTAAAGAGAAGTGACATCCCCAGCCTTAGTAGCAGATTTGCATAGAGAGAAGAGAGCTGTGCAACAAGGAAGCTCTCTCAATAAATAAAGCCAAACCTACAGACTCAAAGTTGGCCAACCCATTGGCTTATTGTCATAAGACAGATTGCCATGAAGCAGAAAGAACAAAAAAAAAAAAAAAAAAAAATTTCCAGTAGTAGTAGTGTCATTCTGTAAAATTTAACATTTTAGTTTAACACAAGCTTTTAACGGTGAAAGAAAACATCGTGAGGAAACCAGTTAGTTCTCTAATAGCGTCGATGGGCTTGCAACCTGTCACGTATGAAAAAGTTAACTTCTGCAAAAAGTGGGCATGTACCAAATATGTATGTATTTGGACATACCTCTGAATACCCCCTTAGACATCTTCAAAAAATATCTAAAAATTGCCTAATGATCTGAAAGAAATGTCTACCGCTCCCGGGAAACAGTCGTGATCATATTTCATTTCATTTAATTTTTAGTTTTTTATTATTATACAGTTGACCACTTGCTCATATGAATTATTTAAGTACTTACTTACTTACTTAGTATCAAGGCGAAGTTTGTAAGCTAGCCTCAGCCCACTAGATAACAGGGTCGCAGGTATGAATGTATGTCAAAAAATACTTACTCAACCCCATCAAGCTCTATTGCAAGTGCATCTTCAATTTGTGACTTTACTTCTTTGGTGACTTCATCAGCAAGTTGTTCTGTCCCAGCATAGGTTTCAGGCAGCTTTTCAGAAGGTATAAAGTGACTTCTTGTGTAACACTGGACCAGAGGCAAAGCATTATATGGTATATTGTCTTCTCTCAACATTACACTTTTCCAACCATAATAACGAGGCATATTGAGGCCTATTTGCTTCTCTTCTATAGTATTTAGTTCCTTAATTTTTGTAAAAATTGTTTCTCTTTCCCTTTTTTTTCTTCCTTGCAGTGACTGGTCCTGAATTGGGGGATATTCAGGTGTTTCGGTATACTCATCTTGATCGATTACCGCTACTTGAGAACTCTGCCGTGAAATCACATTTTTCAGTTTTGGTATACTTCTGTGAAGCCTTGCTAAATGCATTTTTCCAATTTATATATTTTATTCAAAACAAACTTTTCATTTGTAATTTCTTCCTTCCATACCCTCACAATATCAATCAAAATCAAATTCGTATTTGAGGACAGAGGATTTTGAGGTTAAACTTAGATTTATTTTGTTTGACACTTGACAGTGGACAGCCTCCTCTATCTGACGTTTATTTATGTTCCAGCCCGAGAGTGTTATTTCATGATTATTCACATTGAACATCATCATCATCCTTCAGAATAGGTTGTATGTTATTGTTGAATGTTGAATAGTTATTCTTCTTTGTTTTTGTGTAACTGAGAAATAAATATAAAGCGCTCTATTTCTTACTTTCTTGGTATAACCCCTAGTCAATAAACTGCTTTTAATAACAGCTTTTTGTTCGCAGCATCTTCAATGCATAAACCTGCTAACCAAAACCTATATATTACGATAAAGCCCGGTGAAGTTATAAAGGTCCGGAAGACCACTTAACGTAAAAATCCGTCCGAAAAAAAAAAAAAAAAAAAAAAAATATATTACGTTAACGCAATGTGCAACTCGCAAATTCGTAATTCGTTCAAAAACATTGACATACTAATGAGGCAATAATTGTTCAACCTAATGTGAATAAATTGTGTTATAATATCAGTTGATTGGACATTGAAATTTGAAACCCGTTGACGAATTTAACAGCTGTTGACCATTGAAGAAAAGCTGTTACGTTATATCATGCTATGCGTTAGCATCCTATTAATCTGTGCGTTATATTAATTTCAAAATCGTCAATGACTGACACACACCCTATGGATGACATGACTGACAGTGACATAACTGTTCAGAAATCGTGCCATTCGTTCGGTTCAGTTCATTGACAAGGGAAAATCAGTCTATCTAGTTTGGAACGAAATTACTGTACGAATGCCACAACCTGAATATTGAAATTGTCCTAGCTTGGATTCCAGGCCATTCAGGAATTCCTGGCAACGAATATGCTGATTCCTCGGCTAAATCTGCAACTGAGACGGGTTCCCTAGAACATTTTAACCCCTTCTCCCATGACTTAAGCCTACTTACAAAATCGGAACTCCTAAAATCTTGGTCGACTGCGTGGAACACCTCTAAACGCCTCAAAGGAAAGCATTTTGCTGACATACAACCTAACATCCCCTCTTCTCCATGGTTTTTTAAGTTTCGAAAAGCAAACAAAACTACGACTTCTACCATTTGCCGCCTTAGATTAGGTCATGCTTGCACGCCGGTTTTTCTAGCTAAAATAAGAATACGTAACCATTCACTATGTGAATGCGGACTAGACGAAGGAGATGTGGACCACATATTTTTTTCATGTCCAAGATTGAGACGCTCTCTTTATGACTTCCTTCCCCCTGAAATCCCTCGTCCTACCTCCTTTAAATGTATATTATCCCATACTTTCTCCCCTGTAATTAATTATATATTATGTAAATTTATAAATAACAACAAAATAAGATTGTAATTAGTAGCCACTCTAACATACTAATCATTATTTTGTATTCTGTTCGTTTTACTAATCCCCTATGTGCTGTCCTATATGTTGTGTTGTCTTTTTTTTAGAAAATCATCTTGATGAAACAAAATGTAATAAGAATCTCATTATCATTTTACCGGCCATATTCTTATTTTACTACCCTCCAGCAAAGTTTATGAAACTAGCGCGATACGGACACTGGCAGAATTGTGACATCTAAAGTCGCAGTAGCCACAACGAAGAAGTGAAGTGAAGTAGTTTGGAACGAAATAAAAGCTGGCTGATGCAACCGTTTTGACATTATAGTTGAGCCACCTGCCAAATTGTCATTGAATCTAACCAAAATCTTGTGAATTTGTAAAAATCTAGAAATAAATTGTGCAAACATGGATGAAGAAATGGTGTTCGATCCCTCCCTGAAGAAGAAGAAAAAGAAGAAGACCGGCTTCGACATGGAAACCGCACTTGCCGAGCAAGGTGAGAGCACGAGCGTGGATGTGCCCGCAGAGAAGGATGACGTCGACTTGCCAGAGGACGATAACCTCGATCTGGACAACTTCGGCAAAAAGAAGAAGAAAAAGAAGAAGACTTTCTTCAATCTGGAGGAGCTCGACACGGCCTTGCCCGAAACCCCACCGACTGAGGAACCAGAGCCGCAAGAGGACGAAGCAGTGGATGATTTGGACCTTGATATAGATTTCTCGAAGACTAAAAAGAAGAAGAAAAAGAAAAACCTCGATGAGCTCGTAGCAGAAGATGACCTAAAGGATGATGATAAAGAGAATGTTGATGATCCGCACAGCGACTGGGCTGGCAGCGACCGCGATTACACGTATGACGAGCTTCTAGAGCGCGTCTTCGACATTATGCGTGAAAAGAACCCCAGCATGGTCTCTGGCAAAAAACAAAAGTTTGTCATGAGACCACCCCAAGTTGTCCGAATTGGTACCAAGAAAACATCTTTTGCGAATTTCACAGAAATCTGCAAAACCCTTCACAGGCAGCCTAAACATTTATTGGACTTTTTACTGGCTGAGTTGGGTACAAGTGGCTCTGTGGATGGTAACAGTCAGCTGATTATCAAGGGCCGTTTCCAACAGAAACAGATAGAAAATGTGTTGCGTAGATACATAAAAGAATATGTAACATGCCATACATGTAGATCACCTGACACCATCCTACAGAAAGATACCAGATTGTTCTTCCTTCAGTGTGAAACATGTGGTTCCCGTTGTTCTGTGGCCAGCATCAAGTCTGGTTTCCAGGCTGTTACTGGCAAACGTGCTGCGATCCGTGCAAAGACTGCATAGAGTAATATAGCATAGTGATAACTAATTATACGTCAGAGAAATAGGGGTACATACAGTCATATTTTCTTGCTTAAGAAATCTTCTTTGACTTTGATGCAATTTGAATGGAGTAAGGGAGCATTTTATTGTGCAATGTAAATTGAATAGTAAGATAACAAAGAGAGTAGTAAATAAAAAAAATTATGTACCAAATGAGATTGTAATCTACATTAGGTTCGGTGTAATGACATAGCGGCTTATGTAACAGGTTCATCTATCTATGCCTATTTACAATCTAGTAGCAGAACTATCATTGAATGTACCCCTTTCTTACCCCTATATTTATGTATAGCTCACTGTATTATCCTCATTGGTACACAAATTGTTTTTTAACCTGTTGTTTTATTTATTCCCCATCATTGTAGTATTAAAAATTCTGTTCTTTTAAAAGTTTTAATAGATTTTGTAAAACATGTAACAATGTAAAATTAGTAACAAAATATATTTTATTTTAAAAATGATTTGATATGTCAATCAGGCACCATGTTACTTAGAACTACGAATGATTTGGGGTTCATAGTCTGGTTTTATTGCTTTGTTCAGGCTCTCAGCATATAAGTCTAAGCGTTGAGTCATAGTAAAACCCCATTTGTCCTTAATTTGGCGGCATAAATTAAGATCCATTTGTGTGATGAGCAAGCCATCCTTCACCCTTGAGAGTCCTGGAGTCCTTGAGCCATCTGGGGCAGTCACATAGCTTGATCCATAGAAATGACCAAATGCTTTATGAGCTGGCTTTCCATCACCAGAAGTAAATTCATTTGGAAAAGTTTCTGTGCCCACCCTATTAATAGCACATGTGAAATAGCTGTTAGCAATAGCAGCATTACGGGCTTCAACTCCCCACAGGTGCTCACTCAGCCCTGCAACAGTAGCTGATGGATTGAACACAATTTCAGCCCCATTAACCCCAAACATCAACCAATTCAATGGATGATGGCGGCCATAGCAGATGTTGATTGCTATCTTTCCAAAAGTAGTTTCAAACACTGGATGACCAGTATTTCCTTCAAAATAGTAAGTTGATTCATTGAAATCACCAACTCGAGGGATGTGGTTCTTTCTATGTTTGCCGAGAACATGTCCCAGTTCATTTATAACAACAGCTGTGTTCCAAATAGTGTCCCCATGGACTTCATCTCTCTCAAGGATAGGAGAAATAATGACCATTCTATATTTTGCAGCTAACCCGCTTAAAAACTGAGTGCTTGGCCCATTGGTTGCAGATTCAGCAAATTCGCACCATGGTTGTTTCTCTCTCGTACAAAAAGCGAATGGCATGTTCCATGCTTCTTGTAAACACGCAATGTTAACATTTTCATCAGCAGCGCATTTTAAAACCTTCCCAATTTTCTTAAAGATCGCCTGTCTCTGCTCGATGATTGACTTATCAGTAGGAATAGCGATGGAATGTTGAATTAATCCTACTTTAGTAATACGAGGCTTTCTAGTTTCTTCTTTCTTTGCGGTAAACTCGTAGGCTTCAATCTCAAAATGACCTTCAAGCGCCAACCTTGCACTGGATGATTTTACATCTAATTTGTGATTGTCGTCTCTGCCGTAGTGAATTCGATTGAACTCTTGAAGTTCTTTTCCAGACAGTGCACTTGAAACGAGTTCATCAAGACTTGTAAGTTCTGCTGATGATGATGCCATAATTTCTTGTGTAAGGTAGGTAGGTAGGTCCTTACTTCCCTTTCGCTGGGTCTTTGCTTTGTGGTAGGTAGGTACCTACTTTTATGTACCTACCTAGTAGATTTTCAGATATACAATAGTACTCTGTGTAGTAGATTAAAAGGCGAATAAATGGCTTCAATTCGAATGGCATCGAGTATAAGTATAGTGCCGTAAAGTATTTACTTGGTTACACGAATTTTACATACCTACGTATATACGCACCTATCTTATCTAGCTACCAAAGAGCATTGCTAGCTACCTTGCCCTTGGTTTGGTTTACTTTAATTAGGTACGTACTTGTTTGTGATAAGGATAAAAAACCAAAAAAAAACCGTGCGAAGCCTAAATTGAAGAAAAGACCGAATGAACTGTCACTGTCAGTCATCATGATTGTTGTGTTGTGCCAGTGACTTGTGTTGAGTGATCTGATCTGTCTGTCATTCATGTCATGTCGAAGTCGAATATTATTTTTCGATCATGTTTTTGTTGTGCGTGCAAATTCAATGCTGAGACTAAGAAATTCGATGTTTACTGATTTATTGAATTTGTAAGACTTTACGCACCATATCACTGCAGTGATTCCGTGCACGAAGTAGTAAAAATCAATCGTGAAAGTATCATTGATTCTCGAAAACATTAGAAGCAACCATGATGAACGTGTTACCAGCCCAACCAACTGGAATACAAAGTACAGCGGGAGCTGTGCCTGTCCGCAATGAAAAGGGTATCTATGATAACCTATATCTTTATCAATCATCTATTAACCTCCATCTTTGCCATAACTCCTTGGTACAATCATTTTTCCCAATCCAACACCTTGTTCTCTCAATTATTGTTGTCCTCGACGTACCTTGAAATGATCATAATATAAATACCTATAAGGTTCAAAATGTTCTGCAGAAGCTTAATAAGCTTAAGGTATTACCAAGCATTGGGCCTACACATTTCCAATCATCTTTTTAAATTGCATACTGCCGCAGATTGAACCAAACAAACTACCAGCATCTTTGTTTCCATCTTTATAAAACCCACTTATGTATAAGAAGAGAGTTAAATGGGCATTGGACATGGCAAAAAACTTTGTCACCAGAGTTGGCCACTTGCTCATACGAACGAACGAACGGGCATTTTTTGGGCAAGCCTGCTTCATTGTGGACATCATACATTAGAAAACCTTGAAGCTTACCTATCATAAATAAATAAAAATAGTATACCTAAATAAACTGCAAAAACTTCATTTGCATTGTTAGAATAAACAATATTTAACTCAACTTATTTGAGATTAGCACCTAAAAACATCTATACTTTCATATTACCATAAGTAAAACAGTTTATAATGTTATAATTTCAATTCCAGGTGAAATATCTATGAAAAAGGTGAAAGTGCAGCGGTATATTTCTGGTAAAAAGCCTGACTATGCTCAAGGGGTGGTGGAAGAGAGTGATTCTGAGAATGATGACTTCATTGAGCAATCTAGACCTGAACGCAGGCAGCAGATGCTACCTCAAATTATTGCACAAAGAGATGATGAACAAATAAGTGATTCTGAGGATGTGAGTATATTTTCAACTTGTTAATATCCCACTAATATTATAAACGTGAACGGATTTGCCTGGAACTTGGAATGTACATAGTTGACCTGGATAACACAAAAGCTAGTTTTTATCAGTACCTACCAATTGAGCGCAGCCAATAGGCTCCTTTCCAGTTAGAAAATGTTAACGGGCCCGTTAGTTATCTTTAAAGGATCCTAATGTCTGTTCTTAGTAATAATTTTGAGGCTGTTCTTTTCATACCAAGGTTGATGACCCCCGTTTACGGCGTCTCCGCATGGTGGAACATTCTCCAGCACGCCGAGCTGAACACAAACCCGAGATCATTGATGAGGAACCAGAACAAGAGTCTGAATCCAGTGCCGAAGAAGCCAAGGACAGTTCAGAGAGTGAAGATGAATTGGAGGAAGAGGAGATTGAGAGACGCCGACAGGCTCTTAGAGCTAAACTTGCTGCTAGGTAAGAAAACTCTCTTAACAACTTTATTCAGCAAGTAGCCTGAGTGCCTGTTGATAGAGCATGCTGAACAACTAGCAAACTCTGAAACAGACCCACATCAAGCCACTTTATGTAAAATATGTCAGATAAATTATTTCTCTATGTACTTATAAGAAACCTACCTACTCCCACCTCCTTCCACTAAAAAAATGCTATACAATCTTTTACTTGACTTCCTCAGTTAGGGCTTTCTAGCTTTTTTATTCAATATTTAAAATTAAATAAAAACAACTGAAAGAGTGGTCAGAGGTCTTTGCTTGTGGCCGCTTTTCTTTTTCTATCACTCGCCTCTCGCGCACTAGACCACTATTAATAATATTGATCGAAATTAACTATTAGCGACTTCTAACAGCCTTCAGCACTAATAACTTGACTTATCCACTAACACACTACACTCATTGTCTTTAAGAGTTATTATTATTCAATTTAGTCAATTTACCAGTTCTAAATTCTTATTTATCATTCTTCCTTCCTCACATTATAAAAATTTCGGATCATCTCTGTTTGCTAGCTACAATCAACAACGCGGAGTTATGACTGACTGGAAACTTAGTACAAATACTATAAGCGTCAGTATCTCGCATTAAATGTTTTTTAAACTTTAGGGAGGCAGAAAAAGAAATTCTTGGTAGAGATGAAGATGAGGAGATGCTTGACGGCGTTAAAGAGGAGAGCGGTTCATCCGACACAGAATACACGGACAGCGAGGAAGACACAGGTAAATACTGCTCTACCTCTTTTCCATTATACTAAACCAGAAAAAGTCTATGCTCAATAGCAAACACAAATAATATTCCCATCAATTTATTCACATAAATTCTGTTTGCTAAACAGGTCCCAGGGTGAAACCTGTATTCGTAAGAGCTTCAGACAGAATGACTGTAGCCGAAAGAGAGCGTAAACTGAAGCAACAGAAGAAGGAAGAAGTGGAAGCACGGAAAGATAAAGAAGATCGCAGAAGAGAGGCACTCAAACTTGTAGAGGACACAATCAGATCAGAACAGAGGAATGCTCAGGTGATTGTTTCAGGCATTTAGGCCACGCCCACCCCCGGGCGTTTGCGAATACACGCGTGTCCGCAATCTTGACCACAGTGTAATCAGCTAATTACAATCACAGTGTAATGTACAAATGCAGTAGGTAATGAATGCTACCTTCGACTACGTTGCTACTTGCTACATTATGCAAAATTAAGATAATTAATTCATTTATCACACTATTATTATAAAGGTGAAAGTTTGTGTGTGTGTAAGTATGTAAGTGTGAAATTGTGTAAGTGTGTTTGTTACTCTTTCACGCTCAAACGGATCCATCCAGCGGATTTGAATGAAATTTGGTACCAGAATTGCTTTTACCCTGGATTAAAGAAAAGGCTACTTTTGATTACCCACGGGAACGGGAACTATTTAACGCGGGTACACACAGCGGGGCGCAGCTAGTTTTAGATATTTAAGATTTATGTTTGTTAAGGTTAATTTACTACCTTTATTGCAGGGAGAACAAAAGGAGGGTAATATCAATGACGTGTGCACAGACGACGAGAACGACGAACTGGAATACGAGGCGTGGAAGTTGCGTGAAATGAAGCGTATCAAGCGTGATAAGGAAGAAAGAGAAGCGTAAGTTACTATACTGCTAGATTAATAAGCATTACAAGTACCTGTAATAGAGGGGAACCGAAAAAATGGCGGTGGATTACTTACTTAGGTTAGGTCTGAATAGGCATGATGACTGTAATCAAGAAAGACTAAAAAATTCAACAAGACGTCACTTTCTTCTCATTTAGTTTCGTTTAAAAACTTTGAACTTCCTACCTAGGCGTGACGTCACTCCTTCGGACCACCTCCTATACTACAAAGAAACCGCTTTCGCCTCTTTAGTAAGGACTAAAGAGGCGAAAGCGGTTTCTTTGTAGTATAGGAGGTGGTCCGAATGATACGAACCATCTGTAGCCGAATATATGAATGTGAAGCCACCATATTTGCTTTTACGCGCCATTTTACTTTAAAAAGTCGGATACATATTGTTCCATTGTATCCAAATAGCTGACTAAATAGAAATATGAACGTATTCAAAGACAAATAGCTATTATTTCATCTTGAATCTAATCCAATCTGTGTTTTTCAGTGTTGAAAAGGAATTGCTTACTCTCGAGAGAATGCGCAATATGACGGAGGAAGAGAGACGAGTGGAGTTACGCGTCAACCCGAAACTAGTCACCAACAAGTCCGTCAAGGGCAAATACAAGTTCCTACAGAAATACTACCACAGGTAACCCTCTTTAAATTGCTTTTTATTTAAAACTTGTTCAAGGAATACTGCTAATAATAAGTTACAGCAGAATATTTTACCACAAATGTGTCATAGTTATGTTGCTACAATCCCAACGTTAGTTATTTTTGTTTTTAGACTGCCTTAAAAACTCCGTTATCAGAGTTAGCCATGCACTGTCTCAAGATTAGTTCGTATAAATAGTAACATAGATAGATAGACCATTTATGTAAATGTTGATAAATAGTTTTTTACCACACTTTTACTAGGTATTTCCTTAAAAATATTAATGAAAAATCTTACCAAAATTTTCAACCAAATATCATCTTACCAATAATTTAATTCTGGCGTAACAGGGGTTCCGTGGCTGAGTTGGTTAAAGGCAGTCCGGCTTGAGGACGATCGCTTGTATCATCGCATCGTTACAGTTCATTTTGCATTTACATTTTGACATCTTCGTTGTTCCCTCATGCGTGACTCTGAAGTCTCTTCATATTAGCGGCCAATTAACCCCTTATTGCATGAATTATGATGGAGATCATATAAAAATATTTTTTTGGTGAATATGTGTTTATTTACCTCTAACTAAGACATTTCTAACAAATTTTTTTTTATTTACTTATAATATAGGAAAATAATCAGTTGAGCCATATATGGCATAGTATGCAATGTAGCCAAAGTCGTGTCAAGACAAATATGGCTTTGTATGCATAGCGAGAAGCTTTACACACGACATAAAAATGAAAATTCCAATATATTTTTCCATTTCCACATTTGTGATACCTGCTGGTTTGTTGATATTATCTTGGACAGACTTTAGATTTGATTGAACAACCATGTGATCAATAATATCAGCAGTAAATAAAAACTTGAAAAAATCCGCAGGTGATTTTCATAGTTTTATTGCTTCTGGTAAATTAGTGTTGCCCTTGAACTTAAAATTTTCTTTGACATACTGCTTCCATTTTCTCGTTTTTCCATCTAATCGGGTTCTTCTTAGCTTTTTTGCCTCTTCTTTTGCAACTTACAAGTTCTGCAAAGGTAAATTATTATCGGGGCTATCGGAATCGAAATCGGATTCAGTTATGATTACATGCTTTTTTTTTACTGGGGAACGCAATGGGAGGTAGGTTCGTATTCAAGGTCGGCACACAAGCTTATCTTCACATAAAATGCTTAGAGGTACCGTAAAAGCGAGGAGGATCCATTCCTGAAAAGCCAAAGAAACAAGCCCTAGTGCATAGAAAGCCATATATGACAAACAATCAAACTACTGGAATGCATACTATGCCATATATGGCTTTTACAAAAAGGGGGTCTAAAACATAACAAAAATAAAAGTAAAATAAAAAAACGACTTACATTTTAATTCTTGAAGCTGCACAGAATATATTATAATTTTTATGCAATGTAAAAGTCGTAGAATTACTTAGTTTTACACTAATAAAAGTATTACTTATTTTGTTACTCTTTCACAGTCGACCGTGCTCCTAAAAACCTCCAATAGTTTTAAAACAGGTGATTTACCATAAACAAAAAAATTGCATTTCGTTACACAAAGAATTGCTTGAGATGATACGATTAGGTTTTTGTTTTAATTATTAATATATTTGAAGAAAAAAAATTAAAAAGTTATAAAGCCATGAATGGCTTAGTATGCGGTAAGGGGTTAAGAGCCATACGTTTTTCAACTTACCACTATTATACTTGTTTTGTAATTTTTCAGGGGCGCCTTCTACTTGGATAAAGAAGAGGAAGTTTTCAAGCAAGATTTCTCTGGTGCTACGTTGGACGATCACTTTGATAAGACTGTCTTGCCTAAGGTATTTTAATTCATTTTTATTTTGTTTACAATATAGACAAAATCATCATTATTGACTGGCCTTAAAATAGTGGGTTAAAATAGTGTAATCGCTGAAAGCGATTTCATCCAGGCATCCCAGATAAAAAGAGACCCGGATAGTAGGATAGAAAGAGATATAAAAGTTAAGTAGCAGTTCACAGTGCACAATAGCAGCTATACCTTACAAAAATATCTTACCTATTATTATCAAAATAAGTACAGTACCTAGGTATAAACCTACAAGCTAAATGTTACTACTTAGAAAGAGCTAAAAAGTGACGTTTGAGTTTTCAGTTTAAAAGTATGCAGTGATGAAACTTGACGGATTTCGTCCGGTAGACTGTTCCAGCCCCTCTACTCTACAAACCGAAAACGATGCATCGTGCCAATTATCGCAGGTCAGCTTATCTTGGTGGTAACTGAATTGGGAAGATTAACCAACATAAGCTGACCTGCGATGATTGTCACAATGCATCGTATATGGCTTATAGAGTAGAGGGGCTGAGCAGAATTAACTTATTTTTGTTTCAGGTGATGCAAGTAAAGAAGTTCGGTCGCTCCGGTCGAACTAAATACACCCATCTTGTTGACCAAGACACCACAGAGTTTGACTCGGCGTGGAGCAACGAAGGCGGGGCGTCACGGCTCGCTAACTTCAGAGGCGGCATGAAGCAAGTCTTCGAGAAACCATCCGCTAAGAGGAAACATAAAGCATGATCTCATTAATGTACTTTAATTATTGAGGGTACAATATAATCCAATAATGTAATGTATTTGGACATACCTCTGACTGCCCCCTTAGACATCTTCAAATGGATCTAAAAATTGCATTAAGACCCGAAAGGAATGTCTACCTCTCCCTGGGATACAGCCGTGATCATATTTCATTTTTTTTCTATATAAGTAATCCTCAGGCTCAACACATACCGATATGGCAGGGAAGCGGCAGCAGTTTTAGTGTCATATAATTTTAAACTTTATCTCCATTATTATAATACATAGTATCGCTTGAGAAACTTGAAACGCAAGCTACCATAAGCTACCGTAGGAGGCGCCGAGACCGAGAACACTTTTCAAAGCGCTTTAATACTATACATTATAGTAATGAAGATAAAGTTAAATATTATATGACACTTAAACTGCAGCCGCTTCACTGTCGTTTCGGTGTATGAACGTTTGTTACTCTTTCACGCAAAAACTACTGAACTGATTTGAAACTTGGAATATACAAGAATACAAGAATTTATTCATAAAAATAATTTTAAAAGTCATTTGATTTAAATATGTAGGTAATTATGATTATTTATACTTATGGTACTCTTTATCCGGGTCAGTACCACGCGAGAGAAGCAGCGGGCTTTTCTCAAATGAAATGTGTTCAAACGCTATGTTATGAATTGAGTGAACTGTGTGTTTATAAGTTGTTTGAAATTTGTATATAGTAAAATTATACTAGGTATTTTTACTGTAAAGCTTTGAACCTACGCACGCGACGGAAGTACTTAACTACCTATTACACAATTGTTGATTATGTCCTTTGTCGCTGGTGCCATTGGTTTGATCGTAGCCTATAATTTGACTTATTCGTAAGTACTAAATAAGACGCACCTAAGTTGAATAAAAACTTGTATTTTATAAGATTTTTCAATTGATACTCTTAGTTAAATCAGGTTTACATCTATAATAGATTTTAAATACATAATTATGTACTTTCTAAAAGTATCTGAAATAATTATTAGTTAAAAATTGTCCAGGGTCCATCCTCTCCGACTCTCAGTTTAGATATTCACAAGGGAATTTATGGGATTATTTATTGAGGCGAATGATAAGTTACTTACTTACAGCTCTAATGACTGACCGGTAACGTTTAAAGCAGAAGAACTTCGTCTTTTCTATGCTATGATTTACATTCGTAGTCGAAAACGACTTACGAATGTTCTAAAATATCATAACCCCTAGTCGATCAGCTCGCTTCGCCCACGATGCTAACGATAATAATTACGCACCTAACATTCCATCGTCGAAAAAATTACTGATAGATATCTCAAACTAAACAATATTGATTTATTGTATAAAAGTTGCTAGGTAGAGGTGTAATAAACTTCCAAAGTCCTATTCAGCTATCGACAGATTGTGTTTGCAGAAAGTTGAGAACAAACGAGTTTCGATTTCACATAGCCCGTAGGTCCTCTTGTAGCCGTATTATCTCGTAAATTCTATTTTAGAAAAGCAATATTCAATGACATTTACGATCACAAAAATACCGATCTCTATTTCCATCTCATACAATCTACGCGTTATTGATTCCAAAACATCGTACACCTAAATTACTGCGATAAGTGCCTAGAGCGCGGCAAATGAATGTCATATTCGTGCTTAGATCAGATTATAGCTACTACGTGACTATTACCTTTTACTAGGTCTTACAAAGTCTGAGACCGCCCACTAAAAAGGCTAAAACTTAACCAAGAGAGGTTATCCAAAACGAGAGATTGTTAAAGAACATCTTAAAAAAGCGATCATTATGATATATCATTATCATTATAATCATTATAATGAATCATTATGATCGTTTTTAATGAATAATTGGATAAGATCTTACAAAGGTTGTACTTTAACATTGCGGCCATTATTATTAAGAATTCGGTGACGTGGCTCGGCAAAGTCAATCCGCCGCGCGTTCCAAAGAGCGTGTAATAGTAAGAGACGGAAGTGCCATACAAACAAAACGAACACTAGACGATGTATTAATCACCCAGTGAACAAAAAGACCAACGTAACAAAACCAAACCACGACCACAGAACATATTGACCACGACATACTGCCAACATTTTTTATTTTTTTTTAATAACCTATAATGTGTCCCACTGCTGGGCAAAGGTCTCCCCCATCTCTTTCCACTTCTTTCGATCACCAGCCGCCTCCCACCACTCCTCATGGAAGGCATCTATGTCGTCACGCCAGCGTCTTTTTTTTTTTTTTTTTTTAATAATAATAATTTATTAAAAACATTGTAAGTACACACAAATACAAAGAACAAGTAATTTAGTAAGTAGGGCAAATATTTCACAATTAACCCCGCATAAAAAAAAAAAAAAAATTAAAAATGTTATATTCTCTATGTTGGCAGTATCTAGGGATGTACCTAGTGACTATCGAAAATTTATCGATATCGATACCTATCAGCAGTAGCTAGGATTTTTGGATTCCATTAAATTATTAGTAGGTTCTTTTTTCATAAATAAAAGAATTAATAATTAATTTAAGTAAGTATACATTTATTTGAACATCTACATAGGGTGTTTTGGGGGCGATAAATCGATCTTGATCATGATTGATTAATTTTTAGAAAATGACGTTTATATCCGTGTTTTCATGTAATGTTTGCCATCCAGGTACTTTCATATAGTGACGATGATCATCAAGCTTTTGTTTATGCTTCGTCATGCTGCTTCGATTTTCTGGTAGGTTGTCTGCAACAAATATTGTTGTATTATTATACAATAAAACAATATAAAATATATTATACCTAAACATAATGGTAATAGTGCCACTTGCGATCACCCATCCAAGTAGTGACATCCATGTTTACCTACTCCTAAAAATGTACATGATTCAATTAAAAACCTAATAGGTATAAAATAAAATCTAAGTTACATATAAACTATGGTAATCCAAACAAAATAAAACTTTATAAACATAGCAAACAAACAAATTAATCATTCCAGTTTCGTAAAACAAACTATCGATATCGATAAATCTAGGTTGATAGTCAAGCACTATAATAATAATTGTTTACCTACATACGGTATGAGAAAATTTTCTTGCAAAAACTTTTACGAATTGTATCATTATTTTACCAAATTTTGGAAATAAATGGCATAAAATTGCTTACCGATCTACATATAGAGGAAATTGAGCCATAAAAATGCGTTTTTGCACTCTTTCGCGGCATGTTTTTGCAAATTTCACATTGATTTTACTCATATTACTTAAACACACTATTACACTACAGAAAACTATTGAATAACAATGTTTTACACGTATCTTTATTTATGATTTCACGCCTTAGATTAAATTTTCTGTAACAAATAAATAATTGTCAAATTGTCAACAAACTAAAACTCGAAAGACTTCGTGAATTGACATGACACCACAGACAGTGGACAGACCAAAGAGAATGTAGCCCATAGAGAAAATACATCTTCCTTGATGTAGCCACAGACTAATGATGGATGATGGTGTACTTCTTCTTCTTCTTCGTTCTTACGCTCGTTCGTTCATTCTTACTATAATCCGTCTATGTCGGAGTGTCCTATTTTAGTATACCTAGCTCTACAGAGTTGTCAGTGCTCTTCGTTATTCGAACGGGTTGAAGCCTCGTCAGAGTAGGTATATATGTTCTGTGGTTGTAGCAGCCATTAAAACTCCGGGGCGTTTCATATATCGTCTGTTTGAATAGTACGTTCGCCAGACTGGTTGTCATAGCTATTTTGCAAGAAATTTGGTTGTCTCCCGTAGTCCCAAAAATTATGACTGAAAATTGTTTTTATTCTTCACACAGTGTTGTTTTTCTGTTACTAGACCATATAAGCTATGTTTCTAACAGAAGGAAACTTAAAATATTCTAGTGTTTAATACTAAATAAATATAAAGAAAACATGTCTTCTATGATGTAAAAATATGCAAAATGCGATTCGGTTTAATTTCACTTTAGCTAAGTATTTTGAAAAAAGCTTTTGGCAGAGACCTAGATAAATGCTATCCTAATACGAATAATACCATACTATGCTGAAGATATGCACAAATTTCAAATGGTTATGGTATTACGTTTGTATGGGGCACTCGTACAGCTCCGAAGCCTTAACCTAAACAACTAAATAAATAAAAGGAACTCTGTATTCTATCCAAATTATTAACTAAAGATAGAAGACAGAGTTCAGGTCACCGACCGCAGGTAGAGTGCCCAAAAGGCTGGCAACGTTACCTCGTTGGATTGCTATACTTATCCTCTGTCCGAGGTAAGCACCAGCCCTTTGAACTGAAAGTAAGAAAGTCTTAAATGTTGTATGATTTATCTAAGTAGGTACATGTAAGTGTAGGTATTAAGATAAATAAATGATTGATAATAAATTAAATTGGTATCTTAAAATGGTAACATCTCTTAAGATGTTAGAAAATGCTAGAAGAAGAAGAAGAAGAAGAAGATATATTTCTTCCTCTTATTCTAATTTTATAAGTAGAAGATCCCGATTCTGATTCTGATCCACTACTTAACAAGCTAGAAGAAGATGAAGATATATTTCTTCCTCTTCTTCTAGTTTTATTAGTAGAAGATCCTGATTCTGATTCTGATCCACTACTTAACTCGCTAGAAGAAGAAGATATCGTTATTCTCCCTCTTATTCTCTCAGTAGAGCGTTCTGATTTAGACCCACTGGAAACGCTAGAAGATGAATCAGATCTATTTCTTCTTCCCGTTATTTTTACGTTTGAATATTCTGATTCTGATGCACTTCTTGACTCGTTGGAAGAGAATGATATTGTTATTCTTGCTCTAGTTCTCTCATTAAAAGACTCCGATTCAGATTCACTTGAGACGTTAGAAGATCCAAATTCGGTACTTCCTATTCTTCTCTGAAAAAAATCTGAGTTGTTTTGCCATTTAATTTCCAACTTCCTGCCGTTGATGTACATATCTCCATCCTCATCACCTTCTACCACGTCAGTTATGAAGTATGCCGTGGCCAGCACCACCCGCCCTCCCTGGATCTTAAGAACTATCCGCAGCCGCCTGCCGAACACCTTATAATATCTTTCGAAACTTATCGTCGGCGATTTTTCTTTGCTTTCAAGAAAATCTTGATAATCTTGGGTTTCCATGATTATGTTAAGGTTTTCATTTATTAAGGCGTAATATTCTTTTACACTAAGCTCTTGTTTCCCCACCAGTCTGTGCTTAAAGTAATGATAAACAGCAGTGAATATATCTCGAAAGTTTATGAGTAACGAGTGTTTTTCGATTTGGGCTCGTATTTCTTGGAAAATTCTTTCTATAGTGCAGTCGTGTTTTGGGATTTTAGTGGATACAATATCTATGATTTCTTCTTCACGGGGCCTGAACGAGCCATCCCGCGGCATCTCGTCGTTGAGGCGCGCCATCTTCTCCTCGAGATACTGCTGAATAAACTCTGTTATAGAAATGAAGTTTAGAAAAGTAATATCTTCTTTATTCACAGTTTTAAAAATGTTTAAAATGGTTTTTATAACTCTTTTCAGGGTGCCTTTTTTAAGCAAACGCATTAACAGAGCTTTCAACTGATTCTTTTGGTGTTTCGGTAAATCTTTGAAAATGTGTCGACCTCGTATATTTATCTCGTCCAATGATTGCACGTCGAATAGTTCGAAGAATTCCTTCCAAGGGGACTCCAACTGCGTCTGCTGTGGCGTTTTCTTGGGAATCCGTCTCGGTGGCTGTCCGCTGCCGCTGGTTGTGCCGCTGTTTGTGTCGCTCGTTTTGCCTCTGGTTGTGCTTGGCGACTTGTTGGAAGACGGTTTCTGCGCAGGTTTAGAATCCTCTGATTGTTTACGCGATTGTTGTTCCTGACTTGACTCTTCTAGAGCTTCTTGTGTTTTTTTTGCAATAGCTTGTGTGGTTACAACCGTTGCAACTTCTAATGCAGTTTTCGTGGCTTCCTTAACCACTGACTTACTTACGGATTTGCCAACAGATTTTCCGACAGATTTGCCAACGGATTTGCCAACAGACCGGGCAGCAGACTTCCCAAATGTCTCACCGGCGGGCACGCTGGCAGATTTAATGATAGATTTACTCGCGGTATTGGTGGCAGATTGTCCAGCGGTCTTCGCGGTAGAGCCCACCAAGCTGCCGCCTCCGAGCCCGCCGAGCAGATCCCCGCCGACTGTCAACGTCGTCTGGAGGATTCCACTTATAGGCACTTCCCCTTTCGATGTAGTTTCGGCTATGTTTTCCAGGTTTGCGATGAGCCCCTTGGGTTTGTCGGTGGCCACGGTCTCGACGCAGTCCCACAGTGCGCCGGCGGACGCGCCCAAGGCTGCAGAGCCCATGGGCCCGGCCACCATGCCCACCGCCCCAGCGCCCATCACTGTCGTCGACCGAGTCGAGTTCAGCATGGCCCGATTCCCCGCTTCAACGTCTCCCGTCGCATAATGAACTACGCCTTTCACGTGGCCCAGGATGGGTACGGAGTCCAAGATATCCCACATGGTTAATGCCACCAGGAATGCGAGGAGGGAATGCCTGGGATGTCGCGGTCGGTCTCCACGTCGTCAGAGTCTGACAGGTCACGGTACTCCTCGATGATCTTGTCGAGGAGGCCGATGGTCTCCTTCAAGTTGACTCGTTTGAACACGGCGGACAGCGTGCCGCGGCCCTCGACAGGAAACCCTCCGTATACGTCCACCAGGAACTGCAACGCGGATCTCTTCTTCAAGATGAGTGTGTCGAGTCTTCTTCTGTACTCGAAGTGGTGGTTTTCGACGTTGAGCTGAATGGGTTTGATGGCTGCGACCAGGTTCGTGGCCAGGGCTCGCTTCTGTTCCTCGGTGAAGGTGATCTGCTCGCGTCCGATGTGGAACACTAGGCGCAGGGCGGCGTCTGCGGCGGCGTGGTGCACACGCGCGTCCGCGACCTGCTCATAGCTCGGGTTCTGCAGTTGCTCCAAGAGATTTATCAGTTTATTTACTTTATTTGTCATCACGGGTTCTGAAAATTCAAAAAAAATTGTATTTAGGTACCTACTTATATACGATGTTATTAAAGTTTCCAGACTACGTGCCTACAGTCAAGGGGTCTGGACAGCTTATATATTTCTCCTAAACGAAATTTCGCAACCGAACGAAATTTAAACGAAGTTTCGATAGGACCTATTTTATTTTCATTCGGGCACAAGAAGTTCGGTTCGAATTTCAATCTCAAAAATATTTTAGAATAGAATAGAATAGAAAAAGTGCTATTTTCCGTCAACATAAATATGGGTAAGTAACAGAAATGGGAAATACTTATTGACAATCGAGTGACAAGAAAATAAGGCTACCCCTCAGCATTTGCTCCAGCAGCATCATGACTGTTAGAGCGCTGGTTTTCAGTGGCGCCAAAAATTTTCGTTCGAGCTAATAGGAACCGTGTTAGGAAAGTTGCCAAATACCTACTAGGTAAGTAATCGAAACTTTGTTTTTCGTTGAATTATAATAGGCCTCGTATTGACACTGTCTTAGAACAAACACGAAAGTGGAAAGAACAAAGAATACTTTTAACATTTTTGTACTCACACTAAATGAATGACTGTACCTTTGTCCCTCGCTATCTACGAAACGGTGGAAAGGATTGGTTTATAAATAGATATGCAACAAGAATATTGTATGACTCAACGAAATGTTCATGCCGGCCGGTACCTAAGTAGGTACCTACCTACTTACATATTTACAGAACTAACAGTATTATCCAAATTACCATTAGGTAGGTAGGTACCTACCTACTTACCGATGTCAATTCAGACGTGTCGCCGAAACTAAACTAAACTCATTTGACAGCAGCACTAAAAATGCTGCCGTCCCTTTCATAACGATCGAAATAAAAAGGATGTCCAATTAGTTTAGTTTAGATTTTGCGACATCTGAATTGACAATTTGACACCACTACCTACCTATCTACCAAACTCTGAAATGGTGAAGGAAAACATGGCAAGATAACCCGCGGCTTAGTCGGCTTCGCAGTATTGACCATGTCTTTGTGGATAGGTACGTACGGCTAACTAAGCTGAGAGGATGGTAGATACCTATAGGTGCTGCAGCCTACTGCGTCTAAACAATGTCCAAGACCAGACACTAGTGCTTGGAGTAAAAGGTTCCACTTGACGCTGTATAAATCATCTAGAATAGATGCAAATGCCTGATTACTGTATACCTACCTAACCTCATTAAATCTATAGAGTTAAAAATAGATAGGATAGGAATTTGTGTAGGTATTTGTGAAGTAAACGTACGTAGCTACCTACTTACTCACCACGTTGACAAGATTATTTCAAAATGGCTTGAACTGCACGAAGGATCACAATTTAAATTCAATAATTATTATTTCTGTAAGTGAATCCAGCTGCCGGCACGGCGCAGCGCGGCGCGGCGTAGTATAATAATGATGTTTGTGATGTTAATGATAAGGATGCAAACGATACATCGATTATTTAAGTAACATCGATTTATCGTTTATAAACATCGATAGTTAGATGGCATTGCAGTGGCAATAGCATGTATTGCACACTTAGAGAAAGTAAGAAATAGAGCGCTGTATATTCCTTTCTCATTCACACAAAAACAGAGAAGAAACAAAGTAAAAGAGACAAAGCATTAAATCTTTTGTCCCTCATCGCGTGTCGCTTTTTTGTATGGCCGGAAACTTGATGCTCCAAATTTTGTAGGTAGGTACTACGAAACTATGTATTCACTGCATAATTTGTTGTCCCTCTCGGCGGCACGCTCGCTGTTTGTCCAGGTATCGTACTAGGTCCATGATTGCACACCAATAGTAAAAGGATGTTTAATCGATAGATATTTATCGATAGTTTACACAAAAACCAAATAAATACGTGCGTGACCTTGACAGACGCGCATTTTCAAATTATTATGAACCCTATCCTCTTACACATAAAGCTCAAAGCTATTCATACGCACAACCGCGCCAAAATTCAAAATTGATTTTCTATTTTTTTATTCATGAAAGACAGTGACTAAAGGTTACAATGAGTAGAATATTTCCTTTTTATTCCCATAAGATCTGTCACAAGTTGTTCTAACAAATGTACTTAAGAGGCCGTAGGTAGCAAATATGTGGTTTGAATCGTATTAGATCTCAAAATCCGTGAAAGATACCACCTTATAATGTTTGGAGAAATTAAACTTTGAACTTTTATCTTGCGTTGTGGTTTTTTAGAAACACGATTGGTAAAAGTTTTCTCGATCATATATTTTTTTGAAAAATACATGTTTTTCACACAGTTTGCTATTTATCTCAGGAACAGAACGCTATTTTTGTTGGTTTTATGTTTTGACAAATAGCCTAGAAGTATTCATTTAGTTCTGGTTTTTTAATTTTTCGATTGCTTGTTTAATTAACTTGTAATTAAATAAAAACTGTTTTTTCGCTATAAATTATGTTGCGTGTCTATCGTTCTGCGCTTCTCACTCACGAGTAAAAACATTATTCGCTCTCCCGCTCATTCCTCGGCGTTATGGCACACACTTAAAAGTACCTAATAGTCTATAATAAAAACAAGGTGAAAAAATATACTTGCCTGCGCAAGGGCATTTTTTTATACAAATCGTAGCGGAGCTGCCCCGGCAGCTCCAAAACAATAGAAAGCTGCAAATTACCTCTCATAGCGTTATGAAATCTTTCCCATGCGGCATAGCTCACGGTGAAACTGCGTCTGCGCATAATTTCTTGCACTTATTGTCTAGTTTTTATCATTTGAAAGTTGCACTTATGAGAAAATCAAAGCGTTTCTACTTACGCTTTTCAATAATTTTATTATTATTATACTTATGCCTTTCTTTTTACTTATAATAATTTTACCTACACGTTTTAGTTAGTTATTATTCATAGTTTCAGTAAACTAATTATTTAGGTAGGTACATACCTACTGCCTAAGGGTAGGTACTTACCTACCTTTCTTAAATAAGTATAGTCGGACTACCTAATAGTCCCGTAGATTGTTTGTTTGCCTAGGTCTTCCCATGACAGGTACCTACTTATACCTACCTATATTTTTATGTTCCACTATGATATTATAGTCTCCACTGATCTTTGGTGATCTCCCACCATTCAAACCTGACAATAGCGTCCCGCTACTCCCGCCACACCTCGGCTTATTTACTAAACCAAAGACGATCAATACCAAGTAGACAGACAAAGGCCAAACACAAAATCGTAACCCTGAAAATGGCCCAAAACGGGAGTTTAAAGTAGATGGCAGCACCAGATAGCCTGGAAACTTTATAACATCAATTTTACCCAAGAAATTTAAATTATTTTCTAGTTGAAATTACCTAAAAATTATTTTATATTTAATTCTACTAACGTCGCTTACTAACCTTTTCTAAACTTAATCTTTGACTTAAGAGTTCGGTGACGTGGCTCGGCAAAGTCAATGTGACGCGCGTTCTAAAGAGCGTGTAATAGTAAGAGACGGAACTGCCATATAAAAAAAAGATCTATGAAAAAAAGGAATTTGCTTTCAACGTTACAAAACCAAACTACGCCATACTGCCAAGATAGTAAAAACAAAGCATTATAACTAGAGATGTACCTTAGTGACTATCGATAATTTATCGATATCGGCTCTAGGTGGGATTTCTGGATTCCATAATTCTTATTCATGATTTTTTGTATTTCTTACAAATAAAAGAATGAAATTTATCTATTAATTTATTTGAACATAAAGTTATTTCGGTGGCGATAAATCGATCTAGCTAGGATTCATTTTTAGAAAACGACGTTTTATCCGTGTTTTCAGGCAATGATTGTCATCCAGGTACTTTCATTATAGTGACGATGATCATCAAGCTTTTGTTTATGCTTCGCCATGCTGCTTCGATTTTTTTGTATAGGTTTATAGGTTATCTGCAACAAAATTTGTTGTATTAATATATTAAAAAGCATCAAAGATAAAGATAATATTTCAATGATAAAACACTTAGGCTCAACTCACACCAAAAGAGCGGCGAAGCGCAGCGAAGCGGAGCGTGGTTTCAGTGTCATATGAAATTTAACTTTATTTTCATTACTATAATTACTATAATAGGTAAGTACTTATTATCGCAGAGAAGGCGCGCGTATTCGAATTCGCTCGGTCTCGGACTCGGTCGAGTTTCTCATGCGATAATAAGTATATAGTAGGTAATGAAAATAAAGTTAAAATTCATATGACACTGAAACCGCGCTTCGCTTCGCCGCTCTTTTAGTGTGAGTTGAGCCTTATGCATCCGTCCTAATAGAACGCGATTACGCCATTATCGCGTAAGTAAGCGATGCGACCATCGTGTCGGTCACGTCATTCTAGTCTTCATCGTTCTAGCATCACGTGAATACTGGTTAGGACACCTATTCCTTATCAGAATGTTTGATAAAAAATTAACATGATATAATGCAAAACCTACTAGGTACCTATAAAATAATGTCTAAGTTGCGTAAATTATGGTTTATGTATCTAAACAAAAAAAAAAACTTTACAAAACATAGCAATCAAACAAATTAATTAGAACGAATCATTTCAGTTTCGTAAAACCAAATATCGATATCGATAAATCTAGGTTGATGTGTGTCAAGCACTATATATTGTTTACATGCGTTATGAGGATAATTTTCTTGCAAAAAACACTGAAACCTTTACGAATTGTATCATAAGTTTACTTAATTTTGATATTAAGTGGCATAAAATTGCTTACCAATCTATATCTAATGGAAATTTAGACATAAAATAAGTTTATTGTCATCCAGACGGCATGTTCTTTCTTACACCACACATTTCACATGTTATTTTAGTCATTTTACTTCCACGATCAAACACTATAACAGCCTACAAGATAAATTAAAGTTTTAGACAGTATTTTGTGAACTATAGCGATTTTATAACAAAAATGTATGTACGAAACAAACAAGACTTTGTGAAGTTTTTGAATTGACACAGATTAAAATGATTGATGACGGTGTACTTCTTCGTTTTTATGTTCGTTCATTCGTTCTTACTATATTCCGTCTATGTCGGAGTGTCCTACTTTAGTATAGCTCTATAGAGTTTCCAGTGCTCTTCGTTATTTGAACGGGTTACGGAACGGCCATAAAAAAGAAAGCAAATTTCTTACAATCGTGTTTTCGTTCAAAGTTGGCACTAGTATAGTTGTCATAGCTATTTTGCAAGAAATTTGCTTGTCTCCCGTAGTCCCAAAAATTATGACTGAAAATTGTTTTTATTCTTCACACAGTGTTGTTTTTCTGTTACTAGACCATATAAGCTATGTTTCTAACAGAAGGAAACTTAAAATATTCTAGTGTTTAATACTAAATAAATGTAAAGAAAACATGTCTTCTATGATGTAAAAATATGCAAAATGCGATTCGGTTTAATTTCACTTTAGCTAAGTATTTTGAAAAAAGCTTCTGGCAGAGACCTAGATAAATGCTATCCTAATACGAATAATACCATACTATGCTGAAGATATGCGCAAATTTAAAATGGTTATGGTATTACGTTTGTATGGGTAACTCGTACAGCTCAGAAGCCTTAAGTAGGTACTTATCTTTATTTTTACTTGACGCATTGGGTATGGCAAATCGTGAATATGGCTTTATTACCTACGCCATTATTCTTTCATAGAGTAAAAGGAACTTGTCTGCGCTTCTATTAAGCTATCCGAAGATTCCGAACTCGAACGGACACAAGGCCAAACTTCTATCGTTACGAACTTTTATATAATGCGACTTCAGCGTTCCGACGACATAAGAGATTTCAAGTTGATTTATGAGTAAGCCTTTCAGCTTAGAAGTGAATTGTGGCACAATTCTTCTACTTAGCTTGCGTTTTAAAATAGTTTCACCGTTCCTAAAATACACTACATTTTTTATTTATGTTTGTCGGAACCACTAAACGTTGTAGTTTTAAAGTTCATCAACATTAATGTACCCACCATGTTTAGATAAAATAGGAAGAATTACATTAGCTACATTAAATTCTCATTTATGGAAAGTAAGTTCGTCTGGTGACCAAGTTTTCAGGCTCACTCTCGTATAAAAACAAAATTCAAAACCTTTATAATTTGAGTAGTAGGTACTTAAAACTGCATAAAACCTGGCAAATAACTTACCTAGGTAAAATAAACGTGTAGGTAATTGTCGAGGGCGAAATAAAAGTTTAAACGCCTAACTTTGGCCTCACTCAGGCGAATGATAAAAGTTTCTGGTCCGTTGCCATTAGACAATGTTTGCTGGGACGTGCTTGCCTAGGGTTGAATTACTGCAACCTTTGCCCCCGTAAAAAACAAGCTATTAGTCCTCCACTTAGGTGGGCTTTGAAACAAGTTGTGCCAAGTAAAGTTTATTGAAGTTTCAACCTGAACATTTTGAGTAAGGCTCGTCTGGTGGTTGTTGGTAGTAAGTTGGGTCTGGCTGCGGTCCAGAACGGCTGTTGATATCACGTTTAAAAGTAAAGTATCGTCCATGTGTAGCTGGCTGACGGGATAGTTTACTATCTCTCAACCGCCAGCCGTATTCGTTAGTACTGGTTTCACAGAAGTTGTACTTATCTTCGGGGAGTTCGCGTTTTCTTATTTCGAGGTATTGTCGACGCCCTCCCTTTGGTAGTGCCCTGTAAAGTATGCTCATAACATCGGGATCTATTGATTTCATCATTGGTTCTGAGAGTAAGGTATCCGTTGCAACCACTGTTTCTAGTTTTTGACCCTTGCGTCTGCGCAAGATTTTCAACGTGGACACTCCTTGTACAACCCCATCTCTTAACGCTTTTCTTCGACGATTACACACACTGGATTGGTTTTGTAATGTTAGTGTTGACATACAACCCTCGATAGGACCTCTTTGGACTTCGTTAGTATGTAAACCTTTATAGTTTTCAGGAAAAGCAGCTAACTTTTCAAGTTTTTCCCTGTTTTTTAGAAACCATATCATTCGTCTTTCTTCAGCTTTCACAAAATTTTCGGTCAGAAATTTTAACATATTTGGATTTGTGTAGTCAAGCGGCATTTTTATAAATTTTATGAATATAAGTATTGAGTAGTGAAGAAAAGTTAAAAAATAAATGCAAAATTCTAAAAAAACATAAAAAATAATATTTGTCAAAATTTGAGTGTCTCAAATGTCATTAATTACAGACAGAGTTGCAATAGGTTGCAATTTTTGGCTTTACGTTATGTAGAGCATTGTTATTCTCTCTGATTGTTGGTGTCTAGGTACGTAAAAGGGAATAAAAACTCTATATATTTACATAACTGTACAAAATACAATTAGCAGTTGAGCCACCTAAGGATCGTTAAAAACAAATGCTCTTTAATATTAGGTACCTAAGTACCCCTGCAATCTTTTGTCTTCTTTATTCAATACATAGATTTTTTGCTAGTCCTAAAGAAGCCACTATACAATGAATTTTTATTTTACTAGCGACCTGCCTTGATAAATACCTACATTAGGTACTAAACCTTCTTTCTTGTACCTATCACTGTCTATTGATGCAAAGTGCATTAAAATCCGTAAGATCTAAACGCAAGACGACGAAAAGACTTTGTTTTATTCCATGTAAGTAACCTAAGTGTAGGTACTTAAGTAGTGATTAAAAGTAGGTAATTAAGTAGTGATTAAGTAGTGATCTAGGTATCTTATTTTATGCCAATTTACCCTTTCTATAATTTACAAATACCTAGTGTTTCTATATTTGCACAGGTATACCTACCTCAAACACTTTTGAGTACCTATCCTGCCTAAACGTAGTGATTTCATTCTCTTTGATCCTACCTAAGAAACAAATCTATTTGTAGTTATGGGGCTTGGAATGAATATATTATTCAAAATTGGTAAAAGAAAATATTTCTGAACCTGTGGAATAACCTGCCTCTGAGTCTGGGCTGTGTGTGATTGACAAAATATATCAACGAATTAAAATGAATATATTAAAATTATAAGTAGGTATACGACGTAAAGTTACAAAATAATAATAAATTAAAAATAAGGTAGGTATCTACAAACACTTAGAAGGTCCAGGAATATCGGAACTTTTGTAATAATCGGGGTCGGGTTGAGGTCCAGTGCGGCTCTTATCTCCCTTAGTCAAACGCCACACGCGGCCGAATGAAGGCGCTTGTCTGTTAAAGTAGCTATCTTTCAGCCTCCATCCATACTCCCATCCGCTGCTTTCCATGAAATAATACTTTTTCTCAGGAGCCATTTTATTCCTACTCTTCAAATACACTTCCCGGCCGTACACTGGAATCTCTTTGTACACAATTTCCTTCTGTTTGTGGTCGATTGGCCGCATTGTCGGGTCTTTAGTGAGGTCGGTATCTGGCCTCGCGAGCCTTGGATCGTCTTTTGCATCACCGAGTCCCACTTCGGGAATGGAATGTCCTTTCCGCAAATGAGCGATTCCTGGAACGAAGGTTGCATCGCGTATGGCTGTGCGTCTGCGATTCGTTTTGCCTGTAATGTGATCTCTTTTTACCGTGGCCATACCCGCTGCCATGGTATCTCGCATAATACCAAGTTCATTGTGTCCTATCTCTTCGCGTTGAAGAGTGGCGGCTTGCTTCAGCTTGTCTGCATGAAGCCGGTTCCATTTCATGCGCAACCTGGTGGTCTTGTCGTAGTTTTCGACGAGGAACTTTATTACATCTGGATTCGTGATATCTATGAGAGGCATTGTTTCTTAGTAGGTACCTACGTTAACAAAATTAAATAAGAATCTAAAATGAAACTCTTCAAAAAACGACGTTATTAAACAAAGAATAGAAAATAACTCCATGAAGATATAAAAATCATAAAAATTACAAAAGATAGACAGACCATCACAGCACAGATAGACAAAGAGCATGTAATAGTAGATAGATCACACACAACCAATCACAACAAAGAGAATGTAATCTAACCACAGACTACCAGCAAAGAGAATAACCAAAAAGAATATAACCACGTACAAAGAGAATAAAAACACTACGTTTAACCACGTATAAGCGACCATCAATTCGCCCATAAACCATACAATAGATAGGTATAAATTTGTGGATAATAATCGTTCTCATGTTGAAGTAAACTTGGTTTTCGTGATCGCGATTAAAATGTGGTCGGTAAAATCCAGCTGTGCTTAATCTAAGACCAAACGCTTAATTATGTGATCGAGATCAATTTAATCTTAGATTTATTAATCTCCGTTTAGTAGGCAAATGGTAAAATCGGCCCTAAGTTTGTGTCATCCACCCACCACTGACATACCTACCTACTCGCTGACACTTAAATGGCACCTGTTCAGTTGTTCCAGTAGTGTTTTTTTTCTCTTTGGTTGTTCCATCTTTGATTCCATCCAAGTTCCATCATCGGAAAGTAAAAAGTAAAACACGAGGCGTATAAACAAAATAAAGAAAAGAAGAAGAAATCCCTCTAGATTTTGTTAACTTTCTTTATCATTTATGTAAGCAGCAATCTCAGAGGCAGCAATACAAGTTTAGTAGGTACTTATTTATACCTAAGTATATAAAAAAAAGATGCCGCTCCTTGATATAACCGATCCAAGAATAACTAATTTCCTGATTGAAAACTATGAAAAAGAGAGTTATCTACGCATAAAATGGATAAATCGTCATGGAGAACGAATCCGGAAAGCGGCTACATTCAGTGGTGAAGCCAAAAACTATACTCCTGATGATGTAAACAAGCATCTTGTGGGTGCAGGTATGGCTACTATAACGAGAGACCACGCTGAAGCCGCTCGCCACAGATTCATTACTCCAGCTAAAAATTATTTGCTAGACCAAGTCGGCACTGCGAAGCCCAGTGAACCACCCATGAAACTTGTTCCAGTCAGCGAGAAAGATCTGCTACGTGAGAGCAGAAAGGATTATTTAAAAGCTCGGAGCAAAAAGGCACCAGAAGATAAGTTTCATTTTGTTGAATGCGATAGCTGGAAGTATGGTTGGAAGTTAGGAGATAGTGAGCTTAAGATGCGGGGGCCTTCTCATGGCGTGGTGTGCCACATGATGCACACTTTGAAGAGCCGTGTTGGACCGACTCCTGATCCTGAATACTATGGCTCTCCCGACGGGCCACGTACCTTCTGCGAATGTACTGCGTGAACCCTAATTTGATTGTAATGGCAACATTATTGTAAGAATAAAACTTTTTTTTGTTATTTTCTTTTATTTCTTTAAAAAATATATATCTAATGTAATGACTGTTATTGGTAATTAACAAATTGTATCAATTCAATTTCATCCACAAGCCCTTTCATTTTCTAGAGTTACATCTACTGGGAAATGCACAGGGGTTCCGTCACCCAATCTTTTTGCAATAGTGTTAATCATTTCAGGAGTGGCTTCTTTGAGGTCGTAAGCCCAGCCGATTTTTTCAAACATCTTGATGAATTTGGTTCCGAAGTTGAAGAAATCAAAGTGTTCGGCTGCTTTGAAGTCGTAAGGAAAAGCGTGGTGGTAGTTGTGCCAACCCTCGCCCAGAGTGCAGATGGCGACGAATCGGTTTTCTTTTGGAATTATGTTCCTACAAAAATAATACCCAAATGTTTAGCAATATTTTTAAAAGTGACTGCAAGAAAATGCACCCAGTAGCTCTCTAGAACATTTATTATTGAAACATTCACATTTTTTACGGTCCGATTACTACATGTATAAATGTGAAAGTAAGGATATTTGGATATATGTTAGGAAAAGCGTAGATGCTGATTAATAAAATAACTTACTTGTTGTAAGGCTGATATCCATAAATATGAGCAAGACTGTTGACAGTGAGCTCACTGTGGAACATGCCTAGGAATCTGATGAAGCATTGCCAAGCTACAGCGCACTTCCACTCTTCATTCCACAGAACAATACCGATCGTGGTGGGCAGGATGTAGCAGAAAACAAGTTTCAGCATATTGAAGTGCCTGCAGAAAAATAAAGATTAACCGTTTTTGTCGAAAAAGGATATAAATTGAGGAAAATTATCCAATATGTTTAACTGGTTGAACAGATAGTTAAACATATTGGAGTAGATATGTAGCTACTTACTTGTTAAACTTTCTAAGAAGAGGATCATTTTCTATATCACTCATATCCATTTGTTTGCCTCGTAGCAGTACTTCTTCATTTTTCTTCAACATCAACCAACCGATGTGTGAAAAGAACAGTCCTCGATTTGCATTATGTGGATCCGCTTCTGTGTCACTGTATTTATGATGAACTCTGTGATCACGGACCCATTGCATCAGAGAATTCTAAAAAGAAAATAATATTTCCGACGATCATCATAAAGACCAGAAATAAAAGGGATCGCGCTGTTAAAAAGCGATCACCCTTGAAGAGGTTTTTTGCAGGAAATGGAATAATATTATTGGACTTTATTGCCTATTTCCTTTAAACGGATGGAAGTGAATTTGAAATAAAGCGACTTCTCTATTCGATATAATTATTTACTTACTTGGCCAGCGCTTGCAAAGCATAGAAGAAGAAACATTTTCAGTGGGGTTTTTGCTTTGTACGATTTATGGGTCCATAGACGATGTGCTCCACCTGTGATTCCAAATCCTGTAGCTACGTACATTATCGTCGCTGAAAAAGCACAAAGCTTCGATATAGAAACTAAGAAGAATATAGAAATAGGTACTAATTCTTGGCCATCGGCCATGATCCTTTAACGCGCAGTCCAGGGATATAATTCTGACTTACCAAACATAACCGTTTGCCATTTCACCGGCAACGCAAAGTAATAACACCAGTATATTCCAACAATGTGATAAAGTGTTATTGCAATAAAACTCGGCCATTTTATATCGTTTTTAAAACCCAAACTTTTCTCGAATGTTCTGAATATTTCGCTTAACGATGGTTCAACCTTGATATTATCTTTTTCCATTCTTGTTTAAAAGTTTATAAAAAATCTATGCCGTTGAATTTAAGCTGTTCCCTGGGCAAGCGTCCAGGGCTATGTGAGTTCAATAGGTACTTCTATTGTACGAAAGTAACCTTTCGAAATGTGTTGTTCAAATTTTAGTTCACTGGAGTTGTTTTACATACAGTGGACATAGGCTGATAATGTTACTAATCTGGGACAAAAGTTAATGTATTCACAACATCGCTGTGCTCATTCCATTGTTCATTGTTTTTAAAAGTGTGATTAGTTTTAGTTCTTTATTTAAACAGAATAAACTTATTATTTTTACTATAGTAGACTAATGTTTATCTTAAGTTTTAAATCCTTGTATATTAATTCGCTTGCAAGTTGTCGGAAACCCAGATAATATAATTAATATTTTTCTCTGAAAACTAAAGAGCTTCTTGCGGCTCAAAGTAGGTCCTACGTTACAATAATCTTAGAAAATCTGTATTAATGTTCCGGGTATCGAGTATAAACGTGGTTTCTTTGCGGAATTTATAGCCTCCTGTGGTGTTACTTATTATAGACCCGCGGGCACAAAGTTCTAAGGTAAATTTACTTTTTTAGCCTTTCTAAAGCTTTGTTCTTTGCGCCGAGTTCAGAAGACTCTATTTGTCTTCATTCTTTAAGAAATATTTCAGTCGCTATTTTGCCTCAAATGCAACCTGTTTTCGCCGTTTATGCCGGCAGTTATGTGCTAACCTAATAGAATTCATTGGTTCAATTTATGTTCCCATAAATTCATTTGGGCTGTTGGCGTTGGTTTGAAATCTTCCTAAAGATAATGTTGCAAATTAATTCTAAGAGCAGTGATGTCTATTGAATACCTAATGACAAGGCTGATGTTACGAAATTCGATCTAATAACAGCTTATTCCACAATAGTATTAGTTATTAGGTTGAGGCGGTGTAATTAAGGCCTATGTGTAGGTACTTGGTGAATAATATTAACGTACCTACCGTTTCATCACGATCGAAGATAAACACTCCGTGCCTTGTTAGCACTTTACTATCGACCACGGCTTTGCTTGTGTCACAGGATATTCTGTGTAAGAGTAGCTATAATTTCTGATTTGAAAAATAAACACTCCCAATATTTTAATCACAACCGGTGATGAGTAAAAATAATTGAAATATTGTTGATTAATGTTCCATTAAAAGCAGATCATGCATAAAATTGTACAAGAGTGACGGGGAGTAGTGGGCCTCTGTAATGAACCCATTATCGGAAAACGTTTCATCACCTCAGAACCTTATTTACGCTCTAAATGTCCCATGATTGTGTTTTCCATCGGCTTTCGTAGGACGTCGTTATTGAAGCAGGGCTGAACTTAAAATGTGGCCCCGGGGAGTTGGCCAAAATGACTCTAAATCGAATTCTAGTTAATTATTAATTATATTTCGCTCTCAACGAAAAACCTTCGAAATAGGTTTTTTGGCCTTTAGCTACATTCTCAAAGTAGCTATTTTTTGAATAATTATTTTGTCACTTAAATAAAAAATGTTATTTTATACAATGGGGTTTTTTCTAACTAAAGAATATAAATTCTGTGTTTTTATAGTGTGCAATAAAGTTATATTCTATTTGAATTAAACATAAACTAGGTATATAGTTTTCATACTAAATGCTCTCTACTAATACATGTCTTACCGCTTTTACGTAAAAGATGAAGGAGGTACTTAGTAAGCGTTCAAGCTGTTGAGGCTTAGCGCTACGTGCTTTAAACCTCTAATTCTCGTAGAGATGCATGCTTCATCGACTTATGTCGTAGAGCAAGGTGCAAAGTGGACGATTCAACTCTCTTATATTTTCTTTCAATAAAATAAGAATTTATAAATTTTTGGTTTAGGTAATCATGAAATAAAATACAAAACTACCTAAGTAAACGTTTAAAGGCAAGGAATGAAAAAAGTCAGATTTTTTCTTTTGACTTGATTTTTTTACATTGAGTTTACATTTGATTTTGAACTTTGTCTCGCGGGAAATATAATATAATTTCCATAATGAGCTAAATTGTGACCTTGGATCGGCCTTGTCGTACAGGCTTCGGCCCTGTACTGAGGTGAATCCCGATTTTAACGCTCGGCTTGCGCTTTTGAATAAATATAGCGTCTAAGTGAGTATTTAGATACAATGTTCTAATAAGACAAAAGTTTCGATTAAGTACAGTTAATTCATCTCGAGATAGTTTCCGTGTGATATAGGTATCTACAATAAATTTCCTAAGTCAATTATATTAAATTTTGTAGTATTAGTAAACTAAAGTAGATTTGGCACAAGCTGGATCAAACTAGCTAAGTGTACGAGTATGTTTTCGATAGTACATAACCAGCTGTTTAGGCATGCAGCTCAAATTATGATAATTAGGAAAATAAATCTTAATTAATGGTTAAATCTGGTTATCATTCATTGAGAAATTTCAACACACGAATATATCTACTAGCACAGCAGCAACTTATCAACAGCTTTGCCGATTTCAGCGCATTGTCCGTAAAAGAAACAACATTCCCGATTTACGAGAACCCTATCCGATAAAGACATAAACGCCGTTATGAGCGCGCCGCAGCTGATAATATTTGCCTGTTATTGTTCCCTATCTGCGTTTATGGTTTAGGGTGAAGATGATCATTTTCCGAACATCCTGTGGTTATTTTACATATCCATAGCCACGGAATTGTAGTGCGAATTGGCTTGGTTATCAAATTAATGCTATATAAGATCTATATGTATACTAGGCTATCATGATTGGAGTGTTAGGTACCTACCGTGGCTGGGACCATTATTGTGATCGTATTTTTTCCCAGATCGTTGATGAACAGTGAGTAAAACGCACATTGTGTGTCAGTATTATTTCATTATTTTGATAATAAATATTAAATAATGTATTGCCATCAAAAAATAAAGCGCAAAGAGACATTTTCCACTGTGTTCACTGTTCATACTGAAAGGGTAATGCAGTGGTGTAAATTAAATTAATTAATAGCAGGGCTGTTCTATTAATCACAGAGAACGGGAAAGCCGCGCTAAAATGGAAGTTAGAATGAGTTTTATTCGTAAAATTAAATATAGCTATTTGTCATTTTATAAAACGTGCTTTACACTAGCTAGATGATGATGATGTTGGCCACTTGCTCATACGAACTTACTTACTAGATGATGAGTCAGAAACGCTCGAGTTATTGGATAAGTACTTTATGTACATTAACTCATTAAATAGAAATAGGTTGAATTCAAAATTAAACTATTACAAAATTATACTTAGTCATCATCATCATTTCAGCCTTGGGATGTCCACTGCTGGACTTAAGCCTCTCGCATAGGTCTCCAGTAGTTGCAGTTGGAAATGGCCTGCATCCACCGTGAACCAGCGGCTTTTAACAAATGATCCGTCCATCTCGTTGGTAGGTAGACGCCTGGTAGACGCTGCGCTTGCCGATTCGCGGTCTCCATTCGATAACTTTCCGACCCCAACGGCCGGCCCTCTATTCTGCGTGCTATATGGCCTACCCATTGCCATTTCAGCGAGCTAATCCGCTAAATATGTAGGTATCTACTAATAGAATATGCGGTCAAAAGAGGTACTTATCTTAGTCTTGACTTCATTCGTTACTTCAACATTTTTCATTCTTATAATATTTTTAAACATTTGTTATTTTTATAAACTAATTCACTAGTACCTATAACTACAATTATCGAAATACTTAAATCTCTACACAAAACTACGAGTACCTACAACATTTTGCTGCGATGAATACCTACCTAATAAAAGTAACCAATGATTAATTCACTTTTTTTGAAGGCTAAAGACCTTTATATTCTTGTGTCGGTAAATTAAAAACAGCCATGAGTAGTTAAGGTACAGGGACATCTAACAACAACCACAATGGACGCATTAAATATAATGAGGGAAAACCTGTCGCGTACCTATTACCCAGTTAATCGCCGTGCTAATAAATATCAGTAACAAAGGCTGAAGGTTTTCTAAATTATACATTCAGATCCAATGTGTATGTTTTACACATTGGACAAGGGTTAGTCATAAATTAATCATACACAAGCCATTTGTGAATTGGATCCATCTGAGTTTAGTTCAGCATAGATTATTATGATGAAAGGCCTTTCATGATTCCGATTCGCGAGTAAGCTGAATCAGATTTTTTTTATACAATAATCTTACAAAGTTGTATTATTTAATGTGTAACACATGCCATGTTTGGCCACCACGTACGCGAAATGAACACACGCTGAACTTTGAACGCGTTAATTTGTAAATTTCGGAGGCGCAACGATAATTAATGGTATGAAATCTTCTGTTGTTTAGTTTACTCGGTTCTATTGTTATGATTATGATTGTCATGCGTGCTATCGATGGTAAATACTATTCGATACCATTTCGGACAAACCTTATGGGTAATGAAAGTGTTTCGGCTCAGTTTGCCCTGATAGCTTCCAATAAACGGAGGCCGGATTTTCTCGACCATTTCTGATCTATTGTAATTGCTTTTCTAAATATCTCCAATCATAATTCACCCGTGACAGGACCCTGGCTTAACCGCCTCCTTATTACTACCCTATTACCTACGGGACTCTTCAATCTCGCTCGAACTAATAGTCGATTATTTTGATCAAATTTCGCAAATTTTCTCTGTAATGGCCAATGTTAATACCTGTCTTAGGCTTTTACATATAATACATAGTGTGCATCCACATCAAATACGCGGTGACTAGGGACTGTAGCTACACTAAACGAACGGGCTGTTGTAGCGTTTTGACGTTTTTTATATGACAGGTATTGCAAACCAATGGACGTGGATTTGGTATTTCAGTCCAATCCTGCGGTGGGAGGTGGTTAAACACTAGAGAGGGTGATCACGAAATAAATCAAAACATAGAAAAAACGGTGTATTTATTCCGTTGTATGAAGAATTGAGATTGTGCCTATAAAATATTCTTTATATCTTTTTACAATAAAAAAAGAAATTCCTAGTAAGTATTTAAATTTCTCAATTAATAATTAATTATTAAAATAATATTCTAAAGCGACCCAAGTTTTAATACCCCTACCGTTTGGGAATATTTGACTAGGCTACCGTGCTAGGCTCGCAGTGTGGTCGAGCACATACAGTGCCAGCTTTAGCACAATATGCCTTTTAATGGGACGCTGTAGTGCCTGAAACTTTGTTGGTATTATACATAGGTAATAAAAAAAAGGGTTTTCTTTTAAGAAATAAAATTTGTATCCGATTTTGTAAGCGGAGATCGTAAATGTATGTACCTACCATTACAGTAGGTGTTTTTATATTTTGTCATAAAACGCACGTGCCCTCGACCTCGCTATGATACAAGTCCTAGGAGGGATAGCTAAGTAAGAAAAGGTTGTCAAACTTTGCATCATTCGTTTTATAAAAGTTGTTGAAAGTTTCCGATAGAAAATTTAACGAGAAAATTGTGATAAATTACCCTACGAAACTGGCCTTTGTTTTTTGTTGTAATACGTAGCTAAGTTAAAACACCATTTAGGTGACAATTATTTAAAGTTAAATGGAGCACGGGCTAGTTACCGGAACCTGAGTTGCATTAAATTACATGGCGCTAAGCGATTCGCGGCACGTTTGAGCTCGGTCATCCAAACCGAGCAAACATGATCTCTAACGAACTTACCTAGGTAGGTTACGCAAATTTCATTAAAAGAAGGTCGATACTGACCGGCCGGGTAAAGGATTATATTAATAATGTAAGGTTACCATCCCCTACGGAGGGGTACAAAGTCTTGCTATCGTTAAAGCTTTATTGCCTCGACAGATGTTTATGAATTATGCGGACCCGAAGTGATTCATAAATCTTGTATTTTTCTGTACCTTCGTTATTATTATAGTCACACTTTTTATTGAGTGACCATACGTTACTTATTCCTTGTATGTTTTGCGAGTGAAGATAAGATCGTAAAGTACAGACGACCATTAAAACTATGGATTAGACATGATTCGCGTTTTTAACATCAATTATTAAAAAATCTATTAAATTTGCATGACCGTTAGGCACGACAAAGTTTGGAAAACTGGCGGCTGACCGTTGGGATAGAAAGGTTCTCGAATAGAAACCACGCACAGAAAACCGCAGCGTAGTACTGTACACAATAAGGGGATCCAATAATGGAAGCTTTTTGGGAGATACCATACAAGATCGGTCGCTTTGAAGAAGGTCGAAGAAGGTCTGAATTTCAGCGTTTAACATTTATCGATGTAGGTTTGATACAATCTGTGGTTTTATCTGAAACTGATGATGATAAGGTATGTAACGTATACCGTCCTTAACAATTTCACCGCAATTTGTAACTGTTTTGGACAGAGCTCCGTAGATTTATTAATCTCAACGAACCCAGCGACCGTGGGCGCTGTGTGTTCGGAATTATACTGATGCCAGAATTTTTCGAGCAGTTTCGAACTTTTTACGTCTATGAAATATCACAGCTGCATGTGAGGTACTATGTGTTGAAGGTAAATTCACCTTGCAGTTTTTTCAAGCGAGGGATTTAGAATCTTACAGCCAGTAGCTCAGCCACGTAGCTCACTTTAACTGTTACTTCTGCATTCAATATCATATGATATTCACGATATCGTGAAACATATTTTCTGATTTTAGTGTCTGCGAGTATTATTTTTCTCATTTTTGTTTGACTATTTCATCTTGTCAATCATTTTGTTATACGTTGTAAGTATTGTTAATTACATAGTAACATTATTGAGAGTCTTAACTATCAAGGATCGATGCATCTCAACATTCTTAATCCATGGTTTTAGGTTGGAAATTCTTGGTTTATTCGTCTCCACTTGTAATCACTGTCTACACATTTCCTGTGTTTTTCTTTGAAGCTGAAGAATTGATTTAGGTAAGTACCTACCTAAACCGTTTTCTCAATCCAAAGTTTCGGTTCGCAGCACGGTCCATAAAACAACAAAACAAATGCGCAATATGAATCCACCCATCTGAAACATTTCCATACTATAGCCAGAAACAAAACCTAGAACCAAAAATCACAAACCTGTATTATTACACGTCACTCTTTGGCTAACAGTATTGTCCATTCTGTATATATTTGGCTCTGTAAATCACAATTTGTTGTATAGATATATGTTGTCGTAGTATATACTCGACGCTCGTATAATTACATCGCCAAATAAATTGATTATAAATGTTACTAAACTTGCTATAAATAAGCAAGTAAATACTTTCATTTAAAACAATTGTTACTTACCAATATGAATAAATTTATAAGCGATCAGCTGAGCGCTTCCGTGCTTCGGAGGGCACGTTAAATTGTTGGTCCCGGCTTTTAAAGTATTTTAAAGCCATGACGGAGGCCTTTAGGCGGCCTGAAATCTCCGTCACCAGAGTTGGCCACTTGCTCATACGAACGAACGAACGAGCCATTTCAATATTTTGTAAAGGATAGGTACTAAAGCTAATTTTGGTAGTCGCTACGCTACTTGCTTTGTCTCATCTAAGATGAGGCTGGCGATTGATAAAGTTTTGATCGACAAAGTTTTAGAGCAAGGCTTGAGTTTACCATGTGGCCAGGGCATACGCGTACTTAGATAATCATTTATGTACCACTCATAAGTAGTCGACTGCTACTACTAATCTAAATAACTTATTACGCGAATTTAACGCGTCTAAATTAACTACCGGGCAAAAAATACCCTAAACCGCTGAGCGTGTATGAAGAATGTAAGTAATAAGAGTGAATGGGGCAAAAGAGGTGTGTCAGGATTGGTGGAGCAAGTGGAGATTCGTGGTGTCTGCCTACCCATTTATTTATTTATTTATTTATTTCAACACTTTACAAACTTACAGCTATACCCATATGAGAAAGAGGCGTGATTTTATGGATGCATTTAAATTAACGAGCTTTAAACTAGACATTGCTGACCGTGTGGTGGCCTAGACAAGGACACCGTAATAGGGGACGTCCACCGGCTTGATGGGTAGATGACATCCGCAAAACAGTGGGTTGCACGTGGTTAAGACTAGCGCAGGATAGAGGCAAATGGCATTCACGAAGAGAGGCCTATGCCCAGCAGTGGGTTAAAAGTGGTTGATGATGATGATGATGATGAAACTAGGCATTGACTTTGGTTAAGTCGACTTTACTTCTAGTACTACACATGTAATAGGTATGCGACTAAGTCCTTTAGGACATTAAAATAAATCATACCTCTACGAAATAAAAAAATCTAATCTACGAAAGTCCCCCTGTCTCACTAAGGTAAAAATTCTCCAGGATAACAAATACATTTTTGGTTTTTAAAAAACATTGATCATCCTCTTCTACTATACGAGTATAACGACCTCTATGGCGCAATGGGTGAAAGCCCACCTGAGACGCAGAGGTTGCGGATTCGATCCCCGCTGCGGGACAAAATATGTTTGTAGGTATAATGATTAAAAAATTACATAAGTAGTAATATTATCAGTCACCTGTTACCTAGATAGCGCTGTGTGGAACGTCCAAGGATATTTATTTTATTATTAGGTACAACGAGACCTTTGGTCTAACAGGTATAAATAAAAATAACTAAATAACTCGTAATGGTCTGAAATAATATGTATAAAACCCTCTTTTTAGTCGGGGGTTTCAAATAATATAAATTGCTACGCCTATATTATGCCACCACGATTCAACCACGATTCTGCTACGATGGTACTACATTTGCTACGAATCTGCTACGAAACTTCTACGAGATTCATTCACTATCTCAGGTTACCAAAACACCTGCTTAAACTATAATAATTTCTAACTTCAAATATTGATTTAAGACATCTAAACTGTAAGATTATAGTTTCACCCGCTAATAGTTTCAAAAGATTACTCATAATCTTCAAAGTTGCCTTAAAGTCGGTCAAAATGAAATGCTTATCAACTAGCTACAAGTGTTGTGGTTACTTTGACGCTTTTGTATAAACGAATTATTAGTTGTCTGTACTTATTCTAGGTAATTGAGTTTGGTAATCTGAGACTCTGCCATAAGTCATTATAATTAATGAATATAAGGTAAGGTTGAGTAGTTTTTGTTGCATTTCCACCTGGAAAATGCTGATTTATATAGAAAAACACAATTATTTAGTTTTTAGAATTCAACAATAATCCACTTATATGTAATGAACTTCTAAGTAGGTTCTTACTTCCGCACAAACAAGATCAAGCTAGTGGGTTTATTTTATCTTTCGTAATACTGTAACAAACACCAGATGTAAAGAGTAGCTAATTGTGTCTAACAAACAGCCACTCGGCACCCAGGCGGCACTCATACACACTCTCGTAAATCAGGATTATCATGAAGTGGTCCATACCGTAATGTAATGCACTGAATAAGGATTTATTCCGACCATTTCTCATTGCCAACTGGTCGTATGGATGAGCTTTGAAGGAAATACCTCTAAATAACATTGTCAATAGTTTACCTTATTTTATGACCTGACTCAGCTATGTTTTATGTGTTTGCTTGGTCCCTTCGTAAAAAATCTAGTCGCAGTAGACTACGCCGGTTTCTCGAACGCAGATCATCTCAACGTTTGGTTTCATGCTTCAACTTTCACTTGTCACGTGGTTTGAAATTGATTAGTTAATTTTGGAGATGAATTTCGTTCGAGAAACCGGCTGTAAGTTTAGAAATCGAGGTGCAAGCCTGTTTATAGTATTTAAATTTATTATTTTAACATTTATTTGATAAATTTATAGTTCTGAACTTGCCTCAAAAATTTGCAGTAGTGAGACAAAAGGCGTTTTTATGCATTTTTCGCAGAATTTGTGTACAAAATTCGAATGTAACTTTTATTTGCAAGTGCCAATGGCCAAAATACCCAAGCAATCACCTCACCATCGGTGCTCAATAGTCATGTAGGTACCTACTTAATAGTAATATGAAAGGGAACTATGAACCGAAATAGCTGACCGAAGTTTTGTGGCATCAAATTAGTTTCATGATATTGGAAAGCAGTTTGGTTTTTGTTACGGTTTGTTTGTTTTGTTCGCTGGAAAACACAAGGAGCTTTGCTATTGATCTGGATTATCTAGAAATTTACTGTAACTGTTACGAAAAGCAACCTTATCTGTGTGAAATAAGCCTCATTTTCTATGTAAATTATTTTGTTTTGCTTTACAAAGCTTTAATTGAAATAGGTCGGTGAGAGAAATCCGCACTAAACTTGAAGATCAGAGTTTAATGCTCAACGAAATCGTGGCTTCGATTTCCTATTTCACGAACAGGATCACAGTTTTATCCCAACTTGATAGCGTTAAGTAAGTGGGGGAATCAGACAGGTACAGGACGAATTTATTTCTGTTACATACTGTGCACACTATTCACCGTGTCTTACGCAGGTAAAACAAACCTAACCATAGCAAAATCAGTCCTATTATCACCGTGGAATGTGGATGGGTTAGGTGCTAGACAAGTTTCATCTAATTTAACATACGCGTTGAGATGTACCACGCTCAACTTCACAACAATGTCCCATTCACAAAAGAATAGATCAAATACTTTTTTGAAGAAAAATCTCATTCTCACAAACAAAATAACATCATCTAAAACCCTGCTATACAGGTAGTTGAAAATAAAATGACTGCCCCGGCACGGCTATTTTCTTTATGTATATAACATGCAAAGTATATCGTTTATTATAATATAGAACGTTTTATATTATAATTCTGTCTATAGATGAAAACCGAATTAAAATCCGAGGTTACTGTTTGATGAGTCGTTCATTAAAAGTAGCGCAGGTACCAACTAGTAGAATCCAGCGAACAGTGTGCGTCAGATCATCAGTGGCTAGGTAACAAACAGAATTGAACAGTCCTCATTATATTTGCAAATATCCCATTATCTGCTTCATCCACTGTGCCATTGCAGTAATCTACGCATTTACATACGGTAACGTGCAAATGCAACTCACTGTGGTAAACTAGTGGAGATCATGAGCTAAGCCGGGGAGGCACTTCAACTAAATCCAACGAAACTGAACTTTAATAGATACTCTCCTTTGAAACACCGTAATTGCTATTCATATACGAAAAAGAATCCCGTCGAAGCCGTAAATTTTTAGTAAGATTTTTCATTTATATCTGAAAGGGTTGCTGATTCAATACTGGTTCATTCAAGATCAAAGCAGTGAACAATCAGTTAATTTAACTTACACAGCGATGATATTTATGAGATAATATTGGTACCTAACTACTTAGAAGTTGCTCACTGAATTCATTTGATGCTTAATCGTGGATTAACTACGCTGTCTAGTCAGTGTATAATAGGTACTTATCACGAAATCTTCTCGAGCGAGATATACTGTTAGCTAACATCTAAGGTTCTTATAGCATCTTTGAACGTTCGAACCAATGAATCAACGAAAATTCTATAACTTTGGGCTCGGTTATCAATAATAAAAGACAACTTCAAAAAATATATACACAAATTAAATCGTTATGTCTTAAAGGTAGCGAGGTGAACTAAGTTGTATCAGTATTTTATAGAGCAATTAGTGTAATTTATTTATTTATTTGGTCTACCAACGATTATTACAATATTTCATGCTTATAGTAATCTTAGATTTCCTAATTAAAAACCAATTAAAGGTAAACACTGCATGCAAATAAAAGTAATTAAACTCATACCTAATTGTATTTAAACAGAAATAAAAAAAGCCGTGTTAAGGCTTTGTCAGTGCAGTGGAATCCAAATAGCAAATAAGTAGAACACTTACTTATTCTGTTCAACCCATAATCCTAATAATATTTTAAATGCAAAAGTTTGTATAGATGTGTTTTTTTATAAAAAAAAAACGACGATAAAGGTGTATTTTAAAAAGCACGACCTTTTACGTGCTTTACCTACTAACAGAAGTCATCCGTCTAGAAGCAGTAAATCTCTTTGCAATGCAAAGATTGCTATTCAAGTCGGATATTAATATTCATTCCTTTCATTATTCCCATGACGAAGCTATTAAAATCTCGAAGCGAAATTTCTGGCGCTTATTAAAGATATGTCCCGAATGAAGATTAATTCTTTGATAGCTCTCCGCTGACTATGTTATTTATTTGGTGGATTTACATAAAGTTGGTATACAAAATATTAAATGATCGTGTCTAATGTTATGATTTTCAGTTCAGGGTATTCTTATTTTTCAATACGTTCTGCAATTTCTAATTACTTGTAAAATTATTATTTTTTTAAATAAAAATCTTTATTAGGAACAGATACAGTGGTACAATTTTATGAAAGTTGGTGATATCTGCAGAAGTTAAAAAACTGAGTCGCAGACATCAACGCCCTCCGATATAAAAAATAGAGTTAGAACAAACACAACACAAATGTGTAGGTTAGGTATGTCATACAGTAAATTCCTACATCCTTGTGAAAGTTTGTGAGGATAATAGGTGGATGGATGAATAATGAAGTTAGGATTTGGCTTGAACTTGGAATATACACACTTTTTATGACCTCATTTATCACAAAAACTACTTTTTATCTATATACCTACCATGGATACTAGCAATAATGTTATTGAATGACAGGCATTTACTAAAGTAACGTCTCTAGGCTGAATTTTCGCTGAGTGGTAACACATAAGCAACTTTACCGGCGGAAGGTAGTAGCTATGTACCAAAGACGATTACTAGATATTAATCGTCTTTGCTATGTACTAAAGTTGTTTGATTTTATTACATGACATGATTCATTTCCAAAAAAGTTTATCAGCTTAAAACTTTGAAAAGTTAAGCAAGTACCTGTAGGTAATTGAATTATAAAAGCTTTCAAGACTTTAGTACGTGACCGACAAGAGACCCGATTTGACATAAATTTAAAAGAACTTTGATGTAATTTATTCTTAACTAAACTCGAAATCAATCTACGAAGTTTTTCTTAAATTTATCGGGTTAAAAATATTTATTCCTGGTTATGCCGGTTTTCTTAATCAGTTTATTTGCAAGAGTTTGGGTTGTTTGCATTTCTATTAGTTTCTGGGCAACTTCCTGGGATTAACGGAAGATAAATATGCCTCTAATTCTACAAATAATTTTTTTACTGTGTTTTCTTTTAACACCACTGTATCAGATGTTGTATAGAATTTCTTACATTTGAACATTGCTCAATGGACGGTAAACATTGTTGAACTCTCTTTTACTCGTTATCGTGGCATGTGTAATGTAGTGTGTTGGTATTTACTGTATTTTATAATGATGCAAGATAGTGTTATACTGTACCTATAACTTATATGTTTAACGTATCTGGGTGAATTGTTTCAATCTAACTTGTCGATTACTATCATTATTTTTAATATTTATATGCTTCCCACATTTACATAATATAGTTCCTATTCATTTTCTTAAGTTATCACAACAAGCCGTCAAGTATTGGGGTTATTACGTCCAGTATTTATTGTTTTTTACTCGTTCGACATATTCAAGTTATTACCGACCACGTAATTAGATTCCGATGCAAATTGCAAACAATCCATGAATAACCAACACATCACTCATGAAATTGGTTGTATCAACAAATTGGAAGTAAAAAAGTTCCGACTAGATATAATATAAGAAAAATGTTCGACATCTTTACGCCGAGATGGAACATCACACGTTACATCTCGATTTTCTGTTTACTGTCCCCGTAGGGCCGTAAACACCAGTACAGGGAAATCGACTTGGAAGTGTGTGGATATAAAATATATTGAATCGCTCGCCATATTCTGGAGTATTTTAGGTAGCGTTATTACTTGTACGGTGCTCTATTTTCTTGTTACGAATGTGTAGCAAAAATATTACAGTGTGTAGGGAAATACGGAACCTCTTCAAGAGCAATTTCAGGGGCTTCCAGGGGAATTGCGTTTCCGTTTTGCAAGTTCGTGCTAGAAATGTTTATATATAGCGGAGAAACTGGATTAGTAAGTATAAAACACGACTTAATCTAAAATTTAGAGGGTAATCTAATACTCAAAGTGAACATTTTGAAAGTTCGGAGAATGCCCAAAACAAATATCAACTAGCAGTTTCTAAAAGCAACTTCTAAACCGCTCGCTACTTATTTGTAACTTTTTCAAGAACTCCGAAATGGAGGACACTATTACAAGCACAAAGGCAAGAAACAGTTCTGTAGAAGTTTATCGGTACCTTCCAAAGAGTGCTGGCATAGTATCCACGGATGTAGAGTCACAACTTTTGATGCTTGTGGCAAAAATATTTGAGTCTACGGTCCACCTCAGTACCGACGTGTAACTTATATCAAAATCTATGCATTTAAGGTTTCCTTTCTTACAATATTTCTATGACGACCTCTGTGGCGCAGTGGGTGAAACTCCGCCTGAGACGCAGAGGTTGCGGGTTCCCCGCTGCGGGATGAATGTTTGTATGATCTGCAAATATTTGTCTCGAGTCTGGGTTTTTTATATTATTGTATGTATTTACAAAAATTGTAGTTAAGTGGTATTCAGTCATCTGATTACCATAAACACAGGCATATAATTGCTTAACTTGGGACTAGATGGCGTGGGACTGTGTGGAATGTCCAAGGATATTTTCTTATTTATTTATTTAAATAATTAGTTATATTAACTTTAAAGTAGGTACCTACTTATCACATGCATAAACTAAAATATAAAGTTTGATTTTTGTTAATGATTGTGCAAATTAATTTAAAACCTGAATTTAAATGTTTTAGAATCTAAAATAAAACCCTCGGGTTTTTTTGTTGAACATTGTATGTAGTGTATTTTTATGTTCTAGAATGACTACTCAACTCATTAACTCATAACTTTCTCTCAACTTTCAACCAGAAATTGTGTTAAAACGGAACGCGCATAAAAACGTGAGGGCTTTCACTCGCCTTAGGTTTATTTTTCCACTTGAAAGGTAGGTAGATTTGATACGGATTATGAGATTTCTTCTCGAAATAGAGACACCTGTAGCCAGCAGTAAAGACTAGCTTAAGTTGTTGCTGCTCTGATATAAAACACTATGTAACTAAGATGCGGTGTGTGGAGGGAACTTCTTACAAACATTGGCAGTGAGCCAGACTGAAAACTTACCTTGCTTTACCACACGTTGTTACCACCATGGTGACTTTCAACGTAATATATTATGCATAAAGTCACCGTCGACAGCTGGACAAAGGCTTTTATTTGGAAAAACGTTTCCAATACTTTTCGGTTATTATATTGTAACGATCAGCTACCGGACTACAAAAAATAAAAGCCGTTTTAATTCTCCTCCATGAATCGTGCTGAGGGCCGTGACCTCCTCCAAGGACCACATTGCCCCGAATTAAAGTTTTCCAACCATTACCATCTCTTGCGGCTTCTATGGCATATTGGATCTGGGTGTATAAAGACTTCTAAACCTGGTCGAACCATCGAACTGGGCGGCGGTCTCTTCTCCGCCTTCCTTTCCTAGAGTTGAGTCACACGTAAATATTAGTGGGCATTTAACACAACTCCCTTATTCTCTAACTAAGTAGAGCATGTACTTAATACGGCAATCAAGGATAAGGGCAGGAAGAAGAAGAAAAAGAAGAAGATTTTCCAACCTTTCCTCGTTATATAATATACAATTTGTGATATTCTGCCTGACGTCCTTCAAACGAATATTTGTTCTGGCAGTTCTGGGTGGAATTCTATCCTAAACTAAAAGCTAATCAAATTTTAACATTACTGTTAACTTTTAATTAATATCCAGCGTCAAACTGCTATTAATTATTATCTCGAAGTACCTACATTAATTTATACAGAACGATGAAGCCACTACCTACTCGCATCCCAAAATATTTACAAACATTTTGGCAATTATTCAATTTAAACTTCCTAACACGATTTGTTCCAAGAGATTGGAGTATCCGTTTAAAAATGACTGCCAATATTGAAATTACGTGAAGGAAATCAGCCTAAGGCAATTGATTCTTAGAGTATTCCTCAGGGAATTATATTGATGATAATGGAATCTTGAGTCCAATTTCCGCTACAGAAGGATCTATTAAATTATAGCTAATGGAAGTTAATCTTTCTAACTGTTTGTTTCAGGCGGTTGTTGATGTTATTACATTATCTTCAAAGGCTAAAGCTAACGATTTGAGAAATGTTTAGCACTAGCACTCAGTATTTACTACATTGAATAGATGTTAAAAGCAGGGTTTTCTTACGTTTTACCGGAAACTGTGCTAATAGCAAAGTTCACCTTCTTCACGCACATCATTCATTCGTCATCCACGCCTCTTGGGAAATCTTGGCGCATGGTCTTGGATGTACTTTTAAACTCTAACTTAACCCTTATATTATATTAGAGTTTCGCCCTACGTTCATATAGATCTCGCGTACCGTTAATCGGTAGCTTACATTTTTATTTGCTTTTGGCTACCACTATAGTGTAAGTGTCTTCATGCGACCACGGCTGGTGCAATCCGGTCGAAACGTCGGGTGAATATTAAAGGTAAAATTCGTGATAAATACCCGTTTGGATATGTTTTATAATGTAAGTGCTATTTTAGTAGTTTATTTCTACTGTGCTAGCTCATATAAAAAAACATGTATGCAAAACAATATCGTTTCTAAATGCACTGCAAGTTGCAATGATAGCGCTATCTAGTTAGGTACCAGTCTAACTTGAACTACAAAGACATTCAAATTCTTCCATTTTAGTACTTAGGTCAAAGTGATTTCATAGAATAAAAATAGTCCCCAATATCTGGACACCCTATACCAGATCGTCGGCTTTATGAGAAAAACACTTCTGTATGTGTGTGCTTGCATTTAGGGTTTGCAATCACTGACAATTTCCAGTATTTTTACTGTGTCAACTCGGTTCACATCAACTCTAAGCACTAAATGTTAGTCTGGCTGGATTTACGAGATCGTAGACAGAATTTACTGTACCAACTGTTACTGAATTTTGTGCTATTTTTCCCATGGCTTTCTTTCGCTCTCTTTTTTCTGCAGCCAATAAAACACGCAATAACATTTTATTTGCCCTCTGCACCCGTTTGCTTCCACGCGAATATGTAGGTTATCTTTGTACTCGGATGAAGCAGGCATGCTGGTATTAGGTTCCTTTATTTTCAATGGATCCAGAGAGTGTGATCCCATTGTGATCCAATAGGACACATTTCATTTGATGGCATAGGTGTTCATTAGAAACAAATAATGTTTAAGTGGTGACCAATAAAATGTTGGTGCATATAATACCTATGGGGCACGTATAATGTGTAAAGAAAATATTAATTTAATTTGAATTTGAAAATGCCAGACTTGAAATGTAATTCTTATTTATGATTTTTTATATTTTTAATTACTAAACTTTATTTTCTGGTGTAGCAAAGTTCTAATGTTTTTGACCTCTCTCACGTGGTCCGAGATGGGCCAAAGTTATTTTTCCAGACACAAATTTAACCGGTTTTTCAATACCTACCTAATGAATAAACTTTCACGAATCGGACAGGGTTCATTAATTACATACAGTATAGACTTTAATAGTTAATCGTCTGTGAGCACCACATTGCACAACATAAACTAGCATTCGTATCTACATCGCTCTGGTTGCAAACGAAAGATTGGTCTGATTGAAATGGTGCGAGCTGATTGCACCCCTAGGCTGATCCACTACTGTTGTCGATGCAAATGCGCGATTTGCTGCGAGTATAGTTCAATTTGTAGGTACTGTTATTGCACATCGCGCGGGTTGCTTGTTCGTGAAATGAACCTTTAGTAAAAGCAGTTGTTAAAAATTGGAGAAGTTTATAAATGGTTCTATATTAGGATATAATAAGTATTTGAAGCAATATTTGTGTAGAATTAGTATAGTATTTAAGTTTTCATCATGTTTGTAAGGAAAAAGAGCTTTTATTATTGTTATCATGATTGTTATTTACCGATGACATCAATCTGAAAGTTTGTAAATGCTTGGATATTTTTAGTATTGGGCTTCATTCAAGCTTTGTCCAGTACACTGTGGCCTGAGGCCCTAGCCATGTTACATTTCGACAATCGCTTTCGATTAGAAACTAAAAAAAATGTATAGGAATTGACATTCGATGACGAAAACTCGAGCGATCAGAAATGTCAAATCAAAGGTGTAGCGATGATTGAAATCGAATCGCTTCATAGCGAATGCCGGTTGGCTAGGCTCTCTGGTATGGATAGGCTATTTCAAATATTATAACGCGAGCCAAGACGCTGGCTGTCAGGAAACATAAAGTTTAGTACTTTTTTTCTAATTTCACTCAGAAACTCCACAATAATCTTTAGCCCCCCCCCCATATTGGTTTAGCGGATATTAAATCTGATGTTATCTCTTTTTATTGACGTAAGAGTAATATATTAAGAAAAAATCATTATTTATACCTATGTGAAATCGACAAATCTTTGTGAATAAGGCCAACACGGTGGAGAGGGAAAGGAATAGGGGCCTTTGCCCTATTGTGTGGCGTGAGCTCATAATAAATACTTTATTCGACAAATAGATAACGACTATTTTATGCATGCTCAGAACACACGTAAATAAGACCATGAAGATAGCTACTAGGTAAATAATTTCGCTTAAGGTTGAAAAACATTGCTAGGTGTGCCTAGCAGGTGGACGTCATAGAATTTCTCCAGCTTCGTCGAGCTGACGCACTGCGGTTTGCTATTCCAAGGTTTTGTGGTCTTACAAAATCTTACGGTATTACTCTCAGTAGCGAAACATGCTACATTTAATAGTTTAATCTAAGCTTAGGATATTTGAGTTAGTCTCACTAATATTATAAAAATGAAATTTCGTATGGATGTATGGATGGATGTTTGTTACTGTTTTACGCAAAAACTATATTTCCTGTGGATTTAAATGAAAGGTTGGTTTACTTGGGTACTACCTACATTTTAACAATTTTCCAAGCACTACAGTGTTCCGTTCAGTTTAGCCATAAATTGCCTTAGTAAAAGAAGTACTTACAGTCCTAAGTTTATTTATATGTAACGTAATATATAAATCAGTCCAAAAACAATGAACTATTTGGAGAACAAAGCAATTTGGACATAATATGCGTGCATTTTATCGACATTCCGGTCATCTAACATCCGATGCCAAACACAATTGGCCTTGTCGTGTCATGTGCTGATGCCATGTGCTGGAGATTTATTCATTTGGGCGTGGGCTTGTGACGTCGACAACAGGCAATCCATCAAGTAGAGCGACTTTTAAACACACTGGTTACTGACATTGGTATAATATATTGAAGGTTTATTTACAGAAATTAAACTACTACATATTTTCATAACTTTACAAAATACAATTAGAACCAGTTGAGCCATATAGTAGCTCAACTGATCCAAGCTACTACCGGACGGAAGCGTCCAAGACACTGGTTTGGTTATTAAGTAGGCTGAACGCATTAGCCTTGTTAACATGAAGCTTAACATGAAATTAGGAGTTGACGTGTCAAATTATTTATGAAATGAATATCATGTGGTTACACTTAGGGCATGTAATCTAGCGCGAATTAATTTTATTTACATGCATTATAGAACGTGAAATTTTGACAAACTTCTAAGGTCGTTATGGTTTCAAAATAATTGCTTCGGAGAAGTTAGGTAGAACAAGATTTGGTTGTAAAAAAAAGTTGTTCTGTGTAGCAAGTGACAAAGCTACGCCGAATTTTTAAAAGCTACGCCAGTTAAAGCCTATTGTTAGAACGAATAATAAAAAGTATTTCATAAATTTACCCCTCGGGGTAAGAGTAAAGTTTTTATTGGTCTTACAGACCATTGTCAGTCGAGCTCTAACCAAGTGCGGATTTGTTCTGCGGCGGGTCCATTAGCTAAAAGAATAACAAAGTCACGGGCTGGCATTAAGTACCATATTATTTTTCTGGATAATCCATTATAATCGCAGCTGTTGTTTTGTGTTCAGAATTTGCTTAGTATTATTTTTACGGCACATTCTTTTGTTTAATGGTTTAGCTTACAAACCATAGCGTTTAATTTAGATTTTAATATGTGTCCATATCCGCCATTTTGCAATACTTCGATTAATTGAATCTACCAAAGTCATACTTTTCTGATATTTTTTTTTCAATAAAAACTGCAAAAACACATAGGATTTATTCCCTAGTATAAAGTTTATTTCAGCTCCGCGATACCACAGAGTACGTATACGTAGCCTTGGAAAACAAAAGCATATTCTTGTAAACAAACGAGTTTCGTGAAAACGACCGGTCTCCCGGGTAATGGCGTACTAACTAGCCACGAGACCCTAGGCATAGATCCATATCGCAGTTAGACAGGGTCCAGGTACATGTTAAGGCACCAACCCTTGTATTCGAAGCCTTTGCGTGTATAGAGATATTAATTTACGTACCTACATATATTTGTGAACAAAACATGATGCTACAAAACAAAAGTAATCGAATTCTGGACATTGGTACTGATGACTTTTTCATTAACACTAAACAGCTGGAATAATTTTATAAACGGAAATTAAACCCTAAACAAGAAGACTTATATTTTTTTTAATGCACCTAAATTTTAAACTTCAAAATAAAGTGATTTATCCATTGTTTAAAACATATATCATGAAAATGTTGAGGCATAAGCAAACTACTTTGACCAGTTCATTTTGCTAATGCAGAAGCAGATACTATTACATACACTTGAGAACAAATTAGCTAATGCCATAAGGCAGTTAGTTGCGTTTATTTCAACAAGTTCTCAGTGATAGCCTCGTTAGCAGAGTGTAATAATACCTCGACCTTCGATCTGAAGGTCGTGAGTTTGACTCCTAGCCGTGCTCAATCAGTCAATGGATTTTTTATTTCGAAAAAAAATAAGGGCTTAACGGTGAAAGAAAGCGTAAAGAGGAAACAACTCAGCTTTTAAGCAGCGATGTAATTGCAACCTATCCCTTATGAAATGCTAATAACTTCTGCATAATAAATGAGCACGAGTACCAAATATGCATATACCTATTAGACGTACCTTTAACTCTATAGACATGCAAAAGATCTTAAATCTCTAAAGATCTGAAAGAATGTCTATCCCTGGAAATTTAATCATGATCATGTCTCGTTTTAAAGCGCTTAGCGAGTTCACGTTATATTACAGAATCAAAACGCTAATGGATAAAGGAACAATGGGAATCTTAATGAACGAATTATAATTATGGTTCATTTATTTGATGATCTTAGTAAAGATAAAAAGTATCTTGCTCAGTAAACGAATTAAACAATGTTTCACCGATTTAATTTTTAATAAGAAATCGCTTTGAATCAAGTTTTCATAACGATAATAGAATGTCACGCGTGATTACATAGACATTATAATGTTGGAAATAATCAAAAGTAGGAACATAAATTTCAAAACGAAGTTTCGTTTGCCTATTTCGCTATGGCGATTGCAACCCAAGAATGCCAATTGGTTTTCATTTAATCCCGTTTGTTTGACTAGTAGGTACAAAGAACAGCCTAGTGACTACTGGATTGACTTTTGAAACTGGAAGCGGACACTTTAGTGGGCATTCTACTCTTGGCACGTGAAATGAAAAGGCACAAACGGATGCCTTGTTTTCCAAAGCGCTTTGCACATGAGAGAATTCGATGAACGAGTAGAACTCAATAAAAGAGTTTGAGCCAGTAAATGTTTCCGTATCAAATGTTTTTGTACGCATTAAAGTATTTCTGCCATCATCCACTTTAAAACATTTATTGAATAATTGGTAGAGTGAAAATGTATGCAAGATGAAGATTCAAGCATGTTTGCTGTACTTATTAAATGTGTGTTAGATTATGACATTTTCCAGGGATCCTGACTGCCTGAAAATCTGAAGAGGCCGTCTAGTTATTGTATTCATCAGCTTCTTAAAACATTAACTCGCTTAACTAGCTCCTATCTGAGTTCTGTTCTATACTCTGATTCAGAACTTTGTTTTCCGACAAATTATTAACAGCTCTAGTTCAGTTTTGTTCGCATTGGATTTAGATTTAGCCTGCTGCATGTATGAATAGTTTTTGTAGCAAACTGAAATATTAAATGACAGATGCACGAGATACCCCTTCATAGAGACTCAAAGATGAAAAGTACATTTAGCATAGATTATTTCATGCATTATTTAAAGTAGCTTTTGAAAGTCTCGGGTTTTCCTAATAGGATTCATAGTTTTCATTTTTAATTCGTTGTTATAATACAATTACAACAGTGAACATACATACTTACATTGAAATCACGCCTCTTTCCCATAGAGACTACGGATCGCCACTTGCTACGAAAATAATAAATTAAATTAAATTCATTGTAAAACTGTACTAATAATGAGACTTTCAAAAGCTACTTCCAAAATGCATAAAAATACGAAATGTTTTTAATTAGTTGAGATTTGATTAGTTTATATAACCGGGTTAAACAGATGTGATAGGTTCACATTTAGACCTGTACTTTAGCGTTCTTTCGAGAATTTTCTGTAACATGTTTCACGTAACACAAAAAGTTGTCCAGGGCAGTTGGTGGAAGTTAGTTTCTTTTAGCGAAGTTTACCTTGACTTCAGTTAGTAAATTCGGTTAAGAGCACCCCAGAATTGATAAATAAAATATATACCTACGGCTGTTGATTTTGCAGAATTATTTACGGGTATACTTAATAAATAAAATATTCTTGGACATTTCTCACAGCGTCATCTAATCCCAAGCTAAGCAATTTAATGCTTGTATTCATTGAGATGTATTATAGAGCCACAATCAGACAAATAAAATGTAAACGCCAAAACTCGGCGCACGCTACGTAGTGCGCAGAGTTTTTCTTTTTTGCGTACAAGCGACATTGAACATTAATACAAACGACATAACGTCTACATTCAAATGTCAAATGTCATTGTAGAACATTGAATTTGCACGCACATTTTTTGAGTGTTGTCAGCTATTAGATTGTGACTCTTTAATACATCTCAATGCTTGTATTATAATAATCAGATGGCTGATATAGATACTTACATTTTTTTTTGGAGAATACATTCATTATTATAAGAAAAACACCCAGACTGGAGACAAATATTTGTAGTTCATACAACATTTGTCCCGTGGCGGGGATCGAACCCGCAACAATCAGCTATGCAGGAATAGTGTAATTTTTTAAAAGGATCAGTATTTTCATGTTTCTTCCCTTAAAAGAAGGAAGGAAATAAGTAAAGAAAGAAAGTAGAAAAAATATTTGAATGGTCAATGAATTAATGTAAATTCTTAAGTTAATCAATTCCTTAGCCAACATAATAAAAAGGTTGTTTAAAAACTCAATTATAAACGAAAAACAAACTACTGTGTTTACAAGGAAAGGCGGATGGGATACTCTGAATACAAATATGTATGTTCAATTATTTTAGACGTTCACACAAAACAAAATTATGATCACGAAGCGAATCCTCGAAGCGTAGCAGACAATGTCGTAAATGTGTCAAATGATATGGCATTGAAGATTCCTTGAAGATGTCTACGAGTGACTTGACTTCTAACTTTTTTTGAACGTAATCTATAGACTTTCTACTAAAGCCCGTCACACACGTAGCTTTATAATATATATTACAGCTGCGTGTGCGGTCATTTGAATATTTGTATCCTACTAATATTATAAAGGTGAAAGTTTGTGTGTGTGTAAGTATGTAAGTGTGTTTGTTACTCTTTCACGCTAAAACTACTGAACGGATTTGGCTGAAACTTGGAATATACATAGTTTATGACCGGGAATAACACATAGGCTACTTTTGATTCCGGTATTCCCACGGGAACGAAAACTACCGCGGGTAACACCGCGAGGCGCAGCTAGTAGAAAATATATCGTAATATGCCTTGCTATAATTTATAGTAATATATATTACAGCAACGTGTGTGACAGGCTTAATTCGTACCAGAATGTCAAATGCAATGTCTCGCGATGTGACAAAACTCTTTTATCCTGCTTACTTATACATCCCACTAATATTATAAAGGTGAAAGTTTGTGTGTGTGTAAGTGTGTAAGTGTGTAAGTGTGTAAGTGTGTAAGTGTGTTTGTTACTCTTTCACGCTCAAACGGTAGAACGGATTTGAATGAAATTTTGTATCAGGATTGCTTATACACTGGAATAACTAATAGGCTACTTGAAATTCCTGAAAAGTGCAGTGTTCCCGTGGGATTATAAAACAAAATGTTCATTAAAATAGTTTCGGTAGTTTGGCCGTGCAAAAGGCAGCTGTCAGACAAAATAACTTCATAGATGGCAGCACAGGCAAAAATATAACTCCTTCACGCTCGAACGGCTGGACGGATTTGAATGAAATTTGGTAGCAGGATTGCTTATACCCTGGATTAAAATATACGCTACTTAAAATTCCTAAAAAGTGCATTGATTCCGTGGGATTATTAATCAAATTCATTAAAATAGTATACACAAAATAGTTTGGCCGTGAAAAGTAACAAAATAATTTCAATAGATGGCAGCACAGGCAAAGTTATTATTCCTTCACGCTCAAACGGCTAGATGAATTTGAATTAAATTTGGTAGCAGGATTGTTTATACCCTGGATTAAAATGTACGCTACTTAAAATTAATTAAAAGTGCATTGATTCCGTGGGATTATTAAACAAATACAAAATAGTTTGGCCGTGAGAAACTAACAAAATAATTTCAATAGATAGCAGCACAGGTAAAGTAATTATTTCTTCACGCTCAAACGGCTGGATGAATTTGAATTAAATTTGGTAGCAGTACCCTGGATTAACAAATAGGCTACCTTAAATTGCTGAAAAGTGCAGTGTTCCCGTGGGATTATTAACCAAATTATTCATCAAAATAGTTACGGTAGTTTGGCAGTGCAAAAGGTAGCTGTCAGACAAAATAACTTCATAGATGGCAGCACAGGCAAAAATTTAACTCCTTCACGCTCGAACGGGTGGACGGATTTGAATGAAATTTGGTAGCAGGATTGCTTATACCCTGGATTAAAATATGCGCGACTTTAAATTCCTAAACAGTGCATTGATTCCGTGGGATTATTAATAAAATTCATTAGAATAGTTTATACTAAATTAATAGTTTGGCCATGAAAAAGTAACAAAATAATTTCAATAGATGGCAGCACAGGCAAAGTTATTATTCCTTCACGCTAAAACGGCTGGATGAATTTGAATTAAATTTGATAGCAGGATTGTTTATTTCCTGGATTAACAAATAGGCTACCTTAAATTCCCAAAAAAGGAATGGTTCCGTGAGATTGTAAACCAAATTATTAATCAAAATAGTTTGGCCGTGAAAACGCAACTGTTAGTCAAAATAATGTTAATAGATGGCAGCACAAGCAAAGTTATAACTCCTTCACGCTCAAACGGCTGGACGGATTTGAATGAAATTTGGTAGCAGGATTGCTTATACACAGAATTAAAAAATACGCTACTTAAAATTCCTGAAAAGTGCATTGACTCCGTGGGATTATTAATCAAATTCATTAAAATAGTTTATACAAAATAGTTTGGCCGTGAAAAAGTAACTGAAAAAGTAACAAAATAATTTCAATAGATGGCAGCACAGGCAAAGGTTTTATTCCTTCACGCTCTAACGGCTGGAATTTGATTTAAATTTAGTAGCAGGATTGTTTATTCCCTGGATTAACAAATAAAAAAGGAATGGTTCCGTGGGATTATAGACCAAATTATTCTTAAAAATAGTTTGGCCGTGAAAACTTAACTTTTAGTCAAATTAATGTTAATAGATGGCAGCACAAGCAAAGTTATAACTCCTTCACGCTCAAACGGCTAGCTAGACGGATTTGAATGAAATTTGGTACCAGGACAGTAACAGTTGATATCCTGGATTAACACATGTCATAGGCTACTTTAAATCCCTTAAAAGCGTATTGTTCCCATGAGATTATCAAAATACTTAAATTATGCTTCTTCAAACTCAAACTTAACGAATTTCAAATATTGTATTTTTTTTGTCCCCATAATCTCACGGAATTGGGACTTATGTACGTAGATAAATCCCCGATAAAAAGATTTCAGGCTCAACATAAACCATTAGGACAAAGTTTATATTTGTGTCTTCAATTAAAATTCGGTCTTCAAAGCACCTCGTCATCGCTATTTTATTAAATTTCCCACAGTTTCGGCTCGCTTCGAGTCTAAAATCCTCGCTACGCTCGCTTTGCTCGCATGTAGCTTTTTTAATCTTTTGCAAGCAAATTGAATTATGTCAGGCCATAGAATAGGAACAAACCATCAGTCAGCCTTTTCTATGAGTACTATAAGCAAAATCAAGTGTCACATGACGCATTTTTCTTTAAAAATTCGGCTCGCCTCGCGAGTTTAAAAGGCTCGCTACGCTCGCTTGGTTCAAAGCTCGCTTCGATCGCACGGTAGCTGCTTGAATATTTTGCTAGCAAATTGAACTATGTCAGACCATAGAATAGGAACCGACCAACAGTCAGCCTTTTCTATAAGCTCCATAAGCAAAATTAAGTGTGACGTCAGGACGCATTTGTTTTTGAAAATTTCGGCTCGCTTCGCTCGCACGGTAGCTTCTTGACTATTTTGCTGGAAAATTGATCTATGTCAGACTATAGAATAGGGACCGACCAACAGTCAGCCTTTTCTATGAGCACCTTAAGCAGAATCAAGTGTCACATGACGAATTTGTCTTAAAAATTTCGGCTCGCTGCGCTCGCTTGGTTCGAAGCTCGCTTCGCTCGCATGGTAGCTTCTAACTGTGTAAGACCATAGAATAGTAACCCACCAGCAGTCATCCTTTTCTATGAGCACCAAAATCAAGTAACACAATGACGCATTGGTCTTAAACAAGGAGCAAAATAAAAAAAATTATGAAAACTTTTTCAATTACTTACGTAAGAAGAGAGTAATTTTCTCACTCTCGAGGTGCATTTTTATTCATATCTCTGACGATTCGCAACAGATCATAAAAATAATGATCAAAAACTGTTCACCCAGTCGACGAATTGAAGACCTCCTCCTTTTTTGAAGTCGTAAAAAAATGTATTAACTTAGGTATTCACCGCGCTTACCAGAGTTGGCCACTTGCTCATACGAACGAACGAACCGCGGGTAACACCGCGGGGCACAGCTAGTATTTACATAACTGTACAAAATACAATTAGAACCAGTTGAGCCACCTAAGGATCGTTACAAACGCTCTATAGGTAGCTCAACTGATCCAAACCACTGCCAGACGGAAGCGTGCCCAAGACACTGGCAGCATTGCCGCGCTGGATGGCAATGCTGATCTTTTGAGCAAAATAAGTGATTTATTTGGCTCAAAAGATCACATTACCAGCTAAGCGCATTAGTGCTTCGGAGGGCATTAAATGGTCGGTTCCAGCTTTGGAGCCGTTGAGCCATAACGGAGGCCTTGAGGCGGCCTAAAAACTCCGTCACCAGGGTTGGCCACTAGCTCAGATGACTAGACTTACTTTATTCAAATACCAATTCTCGTTTTATACTAATGGAGCTTATATTGCCATTAGACCCCAACTAGACATACACAACTCAGTTAATTGGCAGGTTCACGTGTGGCCGGCCTTTATGAGACGAAAATTAGACTCGTGGTCAGTCTTCTTGGGTTTTCACGGTGATAAAGTTATGTGTACGATGATTAAAACAACAAGCAATCATGAGAAAATAAACCTTATTGCCAGAATTAAAGATAAAATTAAAAAAAATAAATCTTTTAATTATGAGGAACAAACATATAAAAAACATCATTAAGAGCCTATGCACACCATCGTTTTACGAACGCGCAGTGATTGCGCGTTTAAAAACGCAAATGATAGTGACAGCGTGTTTGTATACAAACGCTGTTACTGCGCAAGCAAAAGGCAGTCAGCAAGCAGTGACTAAGCACACTAACCTCGCGTTTGTAAAACGCGCTGCGAACTAGCAACTACACAAAAAACGTGCAGTGACTGCTCTTTAGAAAATCATGGTTTGTGTTATAGGGTAAACTCAGGATAGATGCCTCAATGGGATAGATGCCTCGTTTTCAAAAAACACAACTTCCCGAAATCGCACATACTAATTAATAGGTTAAATAAGGAGCGTACGTGCCACACTCCTCAGGCCCAAAAGGCAGTTGAGCAGAGTATAGGTACTTGGTTTTCTTGTGTGTGCGATTATCTGCGCGGCGAACGCAGGATAACGCGTCAAAGTTTTAAACATGAGTATTCAGTGTTGCATAACTTTTAATGTGGTCATAAATTCTCTTAATTTTTTTTTTATGTTAATACTCTGGTACTTTGAGTACATACCTAGATGTCAATACCCACTCTATTGTATTTAGTTAGTTCTAAATTTAGAAAGGCACCTATCCGTATCAAAAAGGATAGTTGCCCCAATTTTTTCGGGGGATAGGTGCCCTTGAGAAAATCTATCCCCTAATACTCTAAACATGTGCAGTGTTTGTTGAAAAACATAACTATGTTGTATTATACGTCGGAAACATTTTGTTGTGTTAGTAGGTACATACATTTTAAAGTAATAATCTTATATGTACATATTTGTATACAATACCTAATGTTTGTAGGTGAACCATGCCACGAAAGTACAAAAGATAGGCAGGAGTCATTTTATGGACTACAGAACAGCTGATACCTAATACAAAGTCAAATTCGACAGACAGAAACATTATTCTATAGGAATGCTCAAATAAAAATTGTATTTTACATATGTTGATTCTATAGGGCATCTATCCTCCTTAGCATTTTTAAAGTGGGGCATCTATCCATATAGGTAGGCAACTATCCCCAAAAAAAAGGTTTTGCGAAAACTCAATTTCTGCACAATCAGTAATTATTAGGACTACAAAAACAACGCGTAATGCAAGATAAAATATTTAACTAGCTATATTCATAGGAATTATTTATGGTAAATTAATAGTTTAAAAATTACGAGGCTCTTTCAAAAAGTGGGGCATCTATCCTGGGTTTACCCTAGTTATAGACTCTTACGCCCGAATTCCGAACGCTACTTAAATATTTGTGAGCATCTAATAATTTAAGACATTCTTACTTGTCAAGATTATGTCGAGACAAACGTCAAATAATTACATTGATAAGCACCACTTACAGTATATCTACTGTAAGTATATCTACTGTAAGTGGTGTGCGTTTCAGTATTCGGGCGTTAGCCTCGCGTCTTACATTGGCAGTATGTTAATAACTTCAATGAGAAACATTGTCTGCGATCTAAATCGTCAATTTTAAGTGAGCAATTTTCATGTTTTTTTTATTATTACAAACATAACAAAACAATTTTTAGCTGTTTAAATAAAAGGTATTCCAATGATTGAGCAATTACTTTTACGCTGTTTCATACTGAGTTTATTTTATGGTGAACATATAACGTACATCCTTATTTTATGACTGAAAACAGGTTATTTGATCAATATTTTTGTACTGACAAACAACATTTATATCAACGGTTATTATTATCAAACACATTTTGTGCTAGCATAAATTCAGCCATGGTCGTATTTTTATTTTTTAATTTGGTTATTATTGCCAAAAATACTAAACATGATCTGTATTCCCAAGGTATGAAAAAGTCTAATTGGGTAGTCAGAGGCAAGGCACGTCCACTCACATGAGAGGTTACGTGGTCAATTCTATTTGTCTCGAGCCTGGATGTGTAAAAACTGGACAAGTTCTATGTATAACATAAAAAATATATAGGTAAGTCATCCGGTTACTATAACGACTGGATGAGGTTAGGTGAAATGTCCAAGGATCATCATCATCATCATCATTATCACCCCTTCTCATCCCACTGCTGGGCATAGGCCTCTCTTCGCTTCCGCCGCTCGACAGGGTCCAAAGATATTTATTATTTATTTTTGAAGAAAGAAAGAAAGAAAGAAAATATATATATAAATATGAAGCGGCTAGTGATCGCAAGAAGTGGAAGGAGATGGCACACAAACATCTATATACTTTGATGACAAAAACGCTTGGGACTGAACGTGCTCCGACTCAGTTTATATTTACTTAGTATTAAGATTGGACCGCTGAAAAAAAAGCTAGGCCCACACCACCAGGTTCTTGCCTGATTCTTTCCCTGGTGTAGGGAATCGCGTTGGAACAGGCAGTAGAATCACCTAGTTTTAAGAACGTGACATGTCAAAGTGGTCTATAAACGATCGTACTGAATAAATACATTTTGATTTGATTTGATATACAAACTTTCACCTTTACAATATTAGCAGGAAGCGTAGTTTATGATAGCGTTATGTACATTAGCTGATTGTGTTACTACCTAATTTATGTATAAACAATACAATACATTACAAAATATTTATTGATAACGCCAAGTTATAAGTCTAGTTCAAGGAAATGTTGGAAATGTTTTTTAGTAAAAAACATTTTCTCAAATCTAAAAAAAAACGTGAAAGAAATTACTATGTATTCATCAATAAGTAAATATACCTACTTAATGGTTCATGTGCAGTTATTTTAAATTATTTAAAATAAAAACATTTGAGGGACATTGAATGTACGGTAATACGGTCAAAGGAAATTGTTTTTAGACTTTACTTAGGCCTTAAACAACAAATATAATTATCCTCTAGTAATTAGACACAAACCCTTTTTAACGCAATTAACCTTAACTGAATTTAAATTAATTTAGGGTAAGAACTCTTTTTATTTCTGAACACAACACGCCAACACAGCGTTTATCACAGTACCTATCTGTTTAATGATAAATTATTTTTGTCGAAACGAAACCAAACACGATGGTCTCCTATCAAGCAAGCTTAGCCTATTTTCTACGGGTCAAACAGGCAGGCTTAGTTGTTTCTAATTTTGTTGTTCACTGCTTACATTAATGCCACTATGAGCGCCAACGATAGCTCCTAACAAAATACCCACGCGTTTTATGTGATATTTCATATCATATTTTTGCATAATTATTTATGACGTCAGAAAAAATTACACACCTACATTATCCCTCACATAAGAAGTAGCAATTTATTTTTTGATTCATTATGATTAATCAACATAGATACTTTATTTTGCTTGCACTAATACGACTTTTGGCAATAATTTTAAGGCTCATTAAGTTTTTATACATTATTATACATGATTCTTATCTAAAAATCATTTGTATTTGAATTTAAAAGATCACAGGCCTGAAATATCTCGATTATGTTAATAAAATGGTCACCTTCAATTTCTCTCCAATGTTCGACTGGTTGTATTATTTAATCTGTGGTTCGGCTTACATCAATAAACGGCAAAACATCTCTTCACGTCTGTTTCAAAATGAATCGAGCCCCTGACCCATGTTACGTATCAGTTACGGTACCCTTTCGCCGAAAACACTGGTATTATTGTTTAATGATATTAAAATACAGCCCGTATCACATAAGACCAACATTTAAATAAATCCTTCTATCCAACTAATATTATAAAACTTTTTAAACTATCGCGACTTGAAAACATAATTTAAAAATATTAACTTGACGGTGACTGTAATGTCATCGAAACGTCGAGGTAAATAAATAATATTATTTTAATCACATGGTAGTGGCTATAAATGCGTGGCAAAAGCCGGCGAAGCCAAAATAAAGAATAAGAGGAAGAAGATTTCAATACGCGATTAAGTCCCGTCAATATTTTTAATATTATAAATGCGAATGTTTTTATGAATTAATAATAGTTTATAATAATAGTTTATTCAAAAAATTTCATTACACTAAAAGTTTACATGTTTATAGTCTTATTTAAGGGTAAAGGTAAAAATATTACAAGAGCCTGAACTAGGTAATCCTGTGTTTCAGGCAAGAAGAACGCCAATAATTATTACAAAAAAATAAAAATAAAATAACCAACTGAATTACATCTAGATTCGGTATAGGTAATTTGTATAATCTAAATTAATATAGAATTTAAACTTAATTAATGAAGTAACTTATTCTCCTAATTTAAGTGACTAAGCTAAAGATTAAATTAGAATTACGTGAAATAATAATAATTGTCAGCAGAACATCAAATGACTACAACTAATAGTTCTTCTGTATCTTCGTAGGACATACTCAGTAGGGCATCTTTAATTATTGATTTGCATTTGTTGAAGTTAAGGGGGTAGATATTTGCTAAAGCATTAAGTCTATTGTAGAGTAAAGGACCATTGAAATTGAAAAATCGGGACGCAAAAGTATGTTTTGTACCTTCTGAGTGATGAGGGCAAACTTTATCTTTCCGTCTTTTGTTAGTTACTTCCGTGTTGTATGGAAGTGCAGCGTGCTGTTTTAGTACTGTGTGCATAATGAATTGGTGTAACTCTTTCATAAAAACGGATTTTATAGAAATTTGGAATATAAGTTAGTACATACTCGTAGTGCATGACCGTGGGCCGTGGGCGGAAGGATGTATATTTATATGCTTGTTCTAATTTCAGTCTGTAATGACTAGGTAAGGTTATTGAAATATAGGTATTATTAAGTAGGTACTTAGAAAAATTTAACTAAACATTTAATCACGAAAAAATTATAGCAATAATAAAAAACAAGTGAATAAGCACGCGTATAAAGGCATTGTCATGTAATCGTTTCTTGTGTTAAATGTTATGTTGTTTCAAACCATCAGAGTAGCCGTTATAAAGCTATCATTATTATAAATGAATTAAAATACTCAAATACTCACGTAACAATATCGTCTATCTAGAAAAAAAAAGGTTTTTGGTTACCTTATTCATCATCTATCTATGTAAGTACAGTCTTCTCAACTATAAAGATGAATAAACCAGCCTTATTCAAACACCATTTCAGCTATGAAAGATTTATGCGACTATTCTAAAAGATACCTAGATTCCCGCCAAGTTTATTTCGCAGTTCATCGCGAATAAAATAAAAAACATCTCTACGAACGATACAAGAGTAATATTCCTAGATTATGGCGATCACTTGATGTATCACGCAACTGAACGTGACTGTACATACACATAGATAAAGTACGTGTATCTACAATATTCGCTACTGAAGCAAACGCGATAAACCTGATTCATAAAAAGTGCTACGAAAAAGGATTTTTTCCAACTCGCGACTTCTTTCAGTATAAGTTCAAGTCTAGATGCTATCACATTTGTCGTTATTTTTCAGGGTTTTACTTTGAAAATAAAAGGGTTAATGCTTTGTGAAACATAGATTTAAACAAGACTATGAATCTAAAACTTAGCCGGCCTATGTCTAAACTTCACGGGACATAGAATAGATAATGTAATTAACCTTTTGGGGTTGAGATCCAGTGTCTGTATGGTGATGGGGCCCATCGCGTTTTCAAAATTCTTTCAGGACGTCTGGTCTGGCACCTATTTGGCTCAAAGAATCAGCATTGCCATTCAGTGCGGCAAAAATACTGCCAGTGTCTTGGGAACGCTTCCGTATAGCGGTGGCTTGGATCAGTTGAGCTACCTATAGATCGTTTACAGCGATCCTTGATGGCTCAACTGGTTCTATTCGTATTTTGTACAGTAATATAAATATGTAGTAGGTTAGTTTCTCTACTTAAATAAATATGTATGATTAATAATGAGATTATTAATTAGTTTAGTAAAGAATATAACATGTTTTTAAACAGTTATGTAGTAGTTTAGTTTTTGTAAATAAATGTATAGTATCTTTTTAATTAAATAACATGTTTCAATTTGAAATTCCAGCAGTAATTTGTCTATACTTAGATACGACATTTTGGTCTTGATTAGTTTTAGTAGTTCATTACGTTTTTTATTGTATTTGTTTGTTAGTTTATTGACCACGTACTCTTTGTTTTACTGATTGGAGAGTCGTAAAAGTAAATATGGGTTCAATTACAAGTTCTTATTGTCTATCTTTAATACCAATAAAACAAAATAACACATGGATAAAAATTAACAGTTCATGAAATAGTCGAAACTAATTTTAAAGTAAAACATTACAGTACTTTAAATCGTGCAATAAAATATGTTTTCTGATTTATAGTATTATTTGCGTTTCAGAAGTAAGTAATATAGTTGTGATTTTAGTGTGTGAGAAATATGGCCACATCTATGGCATTGGACGTGGCAGCGTTCAGATCTTTTGATGTGCAGAGGGATAGCCAACCGGCATTCGCTATGAAGCGATTCGATTTCTATCATCGCTACACCTTTGATTTGACATTTCTGATCGCTCGAGTTTTTGTCATCGAATGTCAATTCCTATACATTTTTTTTAGTTTCTAATCGAAAGCGATTGTCGAAATGTAACATGGCTAGGGCCTCTGGTTATTCAAACACTTTGCTGCATAATATATAACGTATCTAACTGACCATTAGAATCACGAAAGTTGAGAACGTTAATATTGAGCACAGTTGTTAATATCGAGCATAGTTGTTAAAAAGTCTGGTCATAAAGTGGATCAAGCTGGGCTATCGTCCGCAGGATTTACGATTCAGAGGACGTAGTGAGTAGCTAGCGACAGGGTCACAGCCTTAGAGAAGAAGTTGACTCATTTCTTACACATTAATCATCATCACTTGCATTTCGTTTCAAACCCATGGGTCTCTTCTTTTTTACAAAGTTCTCTGAATAACAAGTATAAAAACTATTCATAATAAACAGTTTCACGCTAGCAATTTTTAGGTTCTTTAAGCATACTTTTGATATTAGCTTGACACAAGCATAATGAAGCCGCATAAAGAAGTAAAGTTGCCTAATTGTTTTGTAGTCCTTATTTAATCAACCAACTTATTTTCACTCTCTATCTAAACTTTACACCATCTAGCCTGCTATGAATCTTCGTAGCACCTGGCGTAGCAACCAAGCTTCTCTCATCCTAAGCTGTTCTTAGGACGTAGCAACCAAGGGCCGGACAAAAATACTTTTGCAGGTTTATCGCGTGTGAAATCGACCCTCCGCTATGGTTTGCTAGCGGATTATGTAAGGTTAAGGAGCTGCGTTTTATATTTCAGATTGTGAGCATAAAATACATCAGATGTTTTCCTTGTTTATTGTTTGCCATTGAATGAATGAATGAATGAATGAAAATTCTTCATTGTACACTTTACAAAAACTTAAGAACTAAGTTACCTATTAGTATAGTTGTACCAAAGACGATTAATATCTAGAAGACAGACAAAGGCCATACACAAAATCGTAACCCTAAAAAATAGCCTGAAAACTCTAAAACATCAATTTTATCCAAGAAATTTCAATTACTTTCTAGTTAAAAATGTTTAAATATTGAATATTGTTGCTACCTACTACTAAGTTTTGAAATTTCTTGGATAAAATTGATGTTTTAAAGTTTTCAGGCTATCTGGTACTGCGGGATCGGGTTACGATTTTGTGTATGGCCTTTGTCTGTCTTCTAGATATTAATCGTCTTTGGTTGTACATTGGGCGGTCTTATCGTTATCGAATACTTTCTCATTATTTGAAACTAACAAAAAACATTTACAACTACCTATTAAACGAGTTAGTTGACCAGGATCACATTAATCAGTCAAGACTATTGAATAAGTAAAAATAACGACACAAGAGTGAACATGAATAAAGTCTTGTCCTATAATACTAAAACAGACAATCACATTGAGTCTGCTAATTGTACCATACCGTGAAGTAAAAGGAAGGTTATAAAAGCACGTTTTAATAAATTACCTTAAACACTTTCGGGCTTTTAAGTTCTCTTATCATTAAGGCAAAGGTAAAAAACCAAGAAATCAAGTTAAAACCTCTACTTACTTTGCACTGAATATTCTGTTGTAATTTTCTTACGCTTTCATGGTATCTGTGTACTTGCGATAAGGAATGTTATGGGCATGGTTGATGGCCCTTGGGGAGATGCGAGCTGGTTGCCTTTTAATCTGAGCTCTAGTTTATTACAATGCGATACCTACTTGTTTATTTTTTGTTAGATGAAAACTGCCGCCTCCCTCCACATTATACTCGATCAAAGGTAGGTACTGTTGGCTCTTAGACCTAATTAGGGACTAACTATTAAAGGGAGATCCTTTTTAGTTTTTATTTACAATTTATAATAAGCACTTACAATCTCTATTAGTCTTATTTTTTTTATCAAATAACTTGGATTTGTTTTAGTTTAAACATTGTATTTAAACTTAAACAACTGTACCTATTTGATGAACATTTAAATACCTTCTAACTACTAACATTTGAATAAGGTTTTTCCTTTCACTCATGGCTTTGTGGGTAAGCGGAATCGAAAATTTGGGTTATTTACTGGGACGTGTTATGTAGTTAAGGCCCATCAAATAATATAAATAAAAACTAAGCACTATACAATGAAAATCGTTAAACATATTCGTCTCACTTATCGCTTCAATGAGTTGTGGTACGTTTGTGTGCAGGCAAGCATTATTTATTTACTTTTCTTTTACACTACAATTGGCGTAAGAAATACCTTCCATTTTGCAGATAAACTCTCAATTTATAAGAAATATTTAGAAGTTAACTTTTGGTGTGCTCTTGAGATTTCTCGAATTTCTCTCGGCAATTTTGACTTGAAGTTTTGAGGCTGTATTAATGCTTGAGTACAAAAATGATCAAATTGCTAAGGTTCTCAAGAATTCAAAAACTTTTTTTGACTAACAAAGAGCACAGACTTACCAGAGTTGGCCACTCGCTCGTATGAACTTACTTTCTTATTAAAACAATTATGTTCTTTTGGAGGAACACATGGAGAAGATTTAGAAAATTCATTTGACGTTTCATAAAAACATCACAAGACTCTGACTCTCTAAAGTTTTCGCCTGTAGACTAGTTCTATTGGCACTGTGATATTGTGCTCAAGTTTTTGCTCAATAAATATTAATTTCCATAAAAGACAAACCGACCATAAAAAGGTCAACATCAAACATGAGCTAAGTATGAATTTAATTAAAACATGATATTAATCTAAAAGCACTCAAATAAACTATTTGCTCTCCAGAGAGTAGAATATTAATATCTAAATCTCATAACTAGCGATAACTTATATGATATGAGGCCCAGGGGCATACCCATATCGTCTGTCAACTATTCGTGACTATCGGTACTTGAAAGTTTGGGCTATAAAAAAGGGACAACATTGATATAGGTTTTATGACTAGTTTCTTCAACCTTCTTAGCATAGCAAAACATAAAAACCAAAATTTATATAACCGTTTCAATCTGCCTTACTTCTAGGTGAAACGTGCATCTTCCGAATTTGACTCCGAATAATAAATGTCGTTTTACATTTTTCATTCTTTTTCTACCATTATAAAGCTAAAAGAAATGGAAGTTACTTTTAATTTGTTAGTTTTACTACATTCGTTTTACTAGTCATATCGGTAGAAAAAAGCTTAAAAAAGAGGCTGCTAGCCATACCATATTCTTCTACCGGGCTGGTTCTTCAAGCCTTCTTGACCATCACACTTCAATCACACCTGTTTAGTACCCTGGCGATAGTTTATTGAGCAAATTATGTAGAAACTTTTCTAAAGCTTTTTGGCAGAAAATTTATACCTATATTTTGAGCTACAACCTTGTGTAACTAATAAATCCGAAAAATAGGAACATACTATCCAGAATGTAATGCCTCACTGAGTCGGAGGATAGAGGAATATGTCACTCACTCGGATTGTCATTTCGATAACCTTTTTTGCGAACACTCTAAGCTCGCTCAGTTGCACGTACGTTCAGAAATATGCTACGTACGGGTACACTATGAGGCAAACTGTGTTAACGATTTTATTTAAAATAGATGAGACCCGATAAAATACATTTATGTAGTTTTACCAAATACTTAACGAAGCTTTCGAAGTTTAGGCTTAACCAATCTCAGAGAAAGTTTTTATAATTTTAAGTACATAGATATTTAAGAAACTCACTTTAATTATATTTGTAGCTTATTTTGTTTAAAGCGAGTTCTTGAGACTGCGCCAAAGTTAAAAGCTCCCAGTGAATACTAAAAAGCTAACTAAGACAAGGGGCGGCGAGTTTTAAATTATTGTAATTACATTGTGACACCCTTGAATATTTGCCAAGGCGTGAAGTGGGACAGAAAGCTAAAGTATTATGTTGTAATACCCATTGTTACAAACAAGAGATTTACTTTGGAAATATATATTGTTAGGCTCAACGCAAACTTGAAAACAGCCGACCCAGTTAAACCGTTGCAGTTTTAACATATCGTAGGAGCAGACCTTTTCTGGGACATATTATCAGAACAAATAAAGCTAGGTAAAAATTTGCCTATTTTACAGAATTCTTTGTTTGGTTGGTTTTACAGAAACGAAGAAGTTTTCAAAGTTGAATTGTTTTTGTCTGTGTCTGTTG